>MU182317.1:18023-61016 GCA_016904865.1 Pissodes strobi
GGTTTTTCATAACGATGTGGGCCGAAATGATAACACACTTAAAAACACCCGTACATTATTAAATTTAACTTACCTCGAGGCCTCTCCAGGATTTTCCAGTTAAGTTTATCTAAATTCCGAGTCGCACCAATCATAATTTACTTTAACAACCCCGCACGGTCACAAATGCTCTTTATTGTGTGATAATGGCGTCCATTAACCGACTTTGTGCCGCTCGTATTCGAAGTAAATTTTCTCGAAGAGATTTTAATAAGAATTATGATTTTGTTTTGCGATAACGCGCGAGAATGCCCTGAGTATGCATATAATGACCAAACTGAGGTAGATTACCCTTATATATGTAAAAGGATTTTAAATCAAAATAATTAAAATATTTTTATAATGAAAGACACACTGAATTTGCATGTGATATCTAAAAAAAGAGAAAGTGAAAACTTCAACAATCCAATTAAATTAAAAAAAAGTTGAGGTGAATAAATTACTTCTTATTATCTTGGAACTAAGAGATACTGCCTTGTCATATACTTATCGATTGCAGGAGACAGTTATAAAATACTAATTATTGGTTTGGGTGGGCATGTAATGAAAGCGATACCCCGCGCTGGCCCACGCAGCTTAGATTATCCCAAAATAACCACACCTAGAATTACGGCTTTTCTAGTCATAACAGTTTTATTAAATACGTCTGCCTTTGCGTACCTGTCATATACCTAAACACATCTATTAATATTTTGTACATGACATTTTCAATCGTTTTAGAAATATTTATATGCTTGGATACTCTCAGTAAGTCATTATTAACGCGTCGCATAGAAATCCTATATAACTTACGTCGAACAAATACTCAATCTCTTGTCTAAAACATGCTTTGCATATCGCTTTAGATTTGTTGGATGCTCCTGACGTTCACATTTTAGCTAAGTGATTGCAGAAAAACGTAAGATGTTACCATTCCTGGAAGATGACATTCCAATAAGATATTCTCATGTCATTTCGTACCTTTTCATTTAAATATTGATATTCATTCTACGCCTAATTAATTCGTTTTGTTTTGTTTTATATAAT
Organism: Pissodes strobi; assembly: GCA_016904865.1. Lineage (NCBI taxonomy): Eukaryota > Metazoa > Arthropoda > Insecta > Coleoptera > Curculionidae > Pissodes > Pissodes strobi. The sequence continues at coordinate 19,089 of MU182317.1, forward strand.
TGTTTTTTTTTGCATTATTTCTGTCCCTCCTGTTTAGATCATACATCATTAAATATTATGTTTCGAATTACTTCGCAATACGTTATTTACTAAGACTCTAAATAATACAAGTAAGAGTCGTTTCCGTTAGAATATTCGTCAAATGATTAACTTTAACTTATGCTTTCTCAGGCTGCATTCAGGATTCTCGGAAGATTATTGAGTTTCTGCCACAGTCGCAAACTATCCCGTCTCATAATTCAAATACCGCCGAACAACGATACGCGAATATATCCGTAGATTATTATTAGGTTACATCTAACACAATTCTGCAACTATAATTAAACGTCATGTAAATGAAATATATTCTGTATAGATCTTGGAATTATAGGTAGGTAATATGCTATAAAAAAAAATCATTACTTTTATAGTGATCGTCATAAAGCAATTGTTGCGTTCAGTTACACAGTATTGTAAACAAGGCTGAAATTAATACATACATCAAATTAAAATATAGACTTGTAACATAAAAGTGCAACACGTTTTTCTGATTGAAGTTAATTTAATTTTTTTCCAATTAAAAAGAAACCTAGCGCCGGAGAGTCGTATTGCAAATGTCCGGCCCCAGTAGTGAGGTCGTTAGAGCGCCACCAGTTATGTCCAACTAAACTGAAAAAGCTCCGCTGGTGTTAGGCAGGGTGGCTAGGCCGGCTTATTAATTCAAAAGGTATTTAATTTCAACCTAACAAGAAAACGAGAATATAGGCTGGCTTATTAAATCAAAAGGTACTCAGCCTTAACTTACAAGAAAACACAATCTAAAATTTAAAGAACAATATATTTGCTACTAAGTTCTTTTTTTTTGAAAACAGCAACAACCTATCTGGAGTAAAATGGCAAATTAAATGGAGATGTTGTTAGTTAAAGACCAAAATAATGTCAAATGACTATTCAATTTAACTACTAATAGGTACAATATGGTGATTGTACGGAGACCAATTATGTTGTTAATACTCGGTTCGGTATGCCATACAAATAAATGCACTAAATACTACTAACCGAAGTCATCACTTAGAGGTTAACTAAGCTAATTACAACTAGGTATGCATGCGCTAATAGCTGCACCGATTTTAAATAGCAATAATAATAGGTAGCAATGAACGGCCACAATAATTAAATCAAATGACTCGAGAAATTAATAAAAGAAATAAAATTAGAATAAAACTATTGAAAGCTTGGCTATCAATGCTTGACTTATATTATAAAGAAAGAAAATTCAGAGCGGTTATGTTACTCGATAAATGAATGAAAGGAATAAAATGACTGAAACTGTTTTAAAGCCGGTCATGCTTGACTTATCTTGAAAAGAGAGAAAATTCAGAGCAATTAGATTAACCGGTCCGACAAACCAGTGAATAAATGAAAATAAAATTAATGAGCTATCTCAGAGCTTGGCGGTCAATGTTTGATTTATATAAAAAGAAGGAAAATTAAGAGCGGATATATTAAACTGCAAAAAAAAACAAATGAATTTATGAAAGATAAAGCTTCTGTATGATACCCAAATCCGGTCGTCGACTCTGGTGGAGGCGCCGGGCACCTATAGATACCTCAGGTACTGCCACTCGATGGCCCCGAGGGCTGATAATTGGACTGTGGCCCCCTAATCGAAGTTGTGGCCCGCTAGTAAACTTGTGGCCTGCTAGCAAAGGTGGTAGCCTGCTGGTAAGATCTGCTTCTCGTCTGCTAGTAAAAGTTGTGGCCCTCCAGTAAAATCCTGAAATAACCCAGTGCGCATTAGACGAAGCCCCCTTACTTTAATAAAAACCATAGCCCCCCTTTGCATAAATATATTTTCCTTATAAAACAAATTTCACCAGAAGACCCATGGACTTGCAGTGACCATCAACAAATAAAAGAGGTACCAATGTATAGACAACTTGAATATACCAAAGATAGGGATGAATCACCCCTAAAAGAAAATATAAACTTCCCCATACGATCAAAATTAAAGTTATATTAAAATAAAAATTCGGATTAGTGTGTGTGAGGGCTAAGGGCAATTCGACGGTCTCGGTCTTATATGACGAACGTGGAAAGCCTCTAGAAATAATGAAAAAAAAACGTTAGCGTCATGGCGCCCACGCGCTTCACAAGCAATAGAAAAAATTCACTCCAGAGGAAATGCTTACCGAGTACAGCAGTAAAATCCCGATAAATGGGTCGTGTCAAGACACAAACAGAAACAACACAATAAATCCCCTAGGAAAAGGGTCGTATTATATCACAATACTAAATGTGGAGTCTATACGACTGCTCTAGCAAACCTTCTTCTCGCCTTGAAAGGTAATCTCAGAAGAACTCTCAATTGGTTTCCATCAATTTGCCTACGAGATTAAATGCTACGTCAAATCAGCAAGTAGTGATGGGCTGAAACATGTTCCGTGATCTCGATACAGGGAACAATTCTAAGATAAGAAACGTCTTAGTTCTCGTTTATTAGGAGGATAAACAACGGCGGAAGCCACAGATAGTGAGCTAAAATTAAATTTTTCATGAAATGCTAGGAAATACTCCTACGAAAATGATAAACTTTTAAAAATCTAAATCGAGAGCGACAATCACGGGAGGATAGTCCATTCCCATTATTCGGAACGAACCTTACAAAAACTACAGTCTGCCGTGTAAAGAGATAAATATATTTAAAAGCAGAGGTCCCAAAACGATCTAACGATCTTCAGAAATGGCGGCCGGCGATTGGAGTTCAGCAACCAAGGGGTTCCCAAAAAGTTATGAAATATTCAAACCAAAATTAAAATATGGATCGACGAGTCAAATGCAGCGTATTTGTGGGTTTTATTAACAGAATTCTTAAAAATATAAAACGGTTTGCTGGCTGTTCCACGATAATGTAATATAAATCAAGCCAAGCTATTCTAATAACGATGTGCTTCGCTTATCAACTAAAATAAATATAGTCACAGCGTGTTATAAATGCTAATACAAATATATCGTTAACCCATACTTAGAATAGAGTTAATTCACATTAAGAAATGCGGCAATTTCAAGCGTATTAACAGCAAATCGAACCAATAAATTCAGAATTAATAAACCGATGAGTGCAAAATACAGCATCTTTTTTCCTAAATGCGGCATATAAATAAAATTTTAAAAATATTTGGCACTGGCAAAATCGGACTGTTACAAAAGTTCTTTAAAAATATATATACAGTCTTCGTTCTTTTGTTTTATAAGACTAAGAATGAGAATAATTACCTTTACAATCGTCAATATAGTCAATAGAATATTTTTACAATTGTTAATAAAATGTGTTCCCAAATAGATCAAAGCTAAAAGTTATAGGATATTAGTTGGAAAGGACACAAAAAATTACAAATACCTTCACTAAATTTATAGATTTCAAAATAAGCTATTACTATACTCGAAAGGAGAAACTCCACATCACATTAGGCAAAATCCTGATCACTAACATCACAGTTTAAGAAATCATGATAATTTTAAAAAGCTTGAGATATTAAATATTTTTTATTACAGGTTTGAAGCGCTTTACTGGCAATTTCCTGTACCCCCCTTACAGGTAGCCTGTTGAAAAAAACAAGCTCATAATGTGGCGTTGCATTCCAAGACTTCTTAAGTCTGAGAAACTCAATTTGAAGATTCATGCGTGATCTTGTATTCTGAGAATGCAAATTCTGAATAGTTTCATATATATTCATGTTTTGACTTATATATGGTAATGATTCGTAAATATATTGGGATGGAGGAGTAAGAATCCCAAATTTTTTGAAGTATGGTCTTGCTCCATTACGATATCCAATCCCAGCCAGGACTCGGACTGCCCTTCTCTGTACACCAAACACCCTAGGTGCACGTGAAGAATGTCCCCAAGGCAGAAGGCCATATACATTGAATGCACAAGAGTACACTAAGCCATAAGGCAGATCGTTGACACCACAGTATTCGTCACGCCTCTCAGCCAAAGACTCTAAAGGCTGTCCTTTTTGAAACGTTACATGCAGTTCAAATGTCAACTTTGGGTCCAAAGTTATTCCCAAAAACTTGATCTGGTCTCGATTATCAATGCCAATTTGCCTCACCGAGAAGGCAATATTTTTCGTTTTTCCACGGTATAGGTTGAGCTTATTTGCCACAAACCAATCACTGACACCCTCTCTACACTCAGCCAACTTCTCATTCAGCGATTTACATTCCCTGGCAGTTACAAGAAAATTGGTGTCATCTGCATACAATGTAACACTATCCTGCTGCAGGGAGGATGCTATATCGTTAACATATGTGAGGAACAATAACGGCCCCAATATAGAGGACTGGAGCACACCGTGCCTCACGACTCTTACGTCTGGGAGATGCCCCCCTCCAGCATGTCACCTGCCTCCTGTCAGTGAGATACCTCCGAATCAACTGGCAGCTGTTCGGATCTAGTCCGTAGAATTCCAGTTTTTTTAATAGGATATCATGAGAGACACAAGCGAAACTCACTTGTGGGTACCAGGGCACGAGAGTGTGGAAGGCCTCAAAAGACTCATCTCTCACTCGCCTAACTACACAAAAAAGCTTCCCAGGCTTATCTAGCAAATTATTTTAGGAAAATTGATGCTTGAACCAAGCATTGGCTACAACATCGTTTACCTAGTATCTGGCTGTATATTTTTCTTGTGGGGCATAGGAAATTATCATTATTTGAGGCATTACTTACTTACTTTTCATGCCCGGGATACCATATCAAATCAAATTTTCAGTTTCCAAAAATCAGCCACATATGTGGCTTTGTCATTTGCGAGTATAAGGTCCTCCTCTGTGCAAGTATCACTCATGTTTGGGCACACGGCCAGATGTTAGTGGTCTTGGGTTGCGCCACATTCACAGTTATCCTCTTTATAGCCCTACTTTTTTAGATTGCTGTTACATCATGTGACTCCCGTCCTTAGCCTGTTCAGCGTCCTCCACGTCGGGAAAGGCAGATGGTATCCGGGGCCAGTTCTTCACTAGCCTCGATCCGAGTGCGGGTAGCAGCCACTTTCTATAGGTTTGTTCGGTGTGCTTCAGGCGTGATCTCCAGTGGTGTTGTCGACCGCATAAAGCTCTTCCGAGATTTAAGTCTACGCGGTTGCATTTGATGCCCATATAGGGTATGTCTCTGGTCGATTTCTTGTTTTTTACGCGCAGCCCCCGCGGCAACACACCTCCTGATTGTGAGTGGGGCAATACCAACTATTGAGTATATTTCCTCGACCGCGGTCGGTTGCAAACAGCCAGACACCATGCGTACCGTCCCGTTCAGTGCCACGTCAACGTGCTTAGTATAAGCAAAATTGAACCACACCGGCGCAGCATACGCCGCGGCAGAGAAACATAAAGCAAGAGCCGAAGCCCGGAGTGTGTGAGGTTGTGTTCCCCATTTTGTGTTTGTTAGTTTTCGGATGAAATTGTTTCTTGAGCATACTTTCCCTTTGCCCTCCTGACAGTGTTTTCGAAAACTCAGAGTTCGGTCCAGGCGTACACCTAGGTATTTCGGGGTGTTGTTATGCTCCAACTCTTGGCCCTGCCATGTCATCCTTAGATTCCTGTGTGCTTCCTTGTTTCTAAGATGGAAAGCACACACCTCTGAGGTGGTTATTTTTGTAGTAGGCTGCTAGATCCTCCAGAGCGCGGGTTAGTTTATCCTCTATGTCGTTGAAAGTTCTACCTTGAGCTGCTCTAGCCGTATCATCGGCGTATATGAAACGCTTTGTCTCTCCATTTATTGGTTGATCATTGGTGTAGATATTGTAGAGGATTGGCGCCAGGACGTTTTTCTGAGTCCTCCACCGACTATTCTTGAACTGTAATGTTACAAAAAATCGGTTTTGCAGGAAGCATTCTATCAACTTGGTCAGGCAAAAGTCCTTGGTGATGTCATAAAACTTTGATACCAGCCTCTGATGGTTCACTGTATCGTAGGCAGCGGATAGGTGTACGAAAACGACTCCCGTTATCTGCTTCCGCTTAAACCCATCTTCGATATATTGAGTGAGATTGAGGGTGTGCTCGCATCACGATTTACTCGATCTAAAACATGCCTGCTTCGGTATGATCTGCTCAATAATGTCAGATATTCGGTCAAGTCCCCATTCTTTCAAGAACCTTGAAAAGGTAGCACAGCAAGGAGACGGGTCTAAAATTCCCAGGATCTGTTGGTTCTTTCCCTGGTTTCAGGAGTGCAACCTTTCTCCAAATTTTTGGAATTTGCACTTTTGAGACGCAGCTATTCATCATTTGAGTGAGCCAGTCTATGGTTAGGGGCCCAAAATGCTTAATTTGCTCTGACCTGATTTCGTCCAGGCCGGTTGCTTTGTTTTCTTTCAGTTGGTGACATCGTTTTCGTTATTAATGTCGAGTTGGAGTTTAGTTTTTCCCACTCTAGTTGACGATTTACCATTAAGTAATAGGCGGTGAGCTATCTGGTCTAGTGTGACTCCAGATAAATCGGGTGCTCGAGCGGAGGGGTCGTTATTGAGGTTCTTTATAAACTTCCATGCACGTCTGCTACTTTGTTTCATATCCAGACCTGTTATGAGCTTGCTCCATCTTTCCGTTCTAATCGTTAATATCATTGGCAGAACATCTTCCCCTGCCTGGATGGTTTCCATGAGGCATGAGGCTTTCCTACAGAATGGCGATGGTTATTGATTCTTGTTTTTTTGTTAAACAATTCAACTAATAGAACCAACTGTCTTTGCTTATGGGGTGCACTTAGTTTCTGGTTAAGAAGAGCAATTTGTAGAAGTTAATAACTTAAATGCTTGACAATTAGGAGACCTTATATCACGTCCTCCAATATCGCTATTCGTTGTTTGTGTTATGTGAGTTTATTACAGATGATAATTAATTAGTCTTAAATCTACACTCATTTGTTTTTTACCGTCAATATTTAAAAAGTGCGGACTTTTCGAGACTGCGTCGAGCCTTTGAAGAGCCAAGTTCATAAATTTAATCATTTTAATTGCATTTATCTTTATCTTTACCGCACTCTACCTAGATTAATTGAAATAGCTTTCATCTAGTTTCTATTTAACTACCCGTTAATTTGGTTGGCTTTAGTCATTTTTATTGAATTTACATTTACTTTCCTGATTAATTGAAACAACTTTTATTCATTACCTGATTTCTATTTAATTGCCCTTCAATCTAGTCGTACAATATTAATTATGTCTCCATTTTGAACATTATTTGCTTTAAAATATAACAGTTCGAAAACAAGTTTTGTTCTACTCAAATTGGCGAGGGGACATATTAATTTATTCCAAGTTATTTAATTAATTCCTTTCTGCAGGTTTTATCACTTTCCAACGTAATAGACTAGGAGTTATTTTCGCTGCTTTTGTTTATTTATTTAACTCGTAAAAAGTTGAAACCAAATTGAATAAGATTCTCCGTCAAGTTGAGACAGCACAGTTGATATTCGTAGTGAACTCTTTAACATCATTGCACTTGATACCCCAGACACTGCACTCGGGCACATAACCTGGTGACGTCTTAAGACGGATTTCAAGGCCTCAGATATCTCCGGCATCACCATCGGAAGCGCGGAGAAATCCCAAGATAGTGAACCAGTGTACAGATATCAGGAAGACCATTCCATTCTAATTTTTTTCTCATCTAAACTCTGTCAGAAAGAGGTAAAGTAAACCCATTGTTTATTGAAGTCATCAATCTTTTATTTTGCACTCTAGTGCAGCTCCATTACTTGGAAATAAATATTGACAGCATCTTCCAAACCTATACACCCTGAATGTCTTGTTAAGTTTGTGGCAATAAACAACTAGTTCTTAACAATTTGATGCTGGGACTTTTAATTAGTATCAGTTTTTTACCCCAATTTTACTAATTTGCACTTGCGTTAAAATAGATTCCAATAGTTTTTGATAATTGGAAATAATGAATTAAGATTAGCTACTCTGCTAACTACTTTTCAAGTTCCCAAATACCAGAAAGTATCTCTAAATCGTAAATATTTTATATTTCTGAGCGATCATGTTTCCATTGAATAAGTATTTTTCACTCTTGATGGTCATTATCAGAGCCAGAAGATGTTTTTGGACCCCTGTTTAAGGGTCATTTTCTGCACAATATATCAGTGTAGGTTGTATAATTATATTTTTTATATCGTAATACAATCAACTTGCGCACGACTGGGTTTGAGGCACTTTTATGATAAATTTGATGATACCTCGTATCTCTTAAACAAAATTATTATATACGCAGACAAAAAAATGCATTTCAATATATTTTGCTTAAAATTTACATGCATACATATCCGATGATCCCTCAGGCGACAGACAAAGCGTACTTTAGATAAAAGACGCCTATTTGTTGGGCGCAAGAAATATAGGAGTTTTATTTCCCTTCACTTTCTTGTTTTGCTTGGAAGCTGATTATATTTTTCACTTGAATAAGTTATAACTTGTTTCGAGTGATGGAGCTATCTTTATCCAGAGTTTGCCTCAACATTCTTTGCTTGATAGATTATCAATTTCAGTAATTGTATTTAATGTTTTAGAAGGAACTGTTCTAGTTTCAGATAAAGATTTACTAGAAACAATTTAATTTTCTATCGTTCTACTTTGGATTTTCATATGAGTACAGTAAAATAGGAGTTTGACTGATAAGTCAGCATTTTTAAATGACTTAAAGCCAGAAATTTTCGTTATCAATTTTAATCAAAGTGCAGAAAAATATAATGGAGTTTTTTAACAAGACCGCATTAGGGTACTACCATCGCATGAAACAAACATCATGGCAATCTTTTAAAGATCATTTAATACGCTGGTCACATAGCCAGAAGTCAACTTATGTAATTATCACTGTTGTTCTGCAACGGAGCTTCTCTTGGATGACTGGACTTCGGTAAATTATAAGACCATAATTAAATTTAAAGGTATGAATTGAATGTGTTCTAGACAACAACAATTAACAACTGTAAAAAATTTGCGTAAGAAATAAACCTTTACAATAATCCGATATGTTTACCATATCAGTGGTGAATAAATTTAATGAATTTAACAACAACACAACAATTTTAGATATGTAGAAATTATGCCCTCAATATGCCGGAGAGTATTGCACCACTAACTTACTTATGGAATAAGCTGGAAAATCTCCTAACTTGATTTGGCTTAAGCTCCGCAAGGAAAAGAAATGCAGTGGAAAAAAGAATGCTTCCGAATTGGTGTCGTGTAACTTTGGATCTCGCAGTAAATAAAAATATGTTTATAAATATTTGTGATCTGCGAGTTAGTATCTATCGACTAAAGAATCTAAAATTATCTATTTGTTTTTATGAGCCACGTATTTAACTATATTACAGAAAATTTACGTTCGATACTAATAAATAACATAGCTAAACAAGAGATAACCATTTGGCATTAAAACGAGAGTTAAATCAACTTTGACTGTTAATAGCGAATGCTGGCAGCTCGCCATTCAGTCCGTGTCTTCATTAACAGTAATTTGGCAATTGCAGCGTATTTTTAGATTATCTATGCCCATATATAGGTAATGGTTAGGGATTAATTTCTGTAAAATATTAAGACTGATTAGTATTGGATTATATTACTATTTTATATACTTTCACTTATCATCATATAGAGACGTATGATACTCATTTTATTTTCACGTTCAAAATTAACGTATTCCATAAAAAAGGGAGCAATTTATTTTCCAATTTTCGTTCGCGACACACTACTCACGTAAGAGACGTATTAATTCCACCCAGGTAAAACAAATAATCCCATTCAAACAGGAAAAAAAGAGAGAAATTCTTTCTTGCTTAAAATTTGCATGCCAGGAACATCCAACGAGCCCTTAAGGCGACATGCAAAGCATGTTCTAGACAAAAGATTGCCTGTTTGTTTTGTTCTGGATATATAGCAGCAGTTTTATTTCCTTCCACTTTTCTTCTTCGTTTGCTTGCTGATTACTTTTTTGTTGAATAACTTATCATTTGGCTCTGGTTGATTACCAAACTGATATTAAATAAAGATGTAGCTATTGCTTAACTTTTCTTTGTTATATTCTTACAATAATTACGTCTTACGTTGAGAACTTTATTTGACGAATCCAAATTGATCTATTAAGCTAACGCGTAGTAGAAATTTAGGTGACAGTTACAATTATTTATATTATTTTGTACAAGTAATACCTAGGAAAATCTCATCTCCTTTCATTGAAAAAGTTTACCACGACGTTTATTTGACTACTGACAGTCTAGATACGTAGATCTTTTCCATTGTGAAATATTTTATATTCCTGTCCTACAATCTATTGAATAGGAACAACCTGGTAGTCTCGGGAAAAGGGATGTAAGTTATACTTCCTCTCAAGAAGAGATTGCCAAACTTTTGCTGGAAACACATTTTCCTGACTCTAACATCCAAGAAGTGACATGTCCAGAGAATAACCAATACATCCCAACCGGAGACGATTGGAAATTATCGAACAAGGTCATCACTAAAGAAAAGCTGCAGCGTGATATCAAATCTTTCAAGCACTTTAAGTCCCCGGGACTGAACGGAATTATTCCAGCTCTGCTTCCATGGGGAAGAGGAGATATCCTACCATACCATGATATCCATCCAAATCAACATGCATATCAGGCTGGAAAATCTACAAAAACAGCACGTCCCTGCGTACTTGAAACAATTGAAGAAGCCTTGCACCGAAAAGAATGCGCCCTCGGAGCGTTCCTCAATATTGAAGGAACTTTTGATAAGGCTAATTTTCACAGCGTAAATACGGCACTAACATACCATAGAGTCCACCCCACCATGAGGGGCTGGATCGCCAATATGCTGAAACGTAGAGCAGTAAACCTAACTATAGGTAACAAAACTGTCACATCACTCGTAACGAGAGGATGTCCCCAAGGAGGGGTACTCTCCCCATTGCTCTGGAATGTGAACGTAAATAACCTCACAGAAAACCTGAACAAAGCAGGACTCTTTGTGATCGGATACGCTAATGACATAACAATCATTGTTGTGGGCAAGTTCGAAGGGGTTTTATCAGAGTTAATGAACAAAGCTTTCAAAAAAAAAAGAGATTGTGCAACAGAACTTGTGCTATTTACAAGAAGAACGAAACTGAAATTCAATCCACCCTCTTTGTTCGGGGCATAACTTAAGCTATCAAAGGAAGTAAAATATCTAGGAATCATCCTAGACAAAGAGCTTAACTAGCAGCGCCACCTAGATCTTAAGTATGAGAAAGCTGTCCGAGCCTTTTACCCGTGTAGGAGAGCGATAGGGTCGACATGGGTACTGTCAGCTAAAATCACATACTGGATATAAACAGGTGTCGTCAGGCCTATGTTTGCATATGGCGCACTAGTTTGGTGGCCACGATCAGGAAAAATAGCAGCTCTAGCCAAAGTGTCCTGCCTCAAAAATTTAGCATACACAGCTATCACTGGAGCAATGAAAACCACTCCCACCAAGGCAATGGAAGTACTTTTAAACCTGTATTCGTTAGATATTCTCGTGAGAAATGAAGCACATGTAACCGCAGTACGATTGAACTCCACGGGTACGTGGAGGGGAAAAAGCGGATGACACGCAACAGCTCTAAACGAGGCATACCACATACAACCAGCTACGGGAGTGAGCACAGACCTTGTGGTCAGAAATTATATTTTCGACAAACTGTTCAAAATCGAACTAGACTCAATAAATGTTCTGTCACAAACTTATGACATCCACATCTACACGGACGGATCAAAAAGAACCTCTGGAGCTGACGCAGGTGTTTATATACCCGAGCTCGACATACAAATGCAGATACCACTAGGTAATCTCAGCTCCATATCCCAAGCTGAACTGTGTGGCTTAACGATGGGTGCTGTAAAAGTGACGGAGAAGCAAATCACAAATAAAAAAATACTGTTTGTCACGGACAGCAAGACAGTTGTACAAACACTCAACAAAATGGAAACCAGAAGCTTGATGGTTAAGGAGTGCATAAAATCACTATACCACATATCTGCAGAAAACAGAGTAACCATCATCGCCTGGAAAAAAGGGCACAATGGAGACCTTAGTAATGACAGAGCAGACACTCTTGCCAAGAAAGCGTCTCGTAAAAAGCCAATTGGTCCAGAACCAATACCACCACCCACCATGGACAAATTTAAAAAACAGCAATTCGAGAATGCAGCACCAGGTGGAAAACGGCAGAAGGGCTTCGCCACTCCAAAGCAACACTAACAGGTCCTGGTAAATCCAAAACTAGATATTTTCTAAAACTAAAAAGGAAAAACTTGAAAATAATGACAGAACTACTTACTAGTCATTCCAGACTAAATGGCCATCTGCACACGATATGTGTCGTTGACGACTTCTTATGCAGAGAATGCTTAGAGGATGATGAGACGGCAGAACACATTCTGTGCAACTGCCCCGCCCTCGCCAGACAAAGACATACTCACCTGAAGATACAATGGCCTACGATGGCCCACATAAAGGGATGCGATCCAAGCCGTATGCTAAGCTACATAAACACCGTAGGACTGCTGGATTTGTAAAACCTTTCTGGTGTCATAATCGGCCCTAAACTACATGCATTAGTGACCTAAGTGCGCAAGTGGCTGGCATATTTATGCCTCATCACCCTCTTCCTTATCCGTATCCATATGAGGAACATCGAACGATAGCATGCGAATACAGCTCTGCTATGTTTAAGAAGTTGAATAATCCTACTCTAAGTTGAACTTGATTTAATTTTTGACATTTTTTACGATTAGTCTCCTGTTTCATGATTACCGCTATGGATCGATCGATCCTCATTCTCATGGAGCATGAGGGCGAAATTGACTGTATGAGCAACCGAACTATTCCATGTGCATAATAAGCGATCGATGGGCATAAAAAATATTACTGTCTTAGAAGCGAGTCTATGAACCAAACACCCCGTAGGCAGTTCCTTAATAAAGGGAAGGCATTTGCTAAACGAAGCAGGGAAAGCGCCCGACCGGAAAAACCTTTAAGATTTGCTTAACTACGAACCGGCAACCGACAATGATTAACATCACTTTTAATCCGAGCAAATGATCCAGTTATTTACCAAAGAGAACAAATGTTTTGTGATTCGTAAATTAATTTACACGCCAGAAATTTCGTCGGTGGTGTTTCAACGAAGTGGTTTCCGAGCTATCATAAATCAAAGAAATGTATTTTTGTTATTAAGGAGATACTATCTAAGTAGTTCTTAGATTACTAGTTTTTTTTGATTAATTATATATATACTCTACTAAGAATGGTCAATTTTTTTTCCCCACGTTTCACCAGCATAGTTTTTAGGCTAAAATTAGAGTATAAATACAAATTTAATAGTTCTAAGCACTTAATGCTTGTAGCTTAGGTAGGATCGATCTGCACTGGTGAGAAGAGATGATAAAGAAGAGGCACTTGGGTACAAAGAACAATATGTCTATTATCGGAAAATTAATGCACTTAATTTGCACTCTACCCGGCAATTATGATGTAATGCGCATGTAAATTCGCTTGAGGCATACTTGAATTATTTATGATTCTTGGTCACGCTAAATAATAAGGTTTTTAAGAGTTGTGTTGCCTCCTATTTAAGGCTAGTTTAACTTGAATATTTTACTTTAGATACTTGACATATTTAATTTGAGATTATTTAACTTAGAGCTTCGAAGGATCAACCAGGCAGCTGGTCGCAAGTTTCCTTGCATATAGGCACTTGGGCAGAAGTTTAGGTTAAGGGGACTTAGCCAGAGATGTCTTTTCCAGAATCGGATCTCAGCGCCAGTTGAGGTTTAGGTTACAGGTTTAGGGCATTCAGAGGGGAACGCGCCTGTATACGCATATGATCATTCGTGGAATGAGTTTGGTGTGAGATAAAGTCCGCTTTGGAAGATTTGCTGACTATTTAAAGCTCATTATCGCTCCACTATATGTCATGAATTTACGAAAGAAAGTAATAAAAATGTATAGGAATTATTATTTTTGGCCAATCTTTTAAGCTGTAATCGCTTTCATTCTACTTCTCAGTTCAAGAAGGACTAAATTCCATTTATTACCAAAGCATGATAAATTAAATGACGTGTTGACAAAACAAAATTGGAAAAATGCTTCTAGTTGGATGGGCTGCCAGCCAAGTTTAACGTTCGTAAAATACCATTATTGTATTTACACATTATCCGACAATTATAATGCGCATGTCTTTTCGCTTGAGGTATATTTGAATTAACATTTTTACATTTTAGTAGTTCCCGTTATAGTACTAATGAACAAATTATAAATTGCATTTTGGTGCTCATTTGTACTACTACAAATTGAATTAACTTCATGATTTGTTTTATGTAATTTAGCAATGAGACATAGTATCGATTAGAATATAATAAACATTACAATTGCATGACTGCGATTAACTATAATGTTAAAATATAGGTATTTCTAATTTAGCACCATGAAAACCATGTCATAACCCTATTCATCGATCGACTAACCGAAATATTGTTAAACATAAATTTAGTATTCCAACATTTTATATTAATATTTCATATTAAAATAAAATGTATTTTAGCTGTATATGAAAATGCTTAATACTGATTCTTGGGATAATTTTGAGAAATATAGAGCCTTTTAGAATTATTTCGAGCTTTCTAGATATCATCCTACTTGATATTTATCCACTGGTTTGTATCAAAGGTAGAGCTCAAAACTGCCAAAGAAACTTCCGAACCTATTCTGGAAAAATATTTGAGATTTATATAGGGTGAAAACTGGGGGGAAATGTCGAAATACACACGTGTCTGCTAAATTTATAGCAATTTTACTTTAACTTTTTTATATATGTTTCCTTTATACACATAAAATATTTTTTAAATTCATCTCTTTTGTTTCAGGTATGTTGTGGTTTATCACCAGATTACTACAAGGAACAACTACGAATGTGGTAAGATAATGTTTACACTAGATCTACCAATACGTTGCACTGCAGGAATCATATAAGAGATATTTTATTCTCTAGGTAAAGGTATCTGTAAATAGTACATATGAAGATGCATAGAAATTCTATCGAGTCTCTTGCCCTTTAAAAAGAATCTGGGTACGGTTTTTGCAATAATAGTAATTGTGGAATTAGTGAGTGCCACATCCATTTTCCCTCTTTCCATATTCTGTATAGATGAAAATGTGAATAATTAGTGTCATAAATCCCAAAAACCCTCTAATAAAATATCATATTACTATGATATTCCTGCTGGTAAGTATGATAATGTTAAAAGTGGTACTTTAATGACCCTTAAAAAGAGGGAATTTTCCAAAGAGAAACACGATATTTTAATTACCTGCTTTCCAAGGAACGATGTACACATGCGATGCAGAGTCTTGATAATTATGATAAATTTCTTATTTTTTCTCAATATTCTATGCCTTATTTAACATGGCATTCCCATACAAGACTAGATCAAGGTCAGCTTCAAATGAGAGGAAACACTTTAGAAATTTAAATGGGTATGTCAAATCTTCTACTAAACTACAAAAACCAATATGAAAAGACATAAAAAAATATTGTGTAAGCAAAGAAAACATAGAATTCCTAAACATTTCCATCCTCACATAATATTACCGAATGTACTTGAGACATTATAAACTCACATACGAAAAATAGACCTATTCCAGAGAGGCTTTTTTCCAATGGTATGGAGGCGATAGGTGAGGCCGATATCTTTAAGACATTTACACTTGCCGAGTATGTAACCCACATAATCGATAGTACTCTTAAATATATGCCACTTTGCCCTTCGTTGCCATTACTCAAAGCTTTTGAGAGTTCCTTTCAGATATGACCGAATGGTTTCTTGGAGTTCTTTAAACTCCTAACTAATAGACAATTTGGTTTTGCCTCTAAACGTGCGACTGTCGCTGCAATCCTGTCAGTATCAAATTAAAACCCTGCATAAAGGCGTTCGATACTATTAACCACGAAATACTTTAAACTTCATCATTGGATCAGCATATAACTGAATAAAAATCTACCTATCAGATAGGTTGCAAGCTGTTAAATTAGCGTGGGAGAATGGAATGATAATCTCGGACTGCGAGAATGCTGAAAAGGGAGTTTCATAAGGTATCGTTCTGGAACCTGTTCCATTTTTACTGTTTATAAATAATCAGCCATTGTTTATAAATGATAGTAGTTATGACATCACGACTATCGTTGAGGAAAGGCCTTTGCAATATAGAACAAAGACTAATTGTGTGACGTTTACACTTATAAGCGATAATAATACTACCTTAGTGCAAAAAAAGATGGTTGACTTCTTGGGCATTAGAATCAACCAACACCTTCTATGGAGCAATCAGATTGAACATATTTGCATCAAATTATCATCAAAAAACTTGTCCAATCTTGCATTTGAGGAAATTTGTAGACACAACTACTGTAAATGTTTTCCATTATACTTCAATTCAATCAATCTTGTCATGGATTAGTCTAGCAATATTTCTAGAGTTGCTGCCATCAATGAGGATATGAACGCCATCGTGCAATGTAGTGAGGAAAACAATGTCCATTTTAATGACTCAAACAGCTGTCTTCTCAAAAAAGCAAACACCGCAGGACCTGACTTATCAAAGACAGGACGAACACTAAGTCTGGCCTCATCTATTAGCTTGCTGGGCATCAACGTAGAAAATAACATGTCTTGGCGTAATCACGTCACCAAAACCGCCAAGGCAGCAGCACAAAAGCTAGGAACACTCTATGGAGCAAAAAAGTTGTACATACCGCATCAACTCTTACTGCTCTATAAGGCCCAGATAAGACCATCTCTGGAATACTGTTCCCATGTGTGGAACTCGGCACCCAAACACTTGCTCAGGATATTGGACTCCATACAGAGGAGAGCAGTTGTGGATGACCCAGAGTTGACTAAAGATCTTGATAGCCTTGAAATCGAAGAAAAGTGGTGGACCTGTCTCTTTACTATCGATACTACTACGGAAGGTATTCCACCCAGAGTTGTGCCAACCAAAAACACACGTCAGACACAAGCTGCTAATCAACATAAGATTCAGTTGCGAACACCTAGGGCGTCGCTGTTGCGGGACTCCTGAGTATCGTCTTTCCCGAAAACTAAAACCCTTCCCCTTCAAGTCCAACGTCTTTTTCCCACATGCACCGCTCGTTTTTTTTTTTAATGTTAGTGGCACACACACTAAAGGTGAGTTCCACAGTGATGCAGTGCGCCAGACAAAGGAGTTCTTGTAAAGCGATGTTCTAGGCATTTTCAGTTGTACGAACTGGTGCGCTCTTGCCGTCTGTCGTGACTGTCTGACAGGAGTTGCCAGGGGCGGTATGATGCGGGCCAAATCCTGCGAGCATCTGCCGTGAAAGTATCTGTAAAACAGGGACATCTCGGCCACATGTCTGTGGTGTTCCAGACTATCCAGATTCCGGGTCAACTCCGGGTCGCCGACGAGACGCACAGCTGTCTTCTGAATGGAATCCAACAGCTTTAGGGTATGCTTTGGTGCGGCACCCCAGAATGTGAGCAATATTATAAGCACGGTCTTATTTGCGCTTTGTACAGCAAGAGCAACTGCTGCGGTGTATAGAGTTTTTTGTTGCGAAATAGCGCACCAAGCTTCTGGGAGGCTGATTTTGCGATGTTAGCAACATGGTCATGCCATGACATATTGTTTTTGACCAAGACACCCAGCAGTCCGATTGACGAGGATGAAGGAATGGTCGATCCTGCCATAACGATGTCAGGGCCCGCTGTATTGGCCCTCTTGGTAAACGTTGCTGCTTGGGTCTTTGCTGCATTGAACTGGACCAAATTTCGGTCGCCCAAAGTTTGAACTTTCTCTAGGTCTTGATTAATAGCTGTAATCTGCTCCTGTCTGCGGTGATGAGTCTCAGTCGCTGGTAAGGGTTTTTCTAATCTAAAGTGGGAGACAAGGGTACTGTCATCTGCAAAACTGTAAACAGGATTATTCGTTTCGATCAGCAGGTCCTTAATATAGATGAGGAACAGAGTTGGTGAAAGTATTGCGCCCTGAGGCACGCCCGCGTTGATGGTGAATGTGTCCGAGATGTGTCCATCGACTGCAACGTGTAGGGATCGGTTCTTAGGAAACTGGCCAGCCAGATGCAGAGAGAGGCTGGCAGTCCGAAGGACGGCAGTTTGTTGAGCAGTCCGTCATGCCAAACTCTGTCGAATGCCTTTGAAATATCCAACGCAATCGCTCGAGACTCTCCGTAGTTTTCAATTGCCCTACTCCATATATGAGTGACTTAGGCCAATATATCTCCTGTCGATCTCTCTTTGCGAAAGCCGTATTGATTATCGCTGATTATTCTGTTGTTCTCGAGGTACTTGAGTAGTTGCTGGTTGACTACACGTTCCGTGACTTTGGAGATTATTGGAAGCAAGGCAATTGGGCGATAGTTTGAGGGCGTGGTTTTCTTGCCTTTTTTGGAACAGGTTGCACTCGCGCGACTTTCCAAGAGGATGGGTAAGTCCCATTTCCGTAAGAAAGAGAGAAAAGCCTGGAAAAAACGTGTTAGTCCGTTGGCGCAGTTCTTTAGCACGATGGCAGGTATTCCGTCCGGTCCTGATGCCTTTTGTGTATCTAGTTCTTTAAGGATTTTGCTTCTGCCATGGTAGTGTTGATGTTCGATATGGTGGGGAGAGTCTTGCCTTGTGGGACGTCTAAGGTAGAGTTCGATGAAAACATTTTGGCGAGCATGTTTGCTTTTTCCTTGGCTGTAGTCGCCGTGATGCCACGTTCGTCCGTCAAAGGTGGGAAAGACGTTTTTGTAAAGTTGTTACTTACTGCCTTTGCTACCGACTAGAAATTTCTGGAACCACTGGGGCATTGCAAAAGTTTATTCCTGATCCTTTGATTGTGTTTGTTCTTAGTTTCGTCGATTACACGTTTGCATTCGTTTCTCGCTTCGACAAAATAATTGCGATTTTCAGCGGTCTGATTTTGCTGCCAGTACTTGTAGGCTTGCTGTTTTCTACCTACAGCTCTTTCGCATCTTCTGTCGAACCAGGGCTTTCCTTTTGATGGTAACTTGATGGAATTTGGGATGTATTCCATTCCTGAGGAGATTACTTGCGTGACCTCTTCGCAGCAGACTGATGGGTCGTCAGTGCCAAAGCAGACGTCGAGCCAAGGAAAATCTAGGTAGAACCCCCTTAGATCGTCGCAGTTTGCAGAATTGTAATGCCAGAGTTTGCGAGGCAATGGTGGGTGCCTCTGTATGAGTGGCAATTCACACACCATTGTAATAAGTTTGTGGTCGGAAGTACCTAATGGCGGACCAATTGTAATTGTGTACTGGTCAGGATTGGTGGTTAGAAAGAGATCCAGGAGGGCGGCGAATTCGCCCCTCTCTGAGTGGTATAGAAATTTCCTTGTGTGTGTTTGTGCCGAACATAAAAAAGTACTGATATCCCAAAAGAAAATTATTAGATTCATGTTTGGATTGCCTTTCAGGACATCTTGTCATGGAAATTTTATGGCCCAAAGAATAATAGCCATCATAAAATATCTATATCATGCAATCGTGCGTATTATATATGAGAAGGATTAAGCTCTATTGTCGACTGACCTAGGACAGGAGGGGCCTGAAATATCTGCATTAAGAAAGTATAATCATCTACTGTCTTTAATTAAAAACATTGAATATTTTGCTCCCTCTAACCAAAGACTGAAGTCGACACTGGCTTAGTTTTCTATTAGAGTATTTTATTAATGTTGTTATTGTAATGGTATTTTAAATGATTATTGTATGCTTCCCAAATTTTTGACATATGCTTGTTGAGCGCTTTACCTAGTTTTAAGTTTTCTGACAAGTCCAATACGTGTCTTTTATGTCTATGGAAATATGCCATTTCAATTTGAATGGATATTTGCACACATTCCAAGGACCAAGAAAATCCTTTCTCCTATGATTTTCTCATACACGCGATTACCTCACTCACTCTTTCCTTATATTCCACTAAGTTATATAATCTATGGTATTCTTGCACCCAAGATTTAAAAAAATATATGATAGAAAGTATTCAAGTCGCTAATTAGATTAACTTAAACTCACTTACCTCCGTAAGTTTAACAAAAATATTTTCGAAGCTGACACGAAAATGGCTTTCAGCTAAGCCCAAAACCTAATAGATTTTATAATTTAATAATTCACTAAATAGTTTACTTTGCCATATTTTCCACAAAACTTTTAAGCCGGAAAAGTTGCCAATAATAATATTTGCTTTTGGTAAGCGACCCAATAAATTTGTTGGAAACTTGTAAAGGAAAAACTTTGTTTGATATTGATATTAGAGCTGCTAACTGAAAAAAACGCCTTTTTTACGCCGGGGCTTTTTGATGTCCTTATTCGTTCTCCCGGATATATAAAACAGTGTTTTATTTTCCAATATAGGTCAATTGGGTTGTTATCATCAAAGTTTTACAGTCAATAATTATTCAAAAATATGTTTTTAAATTTATTGAAAGCTATTGATACATTTTCGAAAGAAAATTAAAATAGCGTACTTGATATTTTACTGGCAGTGCATTAATCAAAAATCTTACACACCAACTACGTTGCACCTATTTCATAGGCATCATGCAAACCTGCTTATATCGCATAACTCATCTTTTGGTAGCAATGTTTTATATTCACTATATTACTTGTAATAGTGGATTTGAGTTAAAGTTAGAATTTAAAAGTTAAACTTTAAGGCACTATTTCTACAATAGTATCTTAAAGGTATTTTAACCGGAGAAAAGCACCAGTTACATACTTTGGAACCAGTGCTAAATTTTGAAACGAGGCGCAACCGAGTTTTAAAATATCAACAAGGGCCAAAATGAGACTTAACGAATATATATCATACATCGATTTTCCTACGGCTATAACTATGCATTATTATTTAATAAACTAATATCATTTAACTTTTTAATAATCTATTAAACTAGACGAAATTATCATCTGCAAGTGCGACTGGTGGTATTTGAGTCCATGTACATTCTACCTATATAGTGGCATTTTTTTTTAAAGAACTAATATATGCACCAAAAACAGTGCGTAAAATTAGTAATTTGAATATGTACTATTGTTTGGAGTGAGAGGTATTATTTCAGCGCTGGACTAAAGATAACATCAAATAAAAGTTCCAGCATAGCAAAACTTCTTAAGTACTTAATAATCTTCATCAAGTTGCACTTTTTATACCATGAAACTCCCCAAGTCCATTAGAGATGTTGGGGAAACACACCAACATGTGTATTAAATTATCGTTTTTTACCTTATAGTTTGTATGTCCGTGGTATGAATGAGCCATAACTAAACTCCGAATAAATTTATTTCACCCCAGGTAAACAGCAATTTGTGCATTTAAAGCATTGTATTTCAGTTACTTGTTAGTCTGAACCTGGATTGTCGGCAGAATAGATTCCATTATATGAAACAATCGCTGGAAAGCAGGTTTTCACTCCGTCAAGGAAATCGTTATTAATCGTTCTCAACATAATATATCTTTGTCTCCGTCAATTGTTGTGTAAAGAACAATATGCCAATTAAAGAAATAACATGTTTCGACCCTCTCAAATACATCCGCATCCGCGCAATTTCCCGCTCTGTTCCCTCTGTCCGCGCCGGTAGGAAAAATTCAATTAGTGCCTTACAAACACTCACACGTGTAGCATCAGCCTTTGTCGCTGCCCTGCTTGAATTTGGTGCCAAGAACATCTACCCAGTCGTAGCCCTGTTTGAAGCCAAGATATTTAGTAGTTTTCTCCTTTGTTTGCACAGATATTTAGAAAATATCTGCTGTACCCTGGAGTTGCCTTTTTTCAACACTGAATTAAGGACTCTTTGGGCGTTTTATCGCATTTTCTCGAAACAATACAACTCGTAGCGTATCTCCTGTTAGAGATAGAAGAAGGTAAAATGACGGTTGGAAATTTGTAGTAGACAAATCTATTCCTGTTCTCGAGATTCGAATCATCTGTTCGAAGTCTTATGTTCCTGGAGAAGTAAAGCTGAGAGAATTGCAGAAGCAAAGTAACAAGGTATTTTGTGTGAACGGAAAGGCAGTTAGTTGAATTATTAATTGAACGTGTATTAAATTCAGTAAAGAAAGTAGTTGATGTTGGATTCAAATAATCAAGAAGTTTTGTTAGACATCTAGTAATAGTTAACCTCATTTGCAGTATTTAGTTTTATGTATGAAAGGATGAATGTTTGAAAGCAATTAGAAATCATTGTATATATTAATCATATTTAATGCAAATTAAACCTTGCATTATTAAAGTACGTAATACCTAAAATACATGTTTCAATTCACACCCTATAAATAAAACCCCCACCATCCTATTTTGATACAGTCCACTAATTAAGGTGGTCAATTATAAAGTTAATTACCACCCCTACTTTTGTGGTCATAAATGATTTAAGAATTAATTGTTGATACCGACCAAGAGAGATAAGCCATTTTCGTCGTCTCAGATCCGAATAATGTTTCTTAAACTTACAGAGATAAGTACGATTAAGTTAAAATAATATATCTTGAAAATATTAAGAGTTTACCTCTGAACAGCTTCAAAAATCAGATTAAGCCCTTTTTTATTTCATTGACGAATTCTTAATTTGTTTGCAAACGTATACACAAACTACTCCAAACTCATCAATATTATTATTACCACTAACCACTTTCAATTATTCAAGGAAGAGTGAAGTTGAAATTGATCAATAATTCGAGCGACAGGCAGCATTAATTTCATATAAATTCTCGAGCAGACCATTAGCCCGGCAGACTCACAACTACTTCGGTGAAGCCTCCTCTGGATGTCCTAACTTATAATTCAAGCTCTAACTGGCCCCCCAAGTGCTTCGGAAAATGCGCCATCTGGATGAGTTTCAAAAAACCTAAATTGCCCCAGCACTTTCCGGGCGGCAACACTGGGAGCTCCTTTCCAAATTGAAAAGTCAATATCAAATTGACTTTATTCAGGTTTTCGTAAAAGTGAATTTATTAAGTTTCTTAGTTAGAACTAGTCTTGAGAGATTCTTAGTTTCAATAAATTCAGAGTTGAATCTGACGAGATCCAAGATTTAAACCTATTTCAATTATCTATCTAACTAAAACATAAATTATACACAATGGCATATTCAAACGCTTTATTGCATACTGACTTGACCTCACTAAAC
Source organism: Pissodes strobi (assembly GCA_016904865.1). Classification (NCBI taxonomy): domain Eukaryota; kingdom Metazoa; phylum Arthropoda; class Insecta; order Coleoptera; family Curculionidae; genus Pissodes; species Pissodes strobi. The sequence goes on from MU182317.1 coordinate 42,336, forward strand.
TTAACGACATCCAGTGTCCAAATTTTATGAAATGAAGTTAACCCTAAACGAAGAGACATGCGCATTATAGCTCACGTATAAAGCGTAACTTTCTCCTATCGATTTTGGCAGCGAGGATTTCTTTTTTTTACCACCTCATGCCACCTGTCAATGCAACACATATGGTAAAGGCGCCCTTCGATCTTCGTACACGTAGTAGAGGTGTTTAAGGAATCCAATAAGTCATGCCTGAGTAGAAGCCACCTTAGCGTCCATATCAGTACCTACAAACAAGAGAATGTTAAATTGGCACAGAGAAAAAGTACTAGACGAGAGAAGTAAGTTAACAAGTAGAACAAATTCGAGTACAGTCCATTCATTACATGTCCATAGAATGCTCCCATACCCATGGACCTTAGATGTGCTTCTGAATGAAGGAGAAAATTGAGAAGTAGAAGGAAATGAAGATGGCAGAGACAAAGATAAGGAGGAAGATGAATATACCTACATAATTTGGAATTTATATATGAGGTGTAAAAAGAAATAAAATAAGAGAATTAAAGAAGATAGTATATGACAGGAAATACAAGTACGCCTGCAAGGCGTGTTTCAGCCCAACGGCAACGTCACCCTGTTGCCGAATCGACAGGATAAAAAAGAGACATTTTAAGAAATGATTCACAGAGTCTATTTTACAGAAGAAAAAATTATGTGGAATATATTTAAATGTAGAAAATAGTGAAAGAGCAGATAATGAAAATAAGCGCAGAACTTAAAGCTACTAAAGAGAAATAATTTTTTTTTTTTGAGAATATATATTCTTTTAAATGAGAAGAAGGGGATAGTTTGGAAAAAAAGAAACGGTGTGAAAACTTTAAGAAAGCGATATTAAAAACTTAATAAAATTGAAAAAAAATTGTAGGACGGTGCCAGGCATCGAACACCCTATCTTTGACTCACCATCTCACTCGAACGTTTTTGTCGAAAACGAGTATAAGTATACGAATCAGCCTAGTATATATTTAATAGAAAATTATTACATTTTTAACATAATTTTGGCTGTAAAACAATTCAGGTTAATAAGAATAATCTAGGGAGAAGACTAATAAACAATAAAGACAAAAATGACAAAGCAATCAAAATCTGGTGTTTACAAAATAAATTGTGTGAACTGTGAAGCTCTATACGTAGGACAAACTGGTCGAAACTTAAATATTAGGATTAAAGAACACAATAAATCGATTTTACATGATATTAAAAACTTTGGCTTAGCAAAACATTGTATAGAAAATAACCATTTTATAGATACGAATAATGTCAAACTTTTACACACGGAAACAAAAAAGCAAAAGGCTGAACCTTTTGGAGTACCTAGAAATCCATAAGTCACAAAAAACAGACGTTTTAAATACGAACGACCAACTGACCTGCTCTTTAAACACCTGCATAATTGACAGTACAATAAAAAAACTAAATACCGTCAGGCGGTTTAGTAGGGTATAACAATTTAGATTTTAGTATACAACTACTCTTGATAAAGGTCTCATCAAGCCGAAACATATGTAGAGAAAAATATCTCATTAAATTATTTTGAAGCATCTAAAAGCAGTGTACTAATTATCCCTAGTACTATTATTCCACGATGTTTCACAAGGATCCTACCGCCGAAACTATTCACTGTTTGTTTGGTTCTTTCTATTGCTGAACAGTGGCGTAAAACATGCTCCATTGTTTCTTCGTCCTACAAGCACAAGCGGCATTCCGTTTCCTCGGAAAGCCCTATCTTATTTATGTGGAACCACCTGAATTTGCCTTGTGTCTCATTTTGGCACTTGGAAACGATTCTGAAGTGAACACATATCAGATAAGAGATTTAAGCAATTCATGGGCACAGCTGTTGAACTAAATTCTTCACTTGACCATTGACAACGAGACAGGTTAAGGCCTCCTAGGAACATACCTTGCAATGTGAGAATTTCTCAGTGAGTTCCTCTATGCTGTTAGAAAAGATGGTATAAATTTCTGAGGGAGAGTTAGAGGAAAAATATGCTGTTCCGATGATGCAGTGATTCTCCCGAAAACTAATCAAAACATACGGTTGCTGGATATCAGGATTTAAAGGTAGAATTTTGCTACGGATATTCCTATGAATCGCAATCAGAACCCCCACCTCGTGAGTATACACTTTGCCGAGACCTATCCCCCCCCCAATCCATTATTCTCTCTGCTCGTTTTGATCCCTTTCGTCACAACATGACCCGGGTCATTGCTCATGTTACTTTTGTCGTAATTGACGATGTTCTTATAGGGCACTCCCTCTAACCTCTCACTCAAATTCAAAAAAAATATTCCACAATAATTTCTGAATTAACGGCTGCTCTTACACGCTTAATGTTTTGTACAAGTCGCTCAGTCAGACGATCGTTTCTTTACAAAAAATCCATAAAACCAATTTTCTCCTGGCTCATTATCCCAGAATTTCGTTATCCTGATTCCCTTACGATCTAAACAGCCATTGATGAAATGTCATAGGGAGTCGCGTCAGTGGAAAGCCCCGTTCGCCAATCTCTGGATTCCCTCCGATAGGGCACTCTGTCCACCTTGTTTTTGACTGTGCATATTTCTTAGCTTAGCTAATTGTTAAATTCGGTATATTATAATTTTGTGATGCTTCACGACTGAATCTTCTACCCCGTCGAGCGTCCTCTAGGGCGAGTTGCAAGGTCGCTGGCAAGTAATTCATAAACGAGATAACTAGTTTCGCCCCACCTAACAACACTTTTTTAAATTAACCCCTTAGACCAAACAACCAAGTTACTATTCGTTATAGTGATAGGCATTATTTTTCCAGCCCCGGCATCGCAAAACATCTTGAGTACTTTTATAATCTTCGTCAATTTGCATATTTTATGACATTTGGTAACAAATATTGCGTTACAAATAGAAAAGGAAATAAAAAATAGCCTGAGCTGTGTAAGTATCCTCAAAATATTAACGCACAGTACACAGCGGAATCATCTTCAGAGAACTAAAACTCTAACGATTTCTGTAAGCAAACCCAAATTTTATATTGTTTCGCAAGGGAATTCCCTCCACGTACCATTGCAATTGACGAGCACATTCGATTTTTATCCTATGGGCCATAAATAGCGAAACGCTGAATTTGAATTTGAATTCGGCTTTTAAATCGTTTTATACTTGCAGGAAAGCCGATTCTGTGTCGAACTGAATAAGATATTTTGACTTGCCATTGTGTTGCCGATAAAAAATGCATTACCTAAGATATTCGCCTATATTTTCGAGTTTCGGAAGTGACAAATCTGGTTCGCACTTAAATAAAATGTGGTACAAATCAGACATGCCAAAGCTCTTTCAGTGCGCATTTACCATTTGGCTTTTTTAAAATTAATGCTGGAAAGCGAGAAAATTTTGTATCTTAAAACATAATAAGCTTAAATTACTACTGTTTGGATAGGTGATCGATGGTGGTTGCTCCTGGGCACACGCCCGCGCTTGGGCCTTTAGCACCAGACAAACAACACGAACTTTACTTCAAAACAACAGAAAATAAAGTAGCAGATTGAAGTGAATCAATAAAAACATACATTCTCAACAACATTTAAACAAACCTTGAAAACGTCATTGAAACTTTCGAGCACAATTGCATTAAACAAATCGAAAGTCCTCGAAGGAGAAAAAATGTCACGCATCCATTCTCGAGGAAGGCGAGAGAGTGTGTGGATGTTGTTGGGTAACTCAGTCACACTTTCCAAATTCAATTTGTAAGTTGACGAGGACGAAGACTCGAAAATGGGATACTCGACTGAATTTTATCGGATAAAGTTAATATTTGTTGAACGTCGTTCGTTATAATTTTGTATGTATTTTGACTAGCGAGGGTATTGTTCGTCATTCAAAATATGAATATGCTGAAATTGTGATCCCTAAAATGATCTCCTTATAAAGCAACTTTATTTTATTTTATGCTGGATGATTTTAAGGTATATTTCGGCAAAATGGAAACATGAAACTTCTGGGCCTTTATTCTGTCGATACGTCTATCTGTATAAAAGCAAAGGAAATCCAACAAATATTTACTGACGTTTTAGAATTATTATAAAAGTTAATCTTGATAGACTTTAATCATATTTTTTATAATGGTTGGCCTTGATGAGATATGGCTATAATAAGATTCTTTATTGTCAAAAAATTTTACAATTTGTAGACAAAGCTAGAGCTAGAGTACTAAACATACAAAACATATAAAAATACAAATAGAAACATACAATGAAAAGAAAAACTAAACTATGCAAAATTTTATGTAATTGTGCAAATTGTACGTGGTCAAAATATTATACAAAATATTAAATATCAAAATATTTAACCATTTAAACATCAAATACTAAACACTAAACACCAAACATGAAACATTAAGCCAGTGTGTAAGATGCTCAAAATTAAGTATTAATAAAAAAAGTCGTTCACTGCGTATAAGGCTCTCCAGTTAGTATGATCTCAAAACTCTGCGAAATGCGGGAAAAGATGTTATTGACTTCATTTCAAGTGGCAGATAACTGTTCATTTTTTTGCATTGTACAGGGTGGCTCGAATTCGTGTCTATGTATGGGGAACTCGAAAACCGTAAGAGATACAGTGTCGGTCAAATTAAGGCAAAATTGCGCATTTAGGTGCCTGACAATATGCCGTTTAGAAAGTTTTAAAATTCCGAGTGATTCCGGAGATATTCGGAAAAAACCGAAAATTTGAAAAATCGTTTTATTTTTTTCCTGGGCTTATTTAAAAACGGATTTCAAATTGAATTGCACTTTTGCATTGCCACTTTTTCCGCTCTATCCAATGATGGTATCCAGTTTGAAATCCGACGTTTCGTCTTCAAGGGATCATCATTAACTTTCTTTTTTTAAATACGAACTTTAATTTTTTTTATCGTTTTTCAGATGGTATTGGCTTTATTAATATGATTATGTGATTTTATTTTTAATTTTTTTTATTTATTTTTTTTTTATTTTTATTATTGTTTTTTAAATTATATATTTTGCTCTGGCGTAATTTTAAACATTTTAAGATAGGTACTTTTGAAATATTTATATTCTATAAAAATATTTTATTTTGTTTTTTGTATTAAGTGGAAAATTGAAGCGTATTAAAAATAAAAAATAGTAAAATTATTTCTTACGAGAATATTAAATTAAATTATATAAAATCACGCCAAAGCAAAATATATAAAATAAAAATAATAAAAAAATAATGAAAATAAAAAAAAATAAAAACACATACTCATATTAATAACGCCAATTCCATCTGAAAAACGATAAAAAAAATTAACGTTCGTATTTAAAAAAATAAAGTTTATGATGATCCCTTGAAGACGAAACGTCCGATTTCAAACTGAATATCATGATTGGATAGAGCGGAAAAAGTGGCAATGCAAAAGTGTAATTAGATTTGAAATCCGTTTTTAAATAAGCCCAGGAAAAAAATAAAACGATTTTTCAAAATTTCGGTTTTTTCCGGATATCTCCGTAAATACTCGGAATTTTAAAACTTTCTAAACGGCATATTGTTAGACACCTAAATGCGCAATTTTGCCTTAATTTGACCGACACTGTATCTCTGACGGCTTTCGAGTTCCCCATACATAGACACGAATTCGAGCCACCCTGTACAGTATAGAGCTTTTAACTAACACTGAGCGTGGGGTCGGCAGATAAAGATCATGTTCCGTATTCCTAAGTGGACAGCTGTGAGATGGCCTTTCTGGAATAGCAGATACGTGCTTGCGGATCAAGCAAACGGATTTAAATATGAATAAGGAAGGAAGAGTTATTTTTTTACATATTTTAAAGAAATCCTGGCAGTGAGTTCTACTGTTTAGTCGCAATGAGTATCCAACAGCTCTCCTTTGTAATTTGAAAATACGCTCAAATTGAGTCGCACAACACGTACCACAGAATGGAAGGGCGTATCGGAGATGCGACTCGAAAAGGGCATAAGAGACTGTTATAGCAGTTGACAAATTAAGCTCCCTGGAAACCGTTCTTAGCGCAAAACAGGCAGAACTTAATTTTTTTTAAAAGGCATCGATGTGCAAGTCTCACTTTAAAAGCCCCAAGACTTTCACAGATTCAACGACGTCAATAGTGGTGTTATTAAGTACAAAAGATCGCAACGTACTTTTATATGACAAAACTTTAGTTTTAGAAACGTTGAGGCGCAGAAGATTAGAATCGCACCATGATTTAATGGTGATTAAGTTACTAGGTACAGTTCTGTAAAGCGCCATAATATCCGGGTTGTTCCAACTGAAACTAGTATCGTCCGCATAGAGACAGACTTTACCGCTAATGTCCAGACAAGCAATGTCGTTGATAAACAGCAGAAACAAAATAGGGCCTAGTACTGAACCCTGGGGTACTCCACAATCTATTGGCTTGCAAGAAGACTTCGACGTATCAACCCTCACAAGCTGACTTCTGTTGTTAACATACGACTTAAACCATTCGAGAGGCACTCCTCTGAATCCGTAGTACTGCAATTTGTTAATTAAGATATTATGATTTACACAATCGAAAGCTTTAGAGAAATCACAGTAAATTGTTGCTGTAGAGTGATGGTTGTTCAGGTTGGAGTAGACATAGTTAAAGAGGGAAAACATAGCATCATTTGTGCATTTGTTACTTAAAAGTCCAAATTGATGGGTAGTAAGTATTTTATATTTAGAGAGAAAAGATGGAAGCCTTTTTTTAACCAATCTTTCAATGATCTTTGATAATGTGGGAAGGAGTGCAATTGAGCGATAGTTCGAAGCTTGATCTTTATCTCCCCCTTTATGCAAAGGAAAGATTATTGCCGTCTTAAGACAGTTTGGAAAAACCCATTTTGGAAAGAATTATTAATTAAAGTAGTAAGATGGTTTAATGTGTATTCCGGCAGGTTTGAGAACATTTTCAGAGTAAGCCCATTAGTCCCAGATGAGGATTTGTTTTTAATGTCTTTAATTGTACTGCGAAGCTCAACTAATGCTACAGGCGTCAAGAAGAAACTGTGTAAATTCACATTAGCATTAGAGATGAAAGCGGGTCATGAGAAGGAGTTATGGTGTTCATTAAATCTTTAGCCATATTTACAAAGTAATTGTTTAGGTTCTCAGGTGAATTAGCGATGATGCTAGACGAAGAAGGTTATTATGAAATATTTTAACGTGAAAACGAAGTTTTCACTTTTCTGGAAAAACATGGAAGTTTTGGAATTCAAAAATGGTCATGAAAGTCAGACAATTTACATAAAAGCTTGGGTAATTCATAATTTTCTACTAAAAATATTATATTTATTTTTTATATCAGAATACTCGCGAAGGTACTGGCTAATAGTGGTGTGACGGTATCTGTGGAACTGTGACTTTGTCGCGGTATTTTTTAATACCGTCACGGCATCGCGCTCCACGCCAAAAGAACCGGTTACATTGTAACTGCCTTAAGATCGCAAGAGGGTATGTGAAGCAGGAGCCAGGAGCGCCGTTGTCGCTGTTCCATGTACACGATTACGGTCACGAAAGTGACCGTCGGTTACGGTTACATTTCGTCCGCGTCGCCTTTCAGTATAGTGAAGCATCGCGCGATTTTTACCGTGAACGGAGAGCCGATTAGGTATAAGATACTTGGCCGCTGTATTATTTCTGTCGCGGTAAAAATTAATATGGATGGACTATTTTTAATTAATACCGATTTTCACTGATATCAAATCACGTTTTATTGTATGGAATTTAAATTTTTCCGAGTAATAATAGGTGTAGGTAAATAAATTACCATATGATGATGATATGAAACACACAGAACACATTTTATTATAAATAAAATTATTGTATGAAAAGAAAACCAAAATAATCTTACAAACAATTTCTATAAAACGTAAACAATACAACACGTTCTCTTACCAATAATAAATATTATTATAGAATCTTTATGTTTCATATAAAACGAACTATTTATATTTTAGGAACCTTATTATTTCTTTGGTAATAAAATAAAATTCGCATAACAAAAACACAGAATACAAACCGATTAATATCCTGGTTAGTGTTTTAAAATAATATCTATTTAACTTTAGAGGAACTTAACCTTCTATCAGAAATAATAAGTCCGGATTTTTAACATATTCTCTCATATGAAACGCATGCAGCAATTGGAACAATGCATCTCGATAATTGTACCTATTTATTATTAGAAACATAGACAGTAGGTACCCTTTTATCACGGAATAATTTGTTGCTTTTAATTTAATTTAATTATTTTTTTGCCAAACCCTGTCTAAAAGAAACGTAACCAAAGTGAAGTTTCATTATCACCCACACCATACCGTTTAGCCAGGAAATCGTTTAAAGCTGACCAAAATATACTGACAGTTATCAAGTTATCAATTTGTGCTAAACGCAAATAATATTTTATTTGTCACTCATTTGTAAAATTATTATTTAAATTAAATTCTCGAAGAACGAAAATTTATTTTTACAGCTAGTCACGCTACTTACTTGCAAAAAGTTTACACAATTTAGCAGTCAAGTCAGTACCTCGTAAAAATCAATTTTCATTGAGAAATTTGAATTTCTAAATCCTATATTTTTGACCGCCAGTAACGATAATAATAATATTCTAATATTTATTAACACAGCTTTGTAACAATAAAAACAACCGAGACCAAAAACACAAAACAAATGAAATTAATACTAATCAATTGAATAAAGCATCACCCGTCATGTTTCCACAATCCGTTATTTACATTAACTTTTTTCGTTCTAGTTCCAAACCCTCAAGATACCAAACACTTTAATAGCCGTTCCCGAAAATACCAGCGGCCAGCGGCGCGAAGGCGCCTAGCATAGTAACCGAGCGTACGGAGGCTCACGGTGCCAGTTATAAAATTCACAAGTGTAGGGTATTTTATCGCGGTATTTCGTCGCGGTATTTTTCTGTCGCGGTATCATTTGGAACGGTATCGTAGAGAAACGGTATTTCCCATCTCTACTGGCTAACCATATATCTCAATTCTTGAAATCAAACTATTTTTTATCAAAGCATCAGTATAGCTTCAGACAGGGCAAAGGAACTATGCAAGCTATCTTGCACCTGCTCTCAGAAATTATCAATTCCTTTGAGAACCTACAGCGTAATGGTGAGGTGTTTTGTGATTTGAATAAGGCATTCGACTGCCTCTTGCCAATCCTTCCTCTGTTACAGGGGATCGCTTCCTCGGGGCTTATCTTGACCCAAAATTAAAATGGGATTCTCATATTTGAATGACTAGCGGGAAGCTGGGAAGTAGCGTCTTTGTTCTTAGGGCTTTGGTTGGCTATATGTAAGCGAAAATCTTACGGACAGTATACTTTGCGTTTTTTCACTCCATTATGTCAAATGGCATTTTGGTGTGGGTTAGTTTGGGCTGCACCACGTAGCTGAGAGGATTTTATCTGAGAGGACTGTGGAGATGCTTTCAATATCCTCGATAGCCAGTATATTTTTGATTGATTGATTGATTCGGTACTGCATGTCAAGAAAAACAAATACAAATATCAAATCTATACTGATTTGCATGGAGATGGCACTAGGGAAAGAAGTCAGCTTGTTGGAACCCTTTGCAGGGTTAGAAGGTGTTGCAGCTGCCCAGAGTTGATTGCCGTAAAATCACTAAATAAATTACCATTTGGATTACGTCAGTTGACTTTTCAAAATTTTAAGAAAGCCGTCAGGATGAAGTAGGTACCGAAAGAAATTTCAAATTCCTAATTTCATTATATGTAGTACGCGTGCTAATCGTGTATCAATTTTATGTGTTTTATTTAGTAATATGTACTACTTATATGTGTTAAAAAATGTTTATTTAATTTCATTAGTTTGGGTTGGTATAACATTATTTTTATATTTTGCTCTCGTGCAAACCAAATTTTTTTTGGCGTTTTTGCTATAATTCTATTTTTTTATTAATTTCAATTAACTACTAATTGTATGACTTTACACAGATTTAAAATTGTTTTTAGAAATCCTGTTAGGATAATGTGTTAAAAGTTCTGCAACTACTAGCAATTTAAAAAATCAATTAATTTCTCTTTTTTTTTTGGAGAATCTAGATTAGTTTTGCTTAAAAAGCGCAAGGTAAATATAAAATATTTTCTATCAAAGTTTTTGTTGGCAACAGCTTCTAAAGTCATAAAAAGTATGAAATACTCTTGAAATGCTTAAATCCGGACCAAGAAACAATTTACAGAAAAAATAAAATTCAAAACATATACCTTACTTGTTTACTTCGTAAATAAAAAAAATATCTAGTTATTTATGAGTAAATTTCTTTAATATCTATTACTTTTAGGTTTTCATAATAACAGTTTTTTTTTGTATTTATATTCAAACTTTTTTTTATTATACCTTACATCTTAGACAACATATCTTATAAATAAACTTTAAGTTTATTTCTAAATTTTTTACAGTAAATTGAAAAAAAATAACTCACGGAACCTAATAAATAATTTTTGGGAAATGTCTTTTAAAACCCAATTAGGTAATAAAAAATGTATCGCAGAGGTTATATCTACGTAAGAACAAAACAATTTATTAAAAATGTGAGAAATTTAATTAGAAATACAAAGGACCCTTTTCATTGTAAGGATTGTTAAAAAGAGTAGAAAATTAGTTATATTAGATGAAAAGAGAGAACGTAATCTTATTGGTCTGTCAAAATATGTCGAGCAGCGCCTTGTCCTCAAGTTGGTTTCCAATCGAACATTTCATTTTCGAAGATTTCCTATTTTTAAATTTTGTATTTCGATTTTTTTGTAACTCGAACATAAATTTCATTAATTTTTCTTAATCGAAATTCTTGTTCATCAACATTTTTGCAAATTTGTTTGGTAGAATTAGTTTTCCGAAATTATTACTTAAGCGCGGTCTACACGTTACCTCTTATTGTACGATTTATCTGTATCGATAACACGTTGCAAATAAAACGCTGTGTGTAGACAGCAAGTTTGAACGAATATTTCCCTCATGTATAAAAAATCCCATTAGAGGAGTGCAATTCTCGGAAAATTACAGCGGTAATTGCACTGTAGAAACCGAAAGAGCACAGCGATAATTGCATCGTACGTATCTATGGTAATTCCATTGAAAATTTGACAGCGACAATTTATAAATAACGTCAAAGTCTAGTGAATATATAGGTATTATTAAAAATGTCTCGTTTCGGATTTAAAAAAAATCGTTTTTTTTGCATCTCTGTACTTTGTTTACAGTTACATGTACGTTTTTGTATTAAAAAAAGAATAAAAATGTATTTTTTTAAAACCATGTCCTAATTCGGGAAATATTCCCCCGAATTACACTCGTGCATCAAAATAACCAGAAAATTTTGCATTCGAGCGTGTTGTCTTAGAAAAACTGCATTCGGTCATTTTCATATTTTGCAAAAAGAGCCCTCCACCTTCGGTGTCGGGCTCTTTCTCCAAAATATGAAAATGAACTCATGCAGTTTTTAGACAACACGCTGTCATGCAAAATTATCGGTAATTTTGGTGCACTTGTGCAATTACTTCCGATAATAGAACTGCTCAAGCATCGGAGACGGAGTTGAAAGTTTGAGCTTTCGAGAATAGATTTGGTGGATTTGCACAAACAAGTCGTTACATGTGGACGGTCGCCTTCGATTTATCTATCGATTTACTGTTGTGGCGGCATACTGAGGCGAAATATTTTGAAGAGTGTACGTACAGGGTGTTTGATTATAGTGGCTACATGGAGCCTTTATTTATGAAGATAGAAAAAAAAAGTTTTACACAAAAATTTTAGGTTTTTTCCATATTATCTATTGTGAATTATCAGGAAAAAAATATCGCATCTAAAAATGGCTGGCTTGAAAATCAAGGTTTTGAACTTCAGAGCTTTATAACTTCGACCAGTTGCTAGAAATCTTAGCATTGCAGTCAACCTCTCATGTACTGACAGTGCTTTTCTCATACAAGTATCTTCTTTTTTAATCAATAGAGTAACTAACTCTAGCAGATAATTGTATGCTTTGACATCCATCCTTAAGTAATTTCTCCAGTCATCAGGTTCACTTCGTAGTTCGTTAATCAACTGTACGTGGGAATAAATATTGTTAAATATTGTTACGGCTAGCCTAACAACCATCCGAACGCTACCCTATACAACTAGCCGCCGTGCCCCTCGCTTCTTTGTCTGTATGACTCATCGCCCGGCCGGCTGCGAAGTTTCGGGATCGCTGGAATTATCTCGATAGCCTCGTCGAGATCATATAGAGTGGCGCCGGAATACTTCCCGAATATTCGTGATGGATTAGAGATTATATATAAGCAGACCTAAGGCCAATGTTAGTCAGTCGGAGAGTTCAGTTAGTTCAGTTAATCATTGAGTGTTGAATAGATATTAGTGGTAAAGTTATAAGACTAGTTTAGTGAGTTAAATTGTATACAGTGGTAGTGAACAAAGAGAGTATTAGTTGAAAATAAGCAAAGTTGTAATTCTGTTAAGAACCCACGCGAAAAACGTAACATTTGGTGTCAGAAGTCGGATTGTGAAGGGACCGGACTTGCGAAGTATTTTTCGAGGAAAGGAGAGGTACAAGTACGTCAACGAGACCGTTTGATTGGTGGATTCTGGTAAAAGTTTATAACATTCTATGGTCAATACAAGGCAACAAACGGCAGAAATGGAGCAAATTAATAAAATGTTGGCCGATTTCATGGAAAATTTAAATGCTGAGAGGCAAGCGGATCGGGAAGAAGATGAACGTAAAAGACAAGCAGAACAGGACCGGCTTCAGAAAATTTTAAAAGACCAGGAAGATAAAAGGCAAAAAGAACAGGACGACCGGCTTCAGAAAATTTTGCAAGATCAAGAAGATAAAAGGCAAAAAGAACAGGACGACCGGCTTCAGAAAATTTTGCAAGATCAAGAAGATAAAAGGCAAATAGAACAGGACCGGCTTCAGAAAATTTAAAAGATCAGGAAGATAAAAGACAAGCCGAACGGGAACAGGATGAACGTAGAAGGCAAGCAGAACAGGACCGGCTTCAGAAAATTTTACAAGATCAAGAAGATAAAAGGCAAGCGGAACGGGAAGAGGCTGAAGGTAGAAGGCAAGCAGAACAGGAACAGCTGCAGAAATGGATGCTGGATGTAATTGTAGGCGAGCAAGGAAAATTACAGAAAATATTGGACGGACAAAATGAGAAATTTGAAAAATAAGTAAACAATATTCAAAAAGAAGTTGGAAATGTACAAAAAGAAGTAGGAGACGTACAGCAAGAAATGAGGAATCTAAAAGCAGAATTTAGCAGACTAAAAAATCAAGGACCCACCGAGAGGGTATTCGCCACAGGGCATAACATCAAACCTCCAACGTATGACGGTCAAACCTCCTGGACAATGTACAGAAGGCAGTTTGAAGCCGCTGCTATTGCCAACGGTTGGAATAACGAAGAAATGGCTACATCACTGGTGGTAGCGCTTCGTGGGTCTGCCCTAGAACTACTGCAGACCATTCCCATCAGCCAACAAGGGAAATATGACATACTTACAGCTGCCCTGGAGAGACGATTTGGAGACCAACATAGAAGACAACTGTATCAGGCACAAGTTAAGTCCCGACATCAGAAGCCTGGTGAAAACCTGCAAGAATTTGAGGCCGACATTAGACGTCTCCTTCAATTGGCCTACCCGGGAGCGACAGAGGAATTTCAAGAGGAACTTGCTGCCCAATATTTCGTGGATGGTGTCAGAGATCCAGAAACTCAGAAGATGTTACGTCTAGCCAAATTTTATAGCAGCCGTGAAGTTTTGGGTAGAGCTCTGGAAATCGAGGCGGCCTGTAACATCTCTAAGTCAGCAATCAGGGAAGTATCCATCAAGGAAGAAAATTTGGTGAACAATTGTGAACTAACTGAAATGGGCAGTATTTTGAAGAAATTAACCGAAGTTCTTCAGGCCACGTGGAGATTCAGGGAGTCACTAGAAGTTAGGCCATACAACCGTAATCAGTGTTATAGATGTGGCAAGACTGGACACTTAAAAAGGGACTGTCGAGTACAAAGATTCGAGGAGCCAATAGAAGATAGGTCCCATAACCGAAATATATCAAATCAGTGCTATAGATGTGGAAAGACTGGACATTTCAGAAGGGACTGTCGAGTACGGATATTCCGGGAGCCAATAGAAGTTAGACCATGTAATCGAAAGACTATAAATCAGTGCTATAGATGCGGCAGGACTGGGCATTTCAAAAGGGACTGTCAAGTACACAGATTCCGGGAGCCACTAGAAGATAGGCCACGTAACCGAAATGTTTCAAATCAGTGCTATATATGTGGCAACATTGGGCATTTTAAGAGAGACTGTCGAGTACAACTACGACCTACAGCTCCATACAGAGACAACAGCGATTCAAAGCTAAGTCAGGAAGAGTTGAAACAATATAACTTTAAGGCTAAGCACAGGGAAGGAAGATGGCATAGTAATACAGATGCTTTATCCAGAAGGTCATGTGAGGATAATTATAAACATCGCCAAAGAATTGACCAACAAGAAGGAATCACTCCCATTAGGCGAATCAAGTTTAAGGTTGATCAGCAGTGGACCACGGAGCAACTAAAGAAAGATCAGCTTGAGGATAATGAAATAGCACTACTACTAAAAGCTAAGGAAGAACGTCAACCAAGACCAAGCTGGAGAGATATTTCAACTAAGGGACCCACTTTTAAATCTCTGTGGGCTCAGTGGGACTCCCTGGTAGTTGAAAATGGACTCCTTAAACGAGCCTGGGAAAGCGCCGATGGCAAAGTAGTGAAGACGCAGTTAGTGGTACCAAGGAAGAGTTTGGTGCTCATCTCGGAGTTAACGGAATGATTGACAAGATCCGCGATAGATTTTACTGGGTCAACTACTGCCAGGATGTGAAATCATGGTACCAGCAGTGTTCAACCTGTGCCTCAAGTCAAGGATCCCAGACAAGATCCAATGGGAAGATGAAACAGAATGATGTGGGACTACCGTTTGAACGTCTCGCCAGTGACCGAATGAAGGCTCGATATGATCTCCAAGCTAACTCTAGGGGATTTCAGATGAACGATAAAGTCTGGTTATATAACCCGCAAAGGAAGACAGGAAGATCTCCCTAGCTAACACCAGTATGGGAAGGACCCTATACGGTCATCAAAAGAATTAATGACGTTGTGTATAGAATTCAGCGTAGTCCCAGGAGCAAACTGAAAGTTGTCCACCTCGACAGGTTGAAAGCATATCACGGACATGAAGTAGCTGATCGGGACGATCAGAATTAAGAGGGAGGCAATGTTACGGCTAGCCTAACAACCATCCGAACGTTTTTGTGCTACCCTATACAACTAGCCGCCGTGCCCCTCGCTTCTTTGTCTGTATGACTCATCGCCCGGCCGGCTGCGAAGTTTCGGGATCGCTGGAATTATCTCGATAGCCTCGTCGAGATCATATAGAGTGGCGCCGGAATACTTCCCGAATATTCGTGATGGATTAGAGATTATATATAAGCAGACCTAAGGCCAATGTTAGTCAGTCGGAGAGTTCAGTTAGTTCAGTTAATCATTGAGTGTTGAATAGATATTAGTGGTAAAGTTATAAGACTAGTTTAGTGAGTTAAATTGTATACAGTGGTAGTGAATAAAGAGAGTATTAGTTGAAAATAAGCAAAGTTGTAATTCTGTTAAGAACCCACGCGAAAAACGTAACAATATGTATTTTTAATAACCATGTTCAGGACCATCGTGAATGTGGTCTGTTATTTAAACGCTTAACTCAATGGTTTCTTCTTATTAAACACAGGGCGAACACAGACCAAAGAAGTATTTCTTCCAGGACCCAACAGAACACACCTCATTTATCAACAACAAATTGTATTCAACTAATCGTTCAGTGTGAACGCGTTTTCTTTCTATGTTTTATTTGCAAGGTCTTGTCGACACAGACAAATCGCACGATAAGAGGTAACGTGTAGACCGCGCTTTAGACCCATCTATTAATCTAAACTAATTCGTCTCATTCTAGCCACATGAATCCGAAGATTTAGGGCATTATGGAGATCCGGAATCGACTGGTTAAAAACCAGAAAAAAATCATCGTCGTGAAGAAATAAATCAAATCTACGGATCCGGTATCTAGTAAAGCTAACATTTTATTATTTTTGACAAATTATATAATTAGTATATCCTAATAATAAAATAATCATTGGCTTAAATAATAAATAATATGTAGCTACCATGCATCTATTTACCTTATATGTGTAATCTCATTTTTAATATTGAATAGTCCTAGTGTGAAAATATATTTTTTTATAAGTATATTTATTGACATACCTTTACCTTACATATTGGCAATATGTGTGGCACTAAATAAATTTTATTTCACTTCATTAGTTTGGGTTAGTATAAGGTTATTTCTACATTTTGCTCTCATGCTAACCAATTTTTTTTGACGCCGTTACTATATTCCTTTTTTTTTTTTGATAAATTTCCATTAACTACTAATTGGACAACTTTATACAGATTTAAAGTCTTTTCAGCAATCCCGCTAGGAAAATGGGTTACGAAATCTGCAATTACTGACGATTTAATAAAATCAAATACTTTTCTCTTTTATGGAGAATTTAGATAATTTTCGCTTAAAAAAACCAGATAAATAAAGAGAAAAAATAATTTTCTATAAACGTTAAAAGAATCTCTATGACGAAAAAATAAGGAAGGTACTAAGCGGTAAGTAATAAAATTTTAAACATTTACCTTACTTATTTGCTTGATAAGTGAAAATATAATATCTAATTATTCCACGCAATGTGTGAGTAATTTTTTTTAATATCCATTACATCAAAAACAGATTTTTTCCGTATTTATTTTTAAGCTTTTTTTATCATACCTAAGGTAACATATTTTATAAATAAACTTTAGGTTGGTTTTGTATCATTATTATATTAAATTGAACAAAATAAGTGCCACCCTGAGTATTTCTTAAGGTCATGGAATTTTTACTTCAGCCTTACTTCCTAAACTCAGGCAACCTAATCAATCATTTTTAGTGGGAACCCTAAGAAATGTCTTCTAAAACCCAATTAGGTAAAAAAATAGATATATGGCAGATGTTATATCTCCTTAAGAACAAAACAATTTAATGTGAGAAATTTAATTAAAAATACAAAGGACGCTTTATCATTGTAGGGGATTGTTAGAAAGGAGAGGACCTCGGAGAGGACATTAGTCATATTAGAAAAATATGCAGAACCTAATCATATTGGTCTGACAAGTTGGTTGCCAAACATTTCATTTTCGAAGTTTCTCTATTTCGAAATTTTGTATTTCGAATTTTTCGCCATTTGAAACCGACTGATTTTTGTAATCCGAACATAAATTTCATTCAATTTTTTTCCTCAAGATTCTTGTCCATCAACATTTTTGCAAATGGTTTCAATTTAATGTTTTACAAATTCATCCCATTCTAGCCACATGGATCCGAAGATTTTCGACATTATAAAGATCCGGAATCGACTGGATAAAAAGCAGAAAAAAATTCCCCATCGTAAAGAAATAAGTCAAATCTACAAATCCAGTATCTAGTAAACCAAACTTTTAATTTCTCTTTGTCAAATCGTATAATTACTATACAAACTCTAATAATAAAATAATCATTCGCTTACAAGTTAGAAATCACACGCATTATACGAGATACTTAGCTATGTAGCTTCATTTGTAATTTTTCTTGGTATGCATGATATCATGTGCCTTCCTTACAAATAAGCACACAATGGCTTAGTTGATTCGAAGTTTAAATTGAACTTTTCACTATTTATAGCTCGTAATATAAAATCGAATGTGTTCGTCAATTGCTATACGACGTGAGCAGAATGACTTGCGAAACAAAGTCAAATTTTAGTTTACGGCTCAATGGACTAGAGAAGTTGTTAGGGCTCGGGTTATTTACACAGGACTAGGGAAATCGTGATATTCTAAGAAAGGTACCTAAAATGCTGGTTATTGCTGGTATTTTACGGATAAGCTTACAATCAAAAATTCCTAACAATTGTCGATGGCAAAATGGTCATTTTATTTTTTTTACTTAAACGCATATCTATACTGTCTGACATATTAAGGTATATGTAGAGAATTTAATTTTGACCATAAATGTGGATTCTGTTTGATTTTAAATAATTGTATGAAGGTGCCACTGTTACTTTCCTAAGGCGTTATCGTTTCTAGCTCGATAGAATCGCTAATTTTTAATTTACTTGACTGTTTTCTTTTAGCATAGCGTGAATTTCCTTTAAATTCATTTTTAAATACTGTTTTTTCATACTTCATAATTAAAATTTCCAGTACTTTCCAGAGCTCATCATCCGACAAGTCTCCTTGAATCCGTTTCCAATAGCAGATGTCAATAATTCTAAAACGGTCTTTCGGTATTGAATTTCTTCGTCAAATCACGCTCGATAATTTATTGTAAATCATTAATATTTAACTAATTTATACGGAGTGTTAAAACGTTACTTGGTAAAAGCAATATCTACGGACTCGCCTATTTATAAAATGATGATCTAAATAATTCTTCAATAAATGCATATGGGTTAGAAATTGGTGAATCTTCAAAAACATTGCTAAAAAAA
>MU182317.1:61026-101888 GCA_016904865.1 Pissodes strobi
AAAAAAAGCTACCCCCTTAAAAACACACTCTTAACAAACTGATCCCCTAAAACTACCCTTAGGAGAGATTAGGCCCCTTTGACATGAGGACGGTCATTTTTGATACGTGGTAAATGGAGTAGGTCACGTGGTGTTGTTCAAGAGTGACAAAAAGGCATTAGCTTAAGCTGGTCCAGATAATTAATACCCTGTATCACGGTTAGACCTTTATTGCATCGTGACGTTCAAGGTCCTTTCAGCAGACTCTGGTCATTGTCGACGACGACGCGATGGTATACTTCTTCAGGAAATTGTATAGGCGGTCAGCGACTTCTTCGGGTGATGGTAACGGTGGTCATCGAGTTCGATGAGGGTGCCAAAACGGCCTTATTTTGTCACAGTACCTCGGATTCCGTACTACTAATTTGAAATTAGGATGTCAATTTCAATTGAATCAAAAAAAAAAAAATACAAACATTGTTAATGCTTATTGTAAATGTTTTAATATCTCATTGACGTTAAACCATGTTTTACATTATATTATTATATATTGAAATGCATAAATTATTTCTATTTTGCCCGTAGATATATTGTCCGTTCTTTTTTTAGGAACAAAACTTAGTTTTCTAAATGCTGCTCATGTCATTTTAGTACTTGCAATTTCTTACTTATTTTATTTATTATTATGCATAATACGTCTTGTTTAGGTTTAGTTCACTTCTATACTTTCCTAGATTCCTTAATCAGTTTTTTCTCGGAATTTCAATTCATCGTCCGATCAGTCTGTTTGCAGGGACACATCCTAAAGAGCAGAGGTAAGTACCTAATTTCATTACCCCATAGGTATCATATTGAGTTATCGTTTTTTGCCGATTAGCACGTACTTGCGTCCGTCATTTATCTTCCGCTTGTTGCAACTTCCCGGAGCTTCGACATATTTTATTGATCGAACATACTATAACATCACTTCTATCTTGGCGTTTATAATTTATTCGAAAGACACGAAGTAAATAAAGACATTTTTGCCGACATTAAAGCCTCGATTGTGATGCTGATAAATCAAGAAATTTTACAATGAAAGCATTTTGATATTTATTTATGAAAAGCTGTTCCCTTTACGAAAAGCTTTTGATGTAACGAAGCTTTTATCGCTATTTTTAAGAAAAGAAAGGTCTGTTCCCAGATTTCCTTTACAAATGGAAAATTACGGCACAGCTTCCTGTACAAGGTCAGGGGTCGATAGAAAAGATACCGTGAAAACCTTAGTGAAACATCAGAATTAAAAATATATGACTCAATTAGCTTTTGCTGTTTATTGCTTAAACATGTTTGTAATATGTTATCTTGTATTAATCTCTCTACATCTTCTCCTTCTGTATCTCCTATTCATCGAATGCTCTATCATTTCGAACACAAAGTGATTTTTTTAGCTGAACTGGTTTTTGGAACCCACGGGCTTTAATGATCTAATATTAATAAGACAGTTTAAAATGATCTTAATAGATAAGAATATAGTATGAGAAATCAATTTAATGTAAAAATAAATATCAAATGAAATAGAAGGTTTTTCACATCACACTACAGACGCGTGGTATATATTGCTTCCCCTTTTCTAGTTCACGTTCCCCTACAAGATATGATCATAATAAATGTTTCTTGTCAAAGAAGATTTAACGCTCCTGGTTTCTAACAATAAGAAGTGGAACAATGTGTATTCCGCTAAAATCGGATAGAGATTTGCGAATTTTTCTCCCGTTTCCTTCCGCCACAAAAGATTGAACAGACGAAGTCCATTAATAGATGTCATGGCAGCGGTACGGGCAATATACTTTTTATGTCTTTAGTGGTAGAAATTAGACAAAGGATTCGGAATTTCGACAAGCGAGATGGAAATATTGGATCCGTTTTCGGCTGAAGTAATGCTGAAAAAATTGTTAATTATGATATCAAGACAATGGGTTTATTCAAAGTAATTTTGTTGAGAAATATTTTATGTTATTCACTAAGTTTAAGTCAGTCAGGGCACCGGACGCCTTTCATCTCCATTGGAAAAACATGCCTCACCGAGCATTAAAAAAATGCCCTGATGATATGGAAATATGGATGATTGTTTTGGTACATGATTTCAGTGATAATTCTTATTTCAATAAATGACAGATCAATTATTTTAGAGCTATTTTTATTCCTCTATATTCATCGTTATTACGTTATCAGAATGAGGTTATTATAAACTATTGATAATGAGAGCATGGTTTGCAAAACTGACGTATCTCATTATTTTCCATCAGTTCTCGCGCATACAAATTTGTAGCGATGAATGCATTTGGTCTGTTTGTATCTTTGCGTTATAAATTTGAAGAAAACTCTTCATTTTTTGCTATACATTTCGATCTTTGTCATTCCGTGTTATTCCAATACGGCTATATTGAAAATGGTACTTTTCTTTATATAATGCCACATAATTCTAAAATATTTTCAAAATTTTTATTCTTATTTCTATTATGGCAACGGAAAAATAACTGAATAAATGGAACATGGATCGTTCAGGGACTAACAGAAAAAGTAGAGGAGGTTATGAAATAGATACAACAAATGAAAATAGCCATGGCTGTACTAACATAAAGTGACCATCATAGCAGCAGGTGGCCCTAATCAAGACGATAACGGTGAATACTTCGATCATCTTAATGATAAAATAACAAAACCAATTATTGGCTACATAATAATAAATCAAACTACGAAGTGGGAAGCAAATGATTCCAATGTGTAGGTGTGTTGAATGTGGCTCGATGTTGTTTTCAACAAATAGGTATCACTATTTCCTGAAAACAACATCGAAATCTACTAAACCAAATACTAAAAGACGAATATATAAGCAACGAGACTTCTGCTTTTTATAGACATATTGTAGAATCCCTACGTTCGACAACAATGGAGACTTTAGGCAAAAAGATCTGGTATCAAATAAACCAAACAATGCAATAACCTGAGACGAGAAACTAGTAAATCAAAAAACGAAAAAGAAGCTATCATATCAGGTATTGCTGAATTCAAAAAGCACCAATGATAAAATGCTCTATAAAGATGAACCAATTACGAAAGAATGGTGTAACGTCGTAATTGTATCTGAATATTATAACGCGATAAAAGGCAGTCCTCTTAAGCCCTGCCTATCTTTTATCGCTTTCATTCTCGTTAATACCTAAAATATGCTATAGAATTAGGACGTCATTGTATCTGAATATTATAACGCGATAAAAGGCAGTCCTCTTAAGCCCTGCCTATCTTTTATCGCTTTCATTCTCGTTAATACCTAAAATATGCTATAGAATTAGGCCGTTTAGGATATTTATGCTAAGCTTATTGTCAAACCCATGGCATAAAATTAATTAAAACTATTTAAACCTTGTTATTGAACGTTTCGCCTTGGTATCGGTAGAATTGAGCTCAACTCGCCTTACTTGGCGCGGCTATATTTATTTCTATTTATTTTATTCAGTAAATCATCTTTAGTTTAGCATTTTGAAGATATTTTAGAAGCCTTCTATATTCCAGCTGCCAAGGGAATAAGCTAGGCGTAGTTTAGTGGATATTTATTCCCTAATTTTACATATAAATTGATACATATTCAAGCAACGGGTAATATTAAAATATTCTTTTAAAGATAACTCCTCTCGTTAAGTAGTATCGCGGTAATTTATTGAGATTTTTATATAGTGATTAGTGATGTTAAGTTATTGATCAGAGACTTGCTAAAGTACCATAACTAGTGCTATTTTTGTTTTGAAGTTTAATCGCAGTGAGTACCAGGCCTAAATCGTATAATTGATACTTGATTATTGTAATTTTAAGTGTTAGAGTGTCAAGATGAAACTTAATTACCATAGCAATTAATATAATTGTAATTTGAACATTAATTACCACCTGTGGCGTAAATAGGTCAGCTTAAGTGACATTCCATAAATTTCTTTAGCATAAAATTAACCATCAGTACTCAGAAAATCTTCTAAATTTTAAGAAAGTAGATTGTTCTACCCAAGTAATATTCTTTTTTTAATAAACTGGTTGTTTGAATTCTTGGTGTTTATTTAGGAAACTGTATTTAGGCTATAATTCAATCTCATTCTAATTTTTTTAAGCTTTTTCACATGGTATTTTTTCGAAATTTTATTATCCGATTTTCAGACAGATAGAATTTCTAATAAATTTCTTGCAGTAAAAATTTAGTGCCGCCCGCTCTAACTGCCATAAACTTTAACCTACGCCTTAAAAAAAACTACAATTGGCTGAGTGAGTTAGGCATATGGACCCGCTGAATGAGCAAGTAGCGAATAAGACTTGTTACAATGGTTACAAAAAATTAAAATTAAGCGTAAGAGGGAAAATGCAACGAAATCCACTGTTACCTCGGAGAGGGACAAGATCATCAGAAGCCTGGAGACGAAGCAGATACATTAAACAAGACTAATATCTAACCCATGCAGATAGGCACTTCGAAACAGAACCGCTCTCAGCAACTTAAAGATGACCGAACATCTTAACTCACGAATTCTTCAAAGCAATACCATGAGTTCACGAAAAGGTATCAGAAACATGAAAAATAATAAGGCCAGTGGGCTGGAAGTAATTCTTGCGGAGCTAATAAAATATGAAACAGAAATAAGTTATGCATCTGAAAGTATCGTTCACAAAAAAAGTTCCATCGACGTGGAAAGAACCATGAATTACCCACATTCATAAAAAGGGATGAAGGCATGACTGTTCAAATTACAGATGTATATCGGTCACTAGTACTATGAGCCGAATCTATGGGGAAATCCTCAAGGAAGAATACGGTCGGGACGAAAGAGAGGAACAAGCTTAGCTTACTCCAACTGAACGAGAAAAAAGTGGCTAGAAACAGAGAATTACATCTTGTGTTTGTAGATCTAATCAAAGCATATGACACCGTTTCCGTTCAAAAAGTACGGGATATACTGGAAAAATCTCGAATAAACAACACTGCAGTAGTGGCTATTAAAGAGCTCTACGATCAACCGATGTCTATAATCAAACTAGGAATGGAAATATCAGAAAAAAATACAGTTAGAAATGGTCTCTCCCCCACGTTATTTAAAATTTACCTTAATGAAGCTCTAAAAAATGGAAAAGAGCATGTTATGGAATGGGTGTGCCGATCGATGATACTACAACCCTATTAACCCTTCATTTTGCAGAGAACCAGGTAATCATTTTCCATAGTAAAGAAGATCTTGAGTTCATAGCAAGAAAATTATCTAAAGCATAATATAATGAATGAGGACTAACGGTAAATCGCTTAAAAAGAAAATACCTTTATATTGGGAACGAAGAAGAAAAACTACATATGCAACAAGAGGAGAGCATTGGAGTATGTCTTGAATATATATATTTGGGAACAAAAATTGAGATAAGTGGTCGAGCAGAGAAAGATATAACCGATAGAATTATTAAAAGGAAAAGTGGTAGGATGCTTGGACTCGACTTTATCGTCAAAACATATTTCCCGAGAATGCAAACATCTCATATATTATGTCATATTTAAAATCAGGAATGTAAGGAAGGCCTTTTGCTCTTGGAGTGGACTTTTGGAGCCGAGCGCCCGGAATTTTAAGGGCAAAACGAGTTACAGTCCAGACAACAATGATAAAGAAACTCCAAAGAAGACCACTTGTATGGTACGGCCATGTAGAAAGAATGGATAACCAGAAGATCCCCAAAAAAATGCTGAGATGGGTATCATCAGAAAGAACGAGAGGAGGTGGACCAAAGGCGTCATGGAAGGTCTGAACGTAACCTAGAGCCGGGAAACTGGGAAGATGACGGATTCTAATAAAATTAACACTATTACTAAAATAATTCTACAAAAATCAATTAGAAGGAATTAAAGCTTATCTGGCCTGTAATCAGTTGTAGTATTTGTTCATATCGTGTACATATGGTAATTCATGTTTTTTTTTTTACACAGTCCATGGCTAGAATCCATCATTGGACAACTAGATGGTTTATGTAAATCCGTTTTAAGTCACCCATTGAAAGATTTATCTTGCTCTGTCAAAAACTCTTTAATGTCTTTTATTAGAAAAAAAAGCACGATCGTTTATATGTGCGCGTTGAATTACAGGATGGTCCAACCATAAGCATCGCAAGTCTCCATCCTCTTTGAGCAATGCGAGAATGGATTGATTTCCTACCCGGTTCCGAACTCTATTCACAATCGTCTTTTTTTTTCATTCCTCTAAGTATCACAGCACCCTCGTCTAAAAATATAAAATGTTTTGCCTTAGAGTTTAGATACTAAAAACAATTTGTCAAAGATATAATTTTTTTTATATATTTTTTTTATATGTATTTCCCACTGATTTTGTAACTTTGTATAATGTAGGCCGCCAACACATGTTTTCCCCTTCTACGGCGTACTTTAAAATTACGTTTAAATCAAAATTCTTTGAATACAAACCCAAATTGGTCTATAAAGATTTGTCATAAATCAGCATTTATTGGGAAACTTTCTATATCAAAATGTAGAGGAAAGCTTCTTATTATAAGTAGCTTTTTATTGATTTTAGCCTCATTATATACACAGCGAAGGGATCAAAAAAAAAAATTCGATGCTTTCGTCTGTCTTATAACTCTGTCAGCGGCGTTTCGTTTTAATATAAACATTATTTAGTAGCCTAGAAGTAGGTAATTAAAATAAAGCTACACAGCTGCAAATTAATGTCAATAAAAAGAAAATTCCATCCAAAATAATCGTTCTTCAGTTGATGGGTGCTCCAGATCCATTGCGTTTCTTGTCCTAAAGTCGTTGCCATTACGGAAAGGTCCCCGTAATACACGATAATTCAAACGAAGTAAATCCAAGTGTCGGGGAACAATTTTCAAATGACCCGCAGAGTGCAAGCGCTCGAAATTGCTTCTCTTCCCGTGATTAATCGATGCAATAGCTCCGAGGACATGTATATCCGGAGAGCTGCTTCAATCATTGTGACAAATAACTTGCGGACTTGGAATAGCAGTTTCTCTTTACGAAAACCGGCGTCACTTACATGAAAGAACAATTTGATTAGTTTCGAACTCCGAAAAATATTGTGTGCCAATCGAAAGTTACCAAACAAGCAATAGCCACAAAATAGAAGAACGTACTAGCGAAAATATATTATTGATTTTTGTTGGTAAGCAACACTAATAAAATATCCGAAACGAAGGACCAATGCTTTGAGGCTATGTAAATTTTTATGCGTCGTTGCATAGAGAATCGAGGAAAGCCGATAGTCGAAAAAAAATAATTTCAACTTATATGAGTATTCAATTATACCTAGATACTTGTGTATCTGAATGTTATTTTTTGCATTTGAAATTCATTTATATCCGGCTCGTAGGACCAATGTGTAAATTATTTTATTTCAAAGCTCCGATTAAATGTTGTTCAACTATTCGACAGGAAGGACCGATGCTTTCGAGAATAAATAATAATACGAATTCAATCAACATTGTTCATCTATACGGCATGAAGGATTAATGCCTTATCAATAAGACTATATCTATTTTTATAGAAAAGATAAAGATTTCCATATCAAGTTCACGAATTAATAAGTCATACATATTGTGAACTAATTAAAATCATTAATTAAATATCACCCTGTCGCAAGTTTGAACTTGAACTTGAAAAATGTTATATAAACATTCACTGTTAATTATAAACAACTTGAGCGGTCGACGGGAGCGACTTTAATCCTTAATGATGCAGCCATCAGCATTTTGTAACATATAAATACGCAGGCAAACGCCGAGTTAATCAGACTTTCGGGTCTCTCAAACCGCTCAATTTAGTCGCTGGGTAGTACACAGGTACGTCCACTTCTAGTTGTTCTATCCCACAACCCCCATAACTGAGAACACTTATGCACAGGTATAAGGTTGTCAGGTCCTTACCTAACCTGGGTGAACGTATGCATTGGTATACGGCATTCGGGGGCTACTAAAAAGTATAGAGAGAGTCGAATTTATGAAGTATCAGAACTTCTAGTGAAGGGATAGTTTTTGGGGAGTTTCAAAAAGTAGTGAAAGTGCCTTAGCAATTTGTGATGACCTAAAAAGACTTACCTTATAAATATCAGAACAAATACCTAAATAAAAGACAACCCGCTCACATAAACTTTATTAATAAAATAGTGACGTCGCTTGCTAGACAAACTTTGAACTAAGCCTCCCTCGAGAAGACATGCATTTCATATTAATTGGGTATAGTGTAAACTCTTAATTCATCTATAATCTTAAACACGCCTTTATTAGTATACAGTCTAACCGTTGTTAAGTTTGTTTGTAAATAAACTTGTTATCGTTTTTATCGATGTGTCTCCATTATTATCTCTTCTCAACTTGACGTAGTGCGTTCCTAAATCTGAGTTACTCTCCTACACGCTAAGTAAGGCGTGTCGTCACCGATAAAAAATACAAATCGTGACAATATCCTCCCTGATCTATATCTTACTCGTAGGACTAATGTGGAAGTGATAGGAATTCAAACAATATATTTTAGCACGTAGCAATGCACCGAAGCTAGCATAAATGATCGAAAAAAAATCACTTTTTCTTAAATAAAGTATAAGAGTACTTAACTAGTTTTGTTCTCGTTTGAAGTTAATTTGGATCCGGCTCGTATGGATATTATGCAAGTGATAGGTAGCACTATGTTATTTTACCAACACCAACAGTAGCAGAATTTAATCAGCATTGTTCAAATATTTTGCTCAAGGGACCATTGCTTTAACAATGAGACTATGGGTATTTTTATATGTAACAATGGATCGAAACAGCATAGAAAATTGAAGAAAACCCGTAAATGAGGAAATTTGTTTCAATTTATATAAAATACTGAATTACATCTATTATTCCATATTATCTGCTATTGTTCGCTTTTGAAAGTAATTTATACCAAAGAAAATTCTACTATTTTCTTTGTTTATACCTATAGGACTAATGTGCAAGTGATACGTGATTTTATCTCAATTGTCCGAATAAGAACTCAATCAACATTGTTTAGGACTAATGATTTAACAATGAGACTGTGTCTGTTTTTTTACATATAGCAGTGGATCAAAGCTGCATGGAAAATTTTTAGAAAGCCCGTAGATAAAGAAACTAGTTTGAACCTATATAGAGTATTGATTCACACCTATATCCTTATATGTAACGTTATTTATCTGTTATCGGTTGCTTTTGAATTAATTTATTTGCGGCTCGTAGGACCAATGTGGAAGTGAAATACAAAAATGCGTTATTGTCTCGAAAAAAATTCACTGACACAGCTGAAGGATCTTATGGTTTAGTCCCCAAAACCCACCAATGAGTGCAAACCTTTAAATCAATACGTAAGTACCTACAGGCTAATTTTACAAACAAATTAATAATTGCGGGTTAGATGAAGGGGGAAGACTTTTCTCCACAAATTAAACATACAACATTGTAGCTAAGTAGTGTGTGAGTCTGATGATGATGAGTGAACTCATCGAAATGCATAACTCTTGAACTAAAGATTGGCATTTTAATTTGTGGAGAAAAGTCTTCCCCCTTCTTCTAACCCGCTATAATAGCAACTCCACTTCAAGAATGGACTTCTACTTACAAATTAATAATTATTAAAATGTCAGTCAAGAATGACACGTATATCAAAAGCATAACTAGTATATAGCAAAAAAAACACAAAGTCAAAAACCTACCAGAACAATAATTATTAAAATTCATCTTTCAGGAACTCATCCACATCATAGTAAGCTCTCGCACACAGTTAGTAGCTTTCTAACTGTTTCTCTAAATTTTATTAAATTAAAAATCTGTCTAATCCCTTGAGGCAGGTGTTTCTAATTTTAGATGATGAGCGAATTGGAAGTGACATTTTGTGGGTCTCTTAACCCATACGCATAACTAGTCATCAATTGAGGCCTGTACGTTTTATAAATCAAGCATACTGTTTCCAAAATAAACAAAGAGTACAAGGCAAGAATTCCATGTTCCAAAAAGTGTCTACAAGACACTGGCCCCAAGCACAGCTCTCTCCTGCAAAAAGAACACGCTCTGAAATAATTGCCCCGAGCGTGAGATCCAGAAGCATATTTCATACCGCAAATGAAGCTCGATAAGAGCGAAGTAAGCGGATCTGATTGTACCAATGTTTGATTGATTAAAGATTGATCTGATGGTGTAACAATTTGTAGCTAATCGTGATCTTAGGGAACTAATATGGCACTCAGATTTAAGCCGGCCATCAAATGTAAAGTCTCAAGAGCCTGTTTTCTTTCCAGCAAGCCATAGCCGATACGAATCTCCCCGAGTTCACTTCTAAACGAGATAGCACTAGTGTTCGATACATTTAGAGAAAGCCTATTTGCATCACACTAGGTCTTAATATCTTTTAAGACGCGCGAAGAGCATCATTTAACCGTGCCAACGAACTAAATTCGGCAGCTAAGTAAATTCACCCTGCATGTCAAGATCCACAGAATCATTTATGTACAACAAAAACAGAATGGGGCCCAGAACAGAGTCTTGTGTGACATGATGATTCCGCAGACGCTCAGCCACCAAAGAAAACACTCAAATGTCCCACCCCTGAATTCATGTAAGGCAAGGTTATTATTCAACCGTATCCCGTGATTCACACCATCAAAAGCGTTTGATAAATCACAGAAGAATGCCGCAGCCATTTCTCCCTCATTAAGGCTAATATACAACTTTTCCAGAAATTAAAATATTACATCATCCGTACTCCTCCTTACCCGGAAGCCAAAGTGTTCAGATTTCAAAACTCGTTGCCTTCCCAGAAATTCAACAACTGGCTTTTTGACCAATGTGTCCACAATTTTTGATAAAGAGGTTAAGAAAGCAATGGATCTATAGCTGGCTGCCTGGTTCTGATCAGCTTCATAGAAGAATAACTGTAGCATCTTAGAAACATGTCAGAAAACTGCCATTACAAAGGAATGGTTTAGTACACTCCAAGCACATCATCCGGCAGCTTCAAGAATATGCCAATCGAGATTCCGTCCCAGCTCGCCACTCCGTTCATCTCCCCGATCTCGGACATTAACATTTCTCAGAAACTGCGAAAAAGAAATATCTGAGGTATGACGCTAGACAGTGATGCAGTTATGGAGCAAAAAAAACCGTTTATCTCCTCTGCGAATAATTTGGAACCCCATATGTGGTCCCACCGCTCCTCCCCCGCAACTTCCTGTTTCACGCTGTCTGTTGCTTGAGTATGAGATTCTATTGTTACAGGCCATAACGTATTTATATATTTTCTAACATAATGACGAGACCGCATATTCTTAGCAGAAACATTTAGACCTGGTCTATGGCTTCTTGGTTTTTCGGTTTAAATACCTAACAGTAAATGAACATTAAAGTTGTCACACAATATCTCATGAAGTGATCGCAAATGATGGTTCAAAGCCAGGACAGTACGCCAATCAACAGCAGCACACAGTTTGCTCATGTTTATAGCCTATCCTTAAGCCTTGTCATTTAATATTAAAACTACATAAGAATTTAAACGGCATGGTCAACAATAAGACACAAAGGACCAATGTCTTGGTATGGACTATGTGTATTTTTATACCTAGCCCTTTAGGTAGGTGAAAAAATTCGTTCCAACTTACAGAAAATACTCCGTCATAATCTGACCGTTATTGTTCGCATCTGAAATAAATTTACATCCGGCTCGAAGGACTAATATTCAAGTGGTAGGTGGTACTATAATTTCTTACCTTAAAGGGCCGATAAAAAGTCAGTCAACAATGTTTAACTATTCGATCCGAATGACCAAGGCCTTCGCAATGAAACTAGGTTTATTTTAGGTTTATTTTAATATAAATATAGTAATGATGCTACGTGTGAGGGTACTGCCAGTAACTCTCTGCAGCTGGCTTGCCAGTTTCCTTAGAAACCGATGTCTGCACGTTGCAGTTGATGGACAAATCTCAGACACATTCACAATTAATGCGGGAGTGCCTCAGGGCGCAATACTTTCACCAACTCTGTTCGTCATGACCTGCTGACCGAAACCAATAATCTTGTTTACAGTTTTGCAGATGACAGTACCCTTATCTTCCAATTTAGATCAGAAAAACCTTTACTAGCAACTGAGATTTATCACCGCAGACAAGAGCAGATTACAACAATTAATCAAGATCTGGAGAAAGTTCGAACCTGGGGCGACAGGAACTTAGTCCAGTTCAATGCAGCAAAAACCCAAGCAGCCACGTTTACCAAGAAAGCCGATACGGCGGGCCCTGACATTATTATGGCAGGATCGACAATTCCATCATCCTCTTCAATCAGACTACTGGGTTAGTGATGGGCTTATTCGAATGAAAAATAACCTGTTATCCGGTTATTAAAATAACCTGTATTATTCGGTTTTCATTCCACAAGTATTCAAATGAAAAATAACCTGAACCTGATACGTACAAATTCAAATACGAACACGAAGGAACAAACCTCGCTGTCGCGTCGCGTCGATCCGTCGAATGATCAACCAGCAGGGGGCGGTTTTAATTTAGTTATGAGTTATGAATCAAGTTTCGAGGTTTTAGCTCGAATAAAAGATGAGTTTTAAAATTGCAAATGTACCGGTAGGATGTGGAATTGTGGAATGTGGAAGCCGAACTTGGGGGGTTGAAAACTAGCGAATATTAAGTTAAGATTACATAATTTACTTTTATTGCGTACCTAACATAAAAAAAATATCCAATTTTCGGCGTCTGAACGCCTAAAAAGTGCAAATACAGCAATTTGTTGGCATCTTCAAAGAATCAAAATAAAAGGCGGTCGCTTTTGATCCGGCGGCCGGCCGATATTTTTTGTTAGCAAGCAGCCCCACATATTTCTTATTTCTTTCATACACTTCTTCGTAATGAATACGGTCTGCTTTCAAATACATAACACCAATTATCACCTAATGTTTGTTTAGTTTTTAGGTTATATATTGGAATTTAGAATGTAGGAGCATACATAAGTCGTAATATAACTATAACAATATAATATGCACTATTAATTATTAATATTATTATAGTACTATAAATACATCGCCAAAGAGAAATACTTTTTTGCAAAGTAGATTTTAAATAATTATGTTCATTACATGTAATCAACACATCCAAGAATCATATTTTGCAGTTTAAGTATTTTTTATTGAAAAACGTAAAATGCTGTTTATTATATTTTGTTCAATAATATTACGTAATCAAATATTTACTCGTATTCTATTGTTATTTACTTATTTATTAAGCCATGCTTAATAAGACACTTACAGCAGTTGCGAGTTACGAATAAGATGTCGATGACGCTGAACCTCCTTCCTAACCGGCTGCGATCGCTAACTGAATTTATTCGAATGATTATTCAAATAATCATTCGGTTATTAATATTATTTGAATACAAATAATTCGGTTATCAAAATAATTCGGTTATGCCCATCACTATACTGGGTGTCTCAGTCAACAGCAATATGTCCTGTCATGATCACGTTACAAAAATCTGTATACACCGCAGCAGTTGCTCTTGCTCTATAGAGCGCAAATAAGGCCGTGCTTAGAATATTGCTCACACATCTGGGGTGCCGCACCTAAGTACACCTAAGCTGCTTGATTCCATTCAGAAGACAGTTGTGCCTCACGGCGGCGACCCGGAATTGACCCGGAATCTGGATAGTCTGGAACACCGCAGACATGTGGCCGAGATATCCCTGTTTTACAGATATTTTCACGGCAAATTTTCCCAGAATTTGGCCTGAATCATCCCGCCCCCAGCAACGCCTGTCAGACAGTCGTGACAGATGGCAAGAGCGCACCCGTTCGTTGTACAACTGTGTTGCGCGTAAAACCCTTTCAATGTGTCAGCGAGATATAATGAATCAGATGATACCTACGCTTAAGGATGCGGCCAGCGCAACATGTGTGCTCCGACTTGCTCGTCGGCGTGGTAGTGGGTCAATTACTTACTTTTGACCAGGGCGCCACCAGTTTGAAGTATCCAAATCCGCAGATCCAAATAGGAAGATCCTCGGTCTTAAGAATCCATAAGGGCGATCCAAAATCGACGATTATCCGCTACGCAAGGGCGTTTCAAAATCAACTACTATCAACTGCATTGGTTGGATTGAGACATTTCAGAGCAAATAAAAGACGGTCACGTTCGTGCAGGTTTAAATTTATTGGCGTTCGTTAGGTTTGACAGTAACGTGTCGTCATATTACTTCCAATAATCAAATTAATATAAATATAAAACAGGTAAAAGAGCGCAATTGGAAACAAATAATAATCTATATGCTCATAAATGTAAAGACAGCAATTTGAATTAAACTTGCATTAGAATAGAAGTGAATTAGATAAAGAATGATCGAACAATTATTAGGCACGCTTTAGCTATAACGGAGTAACAATATAACATCAAATGATTACGAAGACCAAACCAAGTTCACAAATTAATCAACAATCACAGTTATCCGTCTAATAGTAGCTACTAAACTTTGGGCGCGTTTACCATGGTAGACGACTCGCAGTTGTACATGAATAAACCTTACTGATTCAGATTATCAAACACCGTTATGTAAA
The DNA here is from genome assembly GCA_016904865.1 of Pissodes strobi. Classification (NCBI taxonomy): domain Eukaryota; kingdom Metazoa; phylum Arthropoda; class Insecta; order Coleoptera; family Curculionidae; genus Pissodes; species Pissodes strobi. The sequence continues at coordinate 75,639 of MU182317.1, forward strand.
ATTATTTAAACTGAATAGTCAATAAATCAGAACGACAATGTTGATCATTTAACGCAATATAAATCAAATTGTAAAATCAAAGAAAGGTAATACATAAAAACATGAGCATTAATAGAATCACACTAGTAGATTCAGCAGTTAATTAGATTTACATAGGTAAGCTACGCTTACACCCAAACAGTACCGAGTATAGTTATATCAGTACCACGCAGAAAACTAAACACGCGATATGATACAACGCCGGAAAAACTCTAAAACTCGCAATCTAATATACGTTGAAAAATATCAATAACACGCTGAAAATACACGCGTGAAAATATCAGTGACACGCCACTACATTATACCGAAAAGATCACAAATATAACCTAAACTTATCTTAACTGGTCTTCGCCGATATCACCTACGGCCTTTTGCACGCAGACTTCAGCTATGCACCTTGGGACCATAAACTCTCAGTGGCATTTGAAGTAATGTCCATACCCCTATGGCTACAGTCGGTACCAACAAAACACAACCTACTGTATTGACTGGCAGCTACTTGGTTAGCTACTTAAACATCTGTCCAAGCAAAGCTCGCTCCAAACCAAAAATAGCTTGCTCCTTATACACAGCTCCAAGCACAACAGCTCCAGCCAAAATAATAGCTCCAATAAACTGGCTCCGGATAGAAATGGCTCCCAGTAAAATGACTCCCCGGAAAAACTGGCTCCCGTATATAAAAAAAAACCTGAAAGAGAACAAGCGCTAAGTATGCATTCACTTACTGCAATTTCAAGCAGCTCCTCTTTCCGAACACTCCCAATTCAATGAGTATTTTAAAATAATAATGAGAGTATTTTAAAATAATAATATTAGTCGTCTTGCCAAAATGCGAAGGTCACAATATAATCAATATCATATCACCCTACAGGTGATAGACATCAAATACTAAGAAAACTGACTAATAATATCACCACTGTCTGCTCTTATAAGAGTTCAGACCCCCAGGCAAGAACAAAGCTTGTCCATTCATGTCATCAATATTAAATTTACTAAAGCTTATGTATGACTCTACAAGTTCTTATAAGCAAAATTTAAAGTAGAAATAAATTTATCAAAGATTATATACAACTTTATACAACATTATACCCTATTATACACTACGGGTGCCCATAAGACAAAGAAACAGCTATGAGTGTTCGACTACAATATGATACGAGAACGGTATCATGAACTATCATTTAATACGCTTTTTCCCCAGAATATTACTTCTTGTAAAAATAATGAGTATATATAAATCATGCTTTGCCTGTTCCAGGCCTAAATTATCTTTTGTTTGATGATATTGCGTGATTTACGTGCAAAAATTAATAAATTTTCGAAAGTAACATTCTCTATATAGCAGCATTTTGCAGTATTTCAATTCTCCCTGAGACCCGTTAGTTAAACTATAATGAAATAACTTATACTCTGATAAAATAAATCCCCTCTGTACAGGAAATAAATGAGTATGTACAAAATATAAGATATGTATATTTATTTACCTAACTACTTAGGGTTTTTCGATGGTAATGACGAATTGGGGAGCAAACGCTCTCTTCTACAGACATTCCTCGAAGAAGGAAATGGCGTACTTTGTTCCAGAATACACTGCACGTGGCAAGTTACCAATCCAATCTTGACTTTAGGCAAAAACCAGCCCATCCACAGTCAAGCCATAAACTTCAGCAACCTAATAACCACGCCACTCTCTATCGCCCGAAAAAAAGTATTTATTCCCCTTCAGGGTGAATTAAAAATTCTTAAACTTTTATCAGACATATATACGCACTACCTCCTAAGAAGATTTGCAGAAGAAAGAGGACGATATCGAGCCAAGAACCAGCAACTAGCTCTTGAAATTCGATGTTAAAAAGCTAGAAAAAAAACACGAACCATAAGCCCGTTCCACACTGTCCTGTAATCATACGCAAACTACAGCAGCCGATGTCGCCAAATTTACCAACATCTACAATATGCAATGAAACGTATCTAAGGCTGTATAATATTATACATTGCTGGCAGAACAAAGAAATCTAACGATAAATCCAGCATCGACAATGACCAGACAAACAGCAACTACCTCATTCCGGCCGGCGTCATTTACAATTTCTAATATCCAATCTGTTCAAGGCATAAACCTTCCCTTAGCTCCAGTCGGTTTTTTTCCTTGCTAAAACCATATATTTAATACTGCGGAGCAGTTCGAGCGACGTTGCCAAGTTAGGGAATATACGCATTTAATAACATATCTTGACTGCGTATTTTTAACGCGAAAGCGAAAAAACAGTCGTTTAATCAAAACTGCCGATAGCACATCAATTAATTATGTATATTCCTCTTGGCCTAAATCGCAACCACGTAAAAATTACAGGGCGACCACTTTGCCAATTAAACATCTGGCAACGTTCCAAGAATAACCCTTTTCATTAAACGTTCCAAAGTGCATTATATTTAACGCGTCCGTAGGCAACCAACAATTCTTTTAAGGTATACTTACGCCGAAATAAGAAATTAGTCGCAAGGTATTAAGGGTGGAATCATTGACTTTATTCGACTTCTATCTGTTACATATTCGTGCTAAATTGTTATGTAACAACTGGAAACACCAAGAACGTCGCTTTACAATGACTCCTTTGTCTGGCGCACTGCATCACTGTGGAACTCACTCCCAGAACATCTGTTTCCCCCTAATTACAACCTACAACTATTCAAGAATCGTGTCAATCAACATCTTCGCGCACACACACACACACACCGCTCGTAGAGTGCCTTAGGATCTCCCTTTAGTGTGTATGTCACTGCCAAAAAAAAAGAACATGTGGTATTGTTGGCTTTTAAAATTAATTTATATCCGGCTCGTAGGACCAATGTTATAAATGTTATCGTAATATTTTGCCTTAAATATTGCAATAGATTTCAATTAATATTAATATTAAATCAGTATATAACCCTGACTAGTTCAAATGCTGCCACAAAATGATTAATCTAAAGGTCGGGAAGATGAAATCGATAAACATTCAGGGTCCTGCGAGCGGATTAAGCTCTGACGATACTTGCTTGAAGAGAACGCCATAATACGTATATTCCAGACATACCATTTTTAGTATGTAATTAGCACTTTTGTTTGTAGTTGAGTTGCAATTATCGTTAAAGAGCACTTACGGTTAATTTCCGAAGTTTTTCTATTATAAAAATCCAAATATTCAGTTTGCATGCCGCAGAACTTCAAACTTACTTCTTTTGCAATCTTTTTTAGATTAAATCGCCGCGCAATAAACTGACCTAATTTTAAACTGTTGGCTATTAGTTCCCCTCATGTAATTCCCTCAACTTGATTAAATTCCAGTGTCGTCCGTAGGAAAAACTAGGGCTAAATGTCTCAAAGATTAACATTAGATAAGCTATTATATGTGATTGGTAAAAGAAAGTTTTAATCCATAACGCACTGCAGTACATGGGGAAAGTCCAGATCTGAAAACATCGTAGGTTGCAAACTTTTGGTAATTTTCGAGCCTTGAAATGCTTCCTATTAAATTGAATATTAATTAAGTTTAGAATTGAAGTTCGTGGGGACTAATATTAGAGGTTGTCTGATTGTTTCATTTAAATCCTAAATAATATTTTCAGTTTTAGAAAATTTTGTCTTCACATACCATTTCTTCAAATTTTCATTTCATTCTTCCACTGCCCAAATTCCTAGTTTTTAACCAGCTTTAGAATTCTTAAGTTGTGTGATTGAAATATACAACATGGCTACAACTTATTGGTTCTATATATGCAAAATGCCAATGGATTATTATCGGTAATGTAGTGATTAATTCTTGCTGTGAGTTAACACGAACACGGAAAGTTTTGGACCCATTAATTAAGTGAGTTTACACATATGGAAGCAATTTGACCCTAATTTCCTCATAGCGTCACAGAAATAAATTTCAAGTTTCGAACTTTAGTAAAAGGTGCAAAGTAACTCTGAATTCACCGCGTTTTATCATTGATTAAGTGTCTCACTTGCTAACGAAATATAATACTAGTTTAACTAGAAACTAAACTCCTGTTAAGGTTTAGTCTTGTGCGCTGTTTTCCAATTAGCTAGGTCTAATTTGTGGAGAATTGATTACAGACTCTAGAGGAATTTAATATAAGTTACGGAATTAATAGTCAATAGGGTTAAATTAACTAAATATATTTAGCGGTGAATCAATTTGCAGATGGGACCTTTACTACGGAATAATTGCAAATGGTTTAGAATACATAAAATATAATAAAACTTTTGCTTTAGTTATTTCTGCCAATGCGTCCTAATTTGTTTTAGCTTTCAGTTGGGTTAATACCGCAGAAGACTTAGTCGAACTTTTATTGAATAAATGCCTACACAAACAAAAAATGCCCAAGAAATTGTACGATTTTGAAGTCATTCTTTTTTCAGAAAAGGTGACAATACCAACTTAAATTTGTATGACACCGTTATAAACTCTACACGAAAATAATAACTCCCAAATTGAAATCAAAACTGCATTTCTACCAACCTGTGGAACAAGCCAGTTTCAGGACAGGATTAAGTACCATAGACCATATACATACCATCAGAACTTTGATAGAAAAGTGCGCATGTTGCAATAGATTTGGTGTTCATTCACTTCTAAAAGGCCTTTGACTATGCAGAGACAGAAGCTGTATTAAGTTCCCTAGAAAATGCAAGGATTGATTCTAGATATGTACAGGTTATCGATGATATAGGTATATGAAAACGCAATTATGCGTATTAAGATTAAGATGAATCGAGCACTCCAGATAAAATTTCGTTACAACGTCGTGTAAAGAGAGCGATATCATATCACCCAATTTTTTTACTCTCACGCTCGAAGATGTTTTCGAAAATCTAGAATGGGATAAGAGAGTCATTATCATTGACGTCACCTATCTATAACTTAAGATTTGTAGATGGCATCGTGTTAATTGCAGGCAACACCAGGGACGTAACGAAATGTTGCAAGAAATAAATGAAGCCTCAACAAAAATAGATTTAAAAATAAACTCCACTAAAACCAAAATATTGAGTCCTGGAAACGCTGATATAACAATAATTGGAAACTATCCCATCAAAAACATGGATAATTAAACTAGGCAAAGGAAACCAGAGCGCAGAGATCTCTAGGCCCATTCGGCTCTCGTGGGCAGCTTTTGGCAAACTACATATACACCTAAAAACTAAAGTACAAGGATTAATATCTATGAAATGGAAACCATATCACCAACAAGGACAAATATTAACACACTTAGAATTACGCAAAAACCGATGGAATGCACTATGCTCGCTATCTCACTAATAGGTAGAATAAGAAATGATGAGATAGGGAGAAGAATAAAGGTTAGGGAAATCACAGAAGATATAACATGGACGGAGTGGCGTTGGATAGGGCATGTGGCTAGACAAGCTGAAGACAGATGGACTAAATAACTAACAAAGGTAAAAAAAAAGAAGGGTGGGATGGCCACCTAAAAGATGGGCCGATGACATACATAGCTGGCAAACAGTGGATAAGGACGGCAAAAATCGGAGAGAGTGGAATTAGATTGAAAAGACCTCTACGTCCAGGAGTGGATAAATACAGGTTGAGAAATAAGTAGAAGTGAAGAAGTGCCTTTATTGAATATTGTCACGAAATGTTTTTATCCCGTGACGCCACGCCTTGAATAGCGTGCAGGAGAGTAGCTCAGATCCGGAATCGCTCTACGTCAGGTGAGAAGAGATGATAAGGAAAGCACTTCGGATAATCAATAACAACGAATATTGGTCAAACTTATCGAGAAAAGATTAACAATGTGTATCGGTCAGAAATGTTGATAAGATTATATTATACCCAAGTACTAAGGTGCGCATGATTTCTCGATTGTGGTATATTTATGAGTCTTTAGTGACTGTTTTATAAATATAGTTTTTCTTAAGAGTTTGTGTTGTGTTTCATTTATAGTTAGTTTGGGTTAGATTCCCTTAAATTTCTACTTAGAGTTCGCACTTAAAATTTGCACTTGAACTTCACTAATTTGTACTATGAAAATTATCTTTTAATAAATCTCCTGTAGATTCGACATGTAATACTGAGGGAAGGCAACCCCCGAGTCCGCGAGCAATGTGCTCGAGCAAGACGACTCAGGTTAGGGAATTTAGTCCGCGAGCAATGTGCTGGAGCAAGACGCCCTCTAAACGTTGGTCTCCTACGTTAACACGACCTCTATTGCTTTAAAACGAAAGACCTCACTTCGAGAAAACCTGTCGCGTATTACGACATTACATTATAGGTATATAATACAAAATATCATCAGATCCTTTGCTATTTCCTTACTAGCCTCCACTGCAGTTAATTTCTTAGCATTGTTTGACCTCCCCTTAAACTATTTGACGGGTTTACCCGTGAGAGTCTGCTGGAGATATTATTATGGACCTCCACTGATGCTTGGTGTATACATGTAACAAAAAAAAGGTAGTTTTATAAATTATTATCTTAATACTATTACAACTCTAATTCTAGATTTTCAATATACAAAGAACAAATAATATGTAGAAATCTGTAATATTCACAAGACGGTCCTGTCTCCTAGTCTTTTACCTATCAATATTGAAGTTTTACTCATTCTATTTTTACGACTTTATTTAGCAATGTTTATTTATACCGTTGATTGGCTAATAGGCACCTATTAGTCAATTAACGTTTAGACATGATTTATCGGCTTTTTATAAAATACTGATGGAAGGCAACCACGAGTCCGCGAGCAATGTGCTCGAGCGGGACGACTGAGGTAAGGGAATTGAGTCCGCGGGCAATGTGCTCAAGCAAGACGACTCAGGTTTAGGTCAGACATAAAGTCTGCTGAACTGAAGGTTCGGTAGCGTATTTATATCATAAAATCTACTGAGCGTTGCATGTTTAAGGTTGATAATCGCTCGCGTTGTTTATAGTTTGCCTTCAATGTTTTTATAATATTTTCCAAGTTCAAGTTCAAACTTAGGACAGGGTGATATTTATTTAGTAGTTTATGCATTTTAGTAGTTCACAATATCATTTACATTGGAGGAATTTTTTTTAATATTGGCAAAGAAATGATGCTCGAAGTAATAATTTTTAAAATCTCAAATCCGCATAGTTAAAAACCATCCATTATATTTTATGTTTATTTCAAGCGTGAACTCAATGGAAAAAATATATTACAAATTGGCATGGAATGTGTGAAGCAAATACATAAAGTGTAATAATATTTGTGCTAGGCAAGTACTAGAATCAAATGTACAGAAGCCGATGAGGAACATATTTTTAAAGTTTACTTACATGTGAGATATTAATTTTTGTTGAGGGAAGTACATGATTGATCAGAAAGACTTGGTTGAAATGCGAATTGTTGTATCTTCACCGTAGGGTTTGTTTGTTTTCTTTTATAGCCAAATTTTAAAAAATATTTTGAGAAAATTAATTTTTTCAGTTCGGACTTGCTGCAGAAAATCGTCTTCCATATTTTCTCACTAATTGATTAAAGCAGTTACATATGTGCGCGACAAAACCATCAGCATAACTGTTCTGTATAATCGACTTAATGTCTAACTTTCGTTTTGCTACAAATTAGGAAATACCTGATTTCACACATGGCTAAAAGTTCTGACATTTAGTCTCGACATGAGAAGTAATAAACTTACTCAAACTAATTTAAATGTACGATATTTAATAATTTAGTTCCAAAGAGCTGTGGTGTTGCATAATTTTATAAAGGAGGATAATAAATGAGGTAATAAAGAGTTTTAGTTGATAGAAAGAATAGGCCAGCTAGATATGGATCGGTAACCTAAAATAGTAGTAAGAATTGTAGGTTATGGGAAGACAGGAGATCCTGGATATTGATTTCGAGCGCTATGAAAGCCTACGGGGATATATTATGTATATCTAGGATTAAAAACTATAAGCACATTTTTTATTGTCAAATTTATATAACCAAATAACACAATACCTTTGATAAAAGAACAGGCTTGGTTAGGATACATATTTCAGGTAGGTTATGCTGCATATAGTCAAATCAAAAGATGTACTGCAGATCAGCAATTACAAAATAAGTAGAAGAAGAACTCTAATTAATATGAATACGTTAAGAAAGCGGTGGGTCATTACTGGCGCAGGATAATCTGGTTTGGCCCATGATCAGGAATTATCGTCTAAAGCCCGAGAAGATGATAGAATAATGCTCCAATTCACCAAGTTTCGCCACAACGTAACAATGGGATACTTCTCCGAACGAGGGTTCTTTATCACTTCTTTCAAATCATTGTCGTTCTAAACAGTGACAGTGAGGCGACACTTCAATCTTTCGAATGTTTCACTTTCTCCTAGAAAATGCATGTAAGTTTCCTCTTCTCTTCTTGCAATTTTTACAGAAAGAAGATAGATGCCATACAACAATTAAAAAAAAACAGAGAATTTGACGAAATTAAGATCTTTCATGGGATTACTAAACCCACTTGCATCTTTTTCAACAAAAATAAGTACATTTGCATCACCTACGAGAAATCTGTTGAAAACTAAAAACGAGTACATGTGGACGAATTTTCATGAACATGCATTTCAAAATTTGAAACATGCACTCTCTAGGCCACCGATTTTGGCACATTTTGATCCATCCAGACCTACGGCTATCCATGCTGATACATCTAGGCTAAATGGTTTAGGCTATATTTTGTTACAGCAATATGAAACTGAATTAAAAAGCAGTACATGTGAATGAATATTCGTGAACATACATCTCAAGATTTGACGCATGCACCCACTAGATCACCGATTTTCCACTAAATGTAGACCAATGTTCATGAACATGTATTTCAAAATTTGAAACATGCACTCACTAGACCACCGATTTTGGCACATTTTGATCTATCCGGACTTGAGGCTATCCATGCTGATACATCTAGACTTAATGGTTTAGGCTATATTTTGCTACAGCAACATGAAACTGAATTAAAAAGCAGTACATGTGGACGAATATTCGTGAACATGCATTTCAAAATTTGAAGCAGACACTCACTGGTTTTGTTAAGTGTATTTAAGAGGGAAGTGGAAAAGTCAGAGTCGGTTGAAAGTCTATATAACGCAAGGTCACCATATACAGGGAGGCAAACTTATTTTATAATGAGAGACTCTTCAGTAATTCAAAGAGAATGAGTCCTCACGGAGGGGTAAATTAGCTCCTCGGTGAGGACTCACTCTCTTTAACACACTACTTATGCTGATACATCTAGGCTAAATGGTTTAGGATATATTTTGCTACAGCAACATGAAACTGAATTAAAAACCACTACATGTGGACCAATGTTCATGAATATGCATTTCAAAATTTGAAGCATGCACTCACTAGACCACGGATTTTGGCATATTTTGATCTATCCAGACTTAAGGCTATCCATGCTGATACAACTAGACTAAATGGGCTTAGGGTATATTTTGCTACAGCAACATGAAGCTTAATGTGTCTCTTAATCTCGTATATGAGTATACGAATTAAATGTTATTGAATTTTGTAAACCTTTTTGCTGGCATTCTGATTTGATTCTATCAAAATTGCTTTCAAATATTTGAACACTATTCCTGTAAGAATGTGCCCTACTGTAAAAGTAGTTGTCTTTTGCGCATCATTTCATACCGACAACGACAATTATTTCTGCGAAATTATTTGTACTTAACTGATGCTTTTCTTCGTCTAGATTTAATGCAGTTCGGTTTTAAACAGCGTCAGCTGCAATGCTGACTTCATGTTTTTCTGCAAAGGCAAATTTTATCCATTCTCTTCTCTTATTCTAGAGCTAGAAATGATAGTACTGTTCAGCTACTCTGAAAATACAAAATAAATAGTCCTATAGGTTTAATATATCCTTTCAAATTAAATAAGTCAAAAGTGAGAATTCCAAGCGAAACTTCCCGCTGACCCAGATTTTCACCTTTTTCGCCAGCTTGTCTAATTAATTTTTATTAGTTCCTCTTTCTAGCAGTGAAATCCGAAACATTATCACGAAAAAGACGACGTTGTCGTCGAAGCCCTGTTGTGTTGCTATAAATATCTGTCATTCTTCGGAGAACTAAACCAATTACTGGATTCAACGTAAATGCGAGCGCGAATGATAAATCTGTATCGCAGGACGTCGCTTGAATAGCGCCTGTCGCAAAAACAAATTATAAATTTCTGCTGTGCCAATATAATGCTAACAACTACGTCTTTGCCTAATTTTATGCGGAAAGCCCGGATTAGTCCAATTAGTCCGTAGTCATGTGTACCGCTTATTTTACTCCGTTGCGTCATAGCGATTTATATAACGTTTATGCAAGGTTACTAATAATAATACATGTAATGTATGGTTTTTCTGAATTGTAATAATATCTTGTCCCACTTGTAGTCATACCAAATAGTTTTAATTTCATAGTGGTCTAAAAATTAGAGTGAGTTAACAGTTGGCATTTTTCATCCTTATGACCCTTTTAAGCTGATTTCAAGCTTACTCAGTTGGATTCCTATATGATGAGAGCTGCATATTCAATATCCCTTGATCCGAGTCTCTCCTTACTAATTGCTCATCAATCGAGAGCCATATACTCCATTAACGTCATTTTGAAGCAACCAAATGTACCACACTCTACAAGCACCTCAGTAATAGCGTATCTATTATCTCCATAGCAGTTTTGCAGTGATATAAGTATACCATCAATGGGATTGGAAGATCTTGTTGAAAGTATAAACGTTCCAGAACCTGAAAAATCCGAAAGCAATTTGTGTTACCAGAATCAGTCCAAACATGCCTCCAAACTATTATCACTCATTCATTAACCCACAATATTTATTTCCAAGTTTTAATTTCCGTTAACCCACCTTCTTGTATGATAACTTGAAGCAAGTCATAGAGAGCATAGGTTTAAACTTTCATCCACATTCTCCTTCTTCTTCTTCAGAATTATATCAGACAGGAGTTCTTGTTGTTAAAGAGAAGCTACCTTGATGCTCCCTAGAGCGTGTTTTTTTTCGAGGCAACCTATTTGCCTTTCCCATTTGAAGATTGTCCCCTTCAAAAATTAATTCCAGAATTCCAGATTCATATAATGTTACTACAATATCTTTGTACCAGTTCTTCAGTCTTCCGCTTGCCAAGTATTTGTTTACGAAGAATAAATATGCACATCTAATCATCTACTGCCAGCTCGTAAAATTAAATTTGTTTAAATAGAATTTCTTCTTCTTCACGTCCTTCTTTCTTATATCATAAAAACCATATAGGAAGGCATCTGCCTGTTTTAACCAATCAAGCCTCTTCCGACGTTTAGATTCAGCATTTGCTTCCATCGTTTTGGTGGTCTTCCTCGTCTCCTCTTTTTCGTTGGTTTGTTATGTTTTGGATTTTTTACCAGTCTGTTATCGGGCATTCTCTCAATGTGCTTGTTCTAGCATTTCCTTCTGTATCTTATCCATTTTCCCACATCCTGTATGTTACTCTGTTCCCTAAGTTCTACGCTTCTCAGCCTATCAAGTAAGGTTTTTCCATGTATACTTCTTATCGTCTTCATTTCCCCCGTTCTCATCATTTGCATTGTTTTCGATGTGCCTGGTCTTGTCTCTACTGCGTACGTATGTCTCAAACTACTCTTTTGTATATTCTTATTTTACTTTCAATGTTGAGATATTTGTTACGCCATATAATGTCTTGTAGACAGCCTGATATTCGAGATGATTCATAGCTTGTGTTCGTACTTCATATTGCAAATCACCGTCGCTAAGCATATTTAATTGTTTGGCTTCTTGGTTAAAAGTGTGGAGAAGTCACTGTAGGTCGTCTTTTGAATCAGCGATTAGTGCAGCGTAGCAGACAGTGTTGAAGTATACGTTTCCCATTTTATATCCTGCTGTTCTTGGAAGTTTCTCTGTTATTTTATTTATAACCAGATTAAATATAAAGGGGCTGAGAGAGTCACCTTGCCTTATTCCTCTGTTTATTTTTAGGGTTTCAGATGTGAGGTGTCCTATTCTGATGTTTGTTATGCAGTGTTGGTTTACGTCGGAAATTAGTTGGATTAGTGGTGGGATGACTCATTTTTCTCCCATGATTTTGATGGCGTCAGTGAGTCGAAGTCGGTCAAAAGCCTTGGTCATATCAACAAAGCATAGGTAGGCAGGTTTATTATATTCTCTAGATTTCTCAGCAATTCGTCTGACTTCTCATCAATTTGTCTTACTGATCGATGGTAGATCTGTTTTCACGGAAGCCTTGCTGTTCTTCTCGAATCTGTATTGTGGTATTGTTTTTATAAGTTGTTCTAGTATTAGCTTTGTGAATGTCTTGAGCATGCTGTTAAAAAGGATGATGCCACGGTAGTTCTCTGGAAATGTTTTTGCCCTTCTTAAATATAGGGATTGTAGTGCTCTTTTTCCATTCATTTGCGATTTTTTTTTTGATTTATGATGTGCTTGAATATGTTTTTAATTTTATGTTGTAGCTTTGTTCCTCCATATTTCAGCATTTCGTTGGTTATTTCATCAGGGCCAGGACTTTTCCGGTTTTTAAGTGATTTTAAGATATTTTCTATTGTTTCCATTTCGATGTCGATTTCGTGTTCTTTTTCGCTGTCTATTACTTGTGAAAAGTCTTCCTCTTTTCCGGAATATGTTTTCTTAAAATATGCTTCCCATTCGTTCCTCGGGATTTTGTTAGTGTCTTTTATTTCCAGTTTGTTTCTCCTTAGTATTCCCCAGATCTTTTTTTGGCCTCCATACATATCCCTTTCCATTCCTTTTGTGAATCTTTCCCAGTAATCCTCTTTTATATCTCTGATTTTTGCGTTTACCCGGTTACATTCTCAAGTATACGAAGTCCAATTTATTTTAAATGAATTAATGAAGAATCTTTGAATGTGTAAAAGAAAATATGAGACCCGCATATTTCAGATTAATGTAATTACCTCTAAGATAAAGAAAGGGGGAATATGTGGTATGAACTATCCTCTTGTTTAGCCGTTAGGAAATTCTAGAATCTTAGAAGGCAGAATAAAGCAGGTTTTTAGAATGGCGTGCAGTTATTCCAGTGTCATAAGTAAGGACCTTGGCAGAGCTTGAAAGAAGCCTTAGGAGCAGCTGTAATCAAAGGAACCATCGGTCGCCAACCCAAGTAGTCAATAGTGATAAAAAAAGAAGGCGCTAGCGATATATATTTTAGGTTTTTGAGGTGGTAAGTATTCTGTATTTCGTAAAGATTAAATGAAACCCTTCTACATAAATCGTCTCGTTTTTATGAATTGTCTTTGTATATTGTAGTCTACTAAAATGCATAAGCTACTAAAGAAATATTACCCTGTCCTAAGTTTGAACTTGAACTTGAAGATTTAGATATGTTCTATATTGTTGTGGAGGATTCATGTTTACCTTGTAATTTATTGCCTTTGGCGCCACAAATGATTACACTTGTTTTGAATTGGTATAGAGCCTCTCCGGCTCTGGCTCCAGGATGTAAACAGCACAAGTGCTAGTTTAGTTACCCTAACGAAATAGCTAGATATCCTCGACGTGTCGATAAGCAAGTCTGCTATCGTTTTCAAGAATAAACTTGAAGATTGTTAATATAAACATTAAAGGCAAACTATAAACAACGCGAGCAATCAACGGGAGCGATGTTCAACCTTAAGCATGCAATGATCATCACTGTTTTAATATAAATACGCTACCGAACCTTCAGTTCTTTAGACTTTATTCTCACCACAACCAGCTCCCAGGTTAGCTATACAGCTGCCTTCTGGTTCTATCCGCTCTTAAAGTTAGCTATACAGCTGCTTTAGGTTCTACTCCTTTATTCCATACCAAACCTGACACCAGTTAGTCATTTGAGGACTGCTAGGACCAGGGGTTTCACAACCACCGTAGTAAAGTTAAATTAAGAAGTTTGTCAGAGTTTTGAGAAAGACAAATAGTCAGTTAAAATGTGTAGTGAAATATTTTAGTGCTCTTAAATAAAACCCAACTCTTAAGAAAAACTATAATTATAAGACAGTAAACAAAGACCTATAAACAATACCTCAACTCGAGAAAACATGCGCACCTTAGTAATCGGGTATAAGAGAATCTCACTTTTCTGACCAATAATCGTTGTTAAAGTTTTATCGTTAATACATTGTTATTGTTATAAACTAAACGTGCTTACTTTATCATCTCTTCTTACCCAACGTAACTCGGCCCCGGCCTACCTCAGTTACCCCCCGGCACGCTAACCAAGGCGTGTCTTCACGAATAGAACATACAGTGGTACATTAAGGGAAGCGTTGAGATCCCGTGTTTGTACTAATCGCGACGCGGCTCTTCTCTGAGAAGTTATTCTTTTAAAAAACGCGACAACCTCCAAAACCATTCGTGACAATATAGTGACAAAAAATGCAGAACATAAAATAATATTTTCAATCTTTCTTTAATTGGACGTATTCTCACTGGCCCTCTGACTAAGCCTGATTTCTTGTCTCCCTAATTAAATACAGCGAACTTAAATTATTATATTCAGATTGCTGTAGACTTGCGTCAGCACAAATTTCACTTTTACGGTAAGCTTATAATGAAATTCCGTCACATGACTATTTAGCATTATTCTTTGGGCTGCTTCATTAATTGTTATGTAATTTATAATACTTTGCCGGTGTTAAACGTGTAATATTTTAGCCGACTTTAATTAATTCCCTTATTATTATTTGATTTGTTTTACTGCGTCAAAACTAAGTTTACCCAGAAGTAAGGGAATTTTTTGCTTGTGTAAAGAAAGTGGCACGAACGCCTTAGAACTTATAAAGTTGTGACTAGTTATATCAATAATTTCTTGAAGATTTAGCCCTTGAATGAGTTAGTGCGCTTACAACAGAGGCTCTATTTGAATAGTTATTAATTTGTTTTACTTTTTTCTATTTATTCCAATAATTTTGGCTTCCATCTTTGCCCATTTTCTTAATTCCTTAGCTCCTATGGAAGAGTTATTCTGCTACAAACTGTTAGGATTTTGGCATCAATGCTTATTAGCAGTCAGAGGCAATCGATGGGTTCTTATATTTTCACCTCTCGTTGATAGCGACCTAATCAATAAAAAAACAAGACATAATTTAGGATTGTTAACATTTATTCACTTACTTAACTGATGACATTTGGTATTCCATCCTTTCCCCAGTTGTCGTAATTGTGGGGTTGTATTCAAAACGATCTGTAGGTGATCTATCATTTTATACTTATTCGTTTGGCAAAATATTATTTCATGAAGCCATCTTTATCTTGACTGGCAGCCATTTTTTCGATTTCCTTTCTTTCCAAAGCAGCCGAATTTACCCTACGAATTGCGGGCGCAGCCTGAAGCTCCCTTCTTTTTGCGTTCCTTGCATTCCTAGCTCCCTCGAAAATTGGGTCGTTAAGGGGATCTATGCGAAGACCGTGATCCTTGAAACACAATTTCTAGATTATTTTGACTGTTTTATTTTATACAATTAAACAACGCTTTTTTATTATTCCCATTGAATTTCTCCACTTATATCGCCAGTTCTTTAAAACGTTATTTTTTTTAATTGGAATGGTCGTAGATTACAAAATTTGGATGGTGTGATACATAAGTGTCTCCCATTTTAGAAATTATCTTTTTCTTGCCAGCAGAGGGATGTCTTATAGAATAGCCTAAGCCAAAAAAAAAATGTATGCACATTTAAATCGCTATGCCTGGCCAACTACTTGACAAGGCAATATAAACCAATTATTAATCTCTCTAGATTTCTTTTGAAAACAATAGAGCAAATAGTAGAGCGTAGCATAAGGGAAATGGACAATTTATTTGAAGCCACTGCTTCGGCCTGTATCAAATATTGATATCGGTCGGTAATTTAATCTAGTGTCTAAAGCGTCCTGTCGTCAAATAAATATAGACAATGAAAGTCCGAAATTGTAATTTTCTCAACATTGTCTACATTCAAGCTTACGTCAATAATAATTATTGTACTACTTCACAATCAAAATAAATATTATATTAAACAACTATTTTATTGTTATCTAAAATTTAAATCTAAAAGTGTGTGAAGCACCCTAGATAATCATCTATGGGCTTAAAGCTCTATTAACAAACAAACCGAAATCACAAAATTACATTTTATTATAATATACTTTTCGCTCATTCCTTACCTACTGATACGCCACAACTAAGCATCTTGGTCGATGCCTAACTAGGAAGGAACATATTTGGATGAAAAGGAAACAAACAGAGAATAAATTCAGAAATATGCGTTGGTTTCTTGGAAGCCAACGCATATATCTGAATATCCAATCTTTTCCAAAAATTATGCATTTGTAGTGCCACATGATTACGTAGGCCAGAGCAAGATAAAATTATTTTTTTGTTTATATATATTTTTGCGGTTTTTTCGATAGTTCTCTTTTGCTACAGGTATAAATTGATTAACAATGCCTTGAAACTACCAAAAAAATAGTGGGGGGCGTACCTATAAGAACTGTATTGAAGCTGACCTGCAATGGGCGTTGGCTGCTGTTCGGGGCGGCATGAGTCAAGCAGCAGCAAGTAAACGCTTCAAAATGTCTCGCAGGACTCTTCAAAATAAGTTAAAAGGCAAACATACGCGCCCTTCAGGTCAGCCAACAATACTCATACCTGCGGAGGAGCAATTACTTATAAAGACTTTTGTGACAGTGAGCAATTGGGGGTTCCCCTTTAAAAAAACCCATATCCGCGAATTGATCCACAAATACTTATAAAGGAAAGGTAGTAATGTTAAGGAGTTCAAGGGCAAAGTTCCTGGACATGATTATCTTGAAAATTTATCATCTGGAATAATCTGATTGTCCGTTTGACTGCAAACATAAAATGAACACGTGCGGCGGTAGGACCAAATCAAATAGTCGAATTTTGTGATGACGGTAAATATGCTTTACCAGATATGGACCATTCTTTGATTTTCAACTATAATGAAATTAATGTCCAAGATGAACCTGGAGTCAAAAAAGTTGTTGTTCGAAGAAGAGCCAAAACCGTAGAGAGATTCCGAACTCTCTCCACGGTTCCCAGACCTCGATCAGTATAATGGTGGGTGGGAGCACTGCAGGAGATTTATTATCCCCTATGATAGTGTACAAGGCAGGCAATATATGCGAAGGTTGTACAAAAGGTCATCCTGGAACGGTCTACAGTAACACAGCTAGTGGCATGTTCGATATGGACCGATTTGAAAAGTGGTTGTTCCAAATTCTACTGCCCAAAATTTTATTGTTGGGGACAATCTAGCCGCTCATTTTTCACCTACTGTCATTGAAGCTGGTGATGAAAACAATATATATGTGATCTATCTATCTATCTATCTATCTATATGCGTTCCTCTGCTCCCCCCAACAGCACTCATCTAATGCAACCTTTAGATGTAGCAGTGTTTGCCTCGTTTAAGAAAAAGTGGCATCAGATTCTAGCCAAATGGCGCAGTGAACCCAAATCAAGTACATCCATTCCAAAATAATATTTTCCTACCTTCTTTAGTCGATTGTGGGTTTCAGTAAGTGAAAACGGTTCCAACAATTTAAAATCTGATTCAGGGCCAGAGGGATCTTAATCCACACAAAGGAAATCATGATGTTAAAATTATCTAGTTTTCGGTATTTTTTTATTTAACTCCTTAAGGAATTATGTTTATTTTAGGTTCAGAATTAATTTTTTATTTGTTCATATGAATTTAATAAATAAATCAGTTATGCATTATAACTTTAATAACTTCGGAATTATGATTGACAATTGGGCCAAAGTCTGGGGACAAAAGATAACGAATGGCAAACGCTGAACATTGTTGTTATTCAGGGCCGGAATATACCTTTCTCTCTCCCATCCATTAGCAATTTTCAATAACATTGCGCAAACAATAACAGATCGCCGTTCCAGCAGGTCTCTTGTTTTTCTATAGTAGGTATGGCGACGGTTTGGAGACCTCCCACTCCTTCCACTTTTAGCTGTATGGTCACGTTGGGTTACGTATGAGCATGTTAGGGCATGTTCTGCTTTAATCAGGTATGGTTATGTATGGGTATGTTGGATTATGTATGAGCTCGTTCATACGTAACCCAACGTGACCATACAGCCAAAAGTGGAAGGAGTGGGGGTCTCCAAACTGTTGCCCTACCTACTTTCTATGTATGTAGTTTTACTCTATAAATCTCACACTATCATTTGTCAAGATTATAATACCTTAATTTTCTATAATACAACACTGCAAGATGTAACGCTAATATCGAAATAATAATCTGTTTTTTTTTGGTAAGAATTAATTTACTTATACGATAGGTACTGGATTGGGTTAGTTCTGGTTAATTTAGTTGTGAACTGTCACATTCTAATGTAGGATTAGGTAATTAACTATCAGTTTCTGCTTCGCCTAGCAAGGATCTAGCAAGGATACCAGAAACCTTTCGCCTCAACCCGTGCGTCGTATTGGGGCGAGTTCTACTGCAAATTGGGTGAAACCTGAACTTTCCTGCTTCATTCGGTTCAAATATGATCCACCCAAAACTACTCTATAAAAAAAACTTGGTAGATTCTACTTTTTTGATACTACATACTGTGTTTCCGGTTTCATATTTTCCATAGCTTGGTTGACTTAAGATAACAAAATACCGCCAAGTCATTGATTTTCATCCATTTCGCTCAAACAAACAATAAATCACACATTTTAAATTATAACGACCATAGACCATAAACGAAAGGCGAATTTGTCAAAATTACAAAACGATTAAACGAATATACTAATCGGTAATTGCGCAACCCTCTTCTTGATGCTGGAAAAACACATTATGAGTATTATCTTGTTAATCGGCGAAAAACATATTTATTTCATACTGTCTGGCATGCATATTCATACCTAACATATAGGATCGCACCTTGCCATAAGGCCACCGTAATATAAATGTTAGCTAGAACACCCCCGTTATCTCTTGTCTTCAAATATTTGAACACTTTATGTCTGGCCCTCCGCTCGCTTCGCTCGCCCGCGGGCGCAACCAACAAAAACTAACCCAATTTAACCAAACATATGAAAATCATGCACATTTATATTACAGTCAGGCTATAAAAGTTGTGATTTCGTACGTTCGGTTATGAATACGCGTCTAGCATATACTGCTCTACATCATCAATTTGATCCAGGAAACGTCATATTATATCACTAGTTTGCAGGATTCATTTTCTCTTTAAGTGAGCGTCACTAAGTGACAAATTCAAAAGCGGTGCGGAAATTGATTTATCACCACGATTTCTAAGAAAATTAATCAGATATTTTCGTTTTTATAAAACAGTATGAAATAAAACGTTGTAGGATTGAAGTTGATGGAGTAATATCTGCAGCATTCTTTTAGAAATTCCAAACTTGGTTCTCCTCGTCCGTAAACATACTATTTATAGCCGCTTTGATCATTAGGTATATAATACAATAAAGCAATCTATGTAATTGTATCTTTACTGATTTTTATTAGCCTTTTAAAATGTACCCACCTACTTGAGATAATTTATGTGCAGCAACACTCCCTCAAATCCTAATATCCTATTCAAACAAATAGGCTTTCAGGCCATATTACTCTTTTGTGCAGTTCCACTCTGCCGTAATTCCGTAATGATAACCCTGAAGTTAACCATTTGCAGTAGGAAACAGCGAAAGACCATCGCTTAGGTGGAACCGTGGAATAATACCTTCCGCAAGATATATTGACAAAATTTGTCTTTTCATTCAGAGAGTAATGGCTTGCACAAGGCCTTAGTAAAATATCACTGGAAATTCAAACTGTTTGCGTGATGCGAATCGTTTCGGTCTTTCCGGAACTTATATTTTCAGGGATGTAATTTGTTATTCCCTTCGAGGATTTCCTGGGATGTCTTTATTTAGACCCTTTAAATACCTTGAGGTGTGATTTAGGTACGTATTTAATGCGGATCTGTTTAGTTCTATCAATTTTCTGGGAGTATTTTAGCTTTCCATTCTGATTCAATACCTTGCATTATTGCCTATTGTTCTCTATAAACAAATATCAGATTACTCCCTACATCGAAATTTTGGATGCTTTTCTTCGCTAGTTTCCACCATAGGATTTCCACTATAGTGACCCTCAGTTGTTTGCTATCAATAATATTCTGTTTTTATTTTATCCATTTTATATGGTATCTTTTCGTGCCACGGCCCTTTTGATTTTTTTTGGTAAATCTCCATGCCCCGGAGCCGTAGAAAAAAAGGAGCTCTTAAGCAGAACATGCCTATCATTACTCTAAATTTTATATATTCGTTTTACTAGGCAGCGTTCAATTCAGCCGGCTTATTATTTTCTTAGTCAATATATGTATCTATATTTCATATGTTCTTGTTTTCTGTACTTTCTTTGTTGAATACCGGTGATAGTAGTTATGTTATGGTGTTCTTGCTTTCTAAATTTAGGTCAATTAATATATTTTTCTCCTATTCACTGATCTGCGACCTCATTTTTGTTATCTTTTTAGATGAGCTTCCTTACCACGTAATACACGTAGTCCTTGCCACTAGATGTTGCTGGTTGATTAACAGCAAACTATAAATAATATAAAGGTGTTGTTAACTTCAACTCTCATGGTAAACGCACATTCCACTGAAATGCTACATAATATATTTTACAAAGTATAGTATAATCAACCGTAAAAATTTTATAGCCCTATTGCTTGTATATGAGTAATGTCGGATTGCTCTACTCTAGTAGCTGCCACAACTTAGTTGTCAGGGTATCATAATCCACCTGCAAATCTATGAATGTTTTCAATATATCCGATATCAGCTTCTCCGGTAAATGAAAATGTAACTGAGAGGTATATAAATATCTGGAAAATGTAAGCGAAAGAATATGTTTCAGAGATTATTTTAAAGTAATATCAATTATAAGCAGTAGAAATTATAGGAGCAGCGCTTAAAAAATAAAGATGAGGCCAATAAAGTCGCGAAAAGCCTGGAATATTAAGCATACAATTTTAAATATAATTAGAGATCTTGGTGGACATGCTTTAGAATGTCCCAAGGAGACATCAAATTGTTTTAAAAAGTATTTCATTGAATCTGTAAAAACTGAACTGCAAATTTTAATGTGTGAGAAAATTATAATTTATATAGAATTGTGCCAAACTCAGATGTCATAAAAGGTATTAGTTATATTAGTTAAGATTAAGAAAGTGATTTTTTATCGCATTGTCCAGATATCTTAAACGAGAAAGGGAGACGTGCTTCCAAATTGGTATATTGTGAATGTTTTTCAGACAAATTTGAGAAAATGTTCAAGGTTAGACTTTTACATTCCTTCAAAAATTCAGCGTATCCTCTCAAAGACAGTTGTGTGTGGTGAGAGTAGATATATAATTTCAAAGAAACTGCTCATAAAAAAAATCGCAATTTTATCATCAAATTTAAATTGCTACAATTGGCGAATATTGATGAGCTTTTCATATCCTGAAAGGTCATATCATTTAGATTTCACGTTGAGATATCGCTTTGCGCTAACAAGGATATTTTGAAATTTTACAGGCCTGAGAAGGTACTCCAAAAATTTAAGAAGTTTTGGCTGTTGCATTTGGGTCAGTACTTGTTTATTGCATTACATAATAAGCGAAGTTTAAGTTAATATCTCAAGACGTTTCGTCAGTTTTTAATTAAAGCTTTTAGACAAAAAATATAAATTTTTTCCCAAACCAAAAACAGCCTTTTTTTGTAAAAAAAAAAACTAGGAAATTCTGGTTTACGACAGCATTATACTGAATGTCTGCATTTTCAATTTTCCATTGTATAGGCTAGAAAAGAAAGTAATGCAATTAATCGAAAATTGTGTTAGAAATATTCTTAAAACATTTTTCCAGCCTTGGAAGCGTGTATTTTAAGATATAGTAATGGCATTTCATTGTCAGGCAACCGCTCTATCGTTGTGTTGTTGGTTGCCGCTCGTTCAGATTGTCAAAATATAACTTGAAGGCTCGTCCACACAGAGCAAGAGTTGTTGAAGGTATCTTGAGAGAATAAAGTGGCATATTGAAGCTTTCGATATGACTGTTATAGTGCTTGTGTGTGGAGAAGAATAAAATTAAGGTTGAATCAGAGCGAGTATGAGTATAATGGGTGGAGGCTGTTGTGAATTTGGTGAGCAGAATACCAAAGAGCCGGAGGTGGATCAACGAAGTATTAATGAAAACGTAACCATAATTAAAGCCAACTAACACTTTTTCAATTTCTGTACTGCTTTTTTCTCCACTCTGTATAATATACAAATATCCTTGTTTAGAGCAAGACGGCTTCCTGAGATGAAACCTAAATGGAACGACTTTTCAACATCTGAAAAAGCAGTTTTAAATTGATGCTGAACTTGTTTTTAATTTTTGTGAAAATAAATTATATTTTCTATCTCGAGATATTGACTTGGACTTCAAATCGCGTCTGATATTTAATATAATAAATAAAGACTGACGCAAATGCAACAGCTTAAACTCTTCCGATTTTTGGACTACTTTCTTCTAAGCCCTGTGTAATAAATTTGGCGTGAAATTCCAGTCAAGCATCCTATCGGTATCTAAAAAATTGTCTGTGCTTAAAACCGCACGACAGAAGTGAAAACTTCAGAAGAGCGATATTAAAAACTATATAAAATTAAAAACATGTCTTACTATCGACGGGAATCGAACCCGCAGCAGAAGGTCTGATCACTGCACCAACAGACCTATTGAAAGCAATTCACTGGACCATAAAGACATGGGTAATTCTGATACATTCTGTATGAATTACTGTTTAATTAACTTAAACTAAACTTGACTCTATGTACATAAGATTCTTAATGCACACCATCAAATTTTTTACAATTCCATCCAAGTATGTGCTTTAAACTGAAAAAATTCGATAAAGATTGTAACACCCCCTGACCTTCATAACACCAATCAGCACCGCATACCGTTTCGGATACGTGAATATGCGTATACTGTGTTCTATCTCATTCTCTCGCAGGCTATATCCTATAGATCTATACCTTTTTATTGGTGTCGCTTTCTCGTTTCATCGAACGTTTCCGTTTCCGTTTCCAGTCTCAAATCACACCCACCGGCGCTAAAAAAGTGTTCACTTCAAAAATTCATAAAAATCCCCCGTTTCGTTTTCAAACTATGGCGGTGTAAAATTTATGCTAAAATTGTGTAAACATCTTACTCGGCGGTATGAAGATAAATCTCGGCAAATAGAACGGAAATCATATGTGGGGACGGAAAAGTGAATGCCTATGTGACCGGGTATGACCAACTTATAGTATACTGCATCCACGCATTGAAATAAGTAGCAAAATATATATACTGATCGTTCCTCGTATTAGTTTAGACCCCGGCCCGTTCAACAGTCAAATTTTTTCCAAAGAAAGATAGCAAGTTGGGACAGATGACGTGGAAGAGACGAAGATAAAAGATAGGGTTTGAATTGTGGACGGGCCGGCTCCTCAATATATTATTATATTATATTCGCAGTGTATTTGGATCCATAGGTTGATGTTATTCTTGGTAACATTAGATTTTCATGCCGAAGTTGTGCAGTGAATTAATTCACTCCGATTGAAGCTGCCAGTAAGTATTATTAAAGAATCCTAACTAATATTAAAAATGTGAATAATTAATATTATAAATGCGAATATGATTCTACAATGGTTTATAGTCACAAAAGAGTTACATTTCAAACGTCAATATTTCGGAAAATAGTTGAATTTAATTAACAACAAATTCGAATAGTTAAAGAAATGGAGTATTTTGATTTTGTTGAGATACCCCGTATATTTGAAAA
This sequence comes from Pissodes strobi, assembly GCA_016904865.1. Lineage (NCBI taxonomy): Eukaryota > Metazoa > Arthropoda > Insecta > Coleoptera > Curculionidae > Pissodes > Pissodes strobi. The sequence goes on from MU182317.1 coordinate 99,530, forward strand.
AAACTTGGTTTGGCACTTTGGCGTGAAATTCCAGTGAAGCCACTCTTCTGTATCTGAAAAACTCTTAAAAATCCCCCATTTGGTTTTCAAACTATAGGGATTTAAAAGTGATGCTAAAATTGTTGTTTTTTTTTTGTGACGAGCAGTTTATATAGAATGTCCTTTTCGAAATAATGACGTTTGGCACTTTGGAGTAAAATTCTAGTGAAGCGGCCTTTTAAATCTATAGCGATTTAAAAGTGATGCTTAAATTGTGTTTTTCGTTTTTTTATGAATAGTTTATATAGGATGTCGTTTTCGAAATATTGACGTTTAAAATATTATATTTTTGAAATTTTAGGCCCTGCGAAATCTAAGTGATTCGCTCTAGTTACAACCGTTTAGAATTCACAGGGGTTTAAAGTCATAGAAATGTTACATTCAAACTTCAGAATTTTGGAAAATAGCTCAATGTAATTAAAAACAAATTGGAAGAGTTGAAGAATTTGATTTTTTTTTATTTTCTTGAGACAACCCGTATATTTGAAAAATAATTTGGTTAACATTATGATTGCTCCTAATCAATCACGTACGAATATACTATGTTACATTCTACTAGCTTAATCATCTTCATTAATAGAAAGGATAATTTTATTGCAAAAATAGGTTAAAATAATACAGTAATTTTTTAATAATGGACTCAAGCCGTACTTTATAGGACTATACACGTTAAACTACAATTAAATAATTAAAAAATAATTAGGTCAATGCAGCGACAGAAGAATAACATAGACAACGTTGTGGTTTTAATTTTAAAGAATCTAATATTAAATGGGGGGCGCAGCCTTGTCATGTGTTGTTTGTAAATGGCATTGTGATATTTCGGCAAAAAAATGCCAGCTATTTTTAAACTTAAAGGAACCATGACTAATAGCTAAACGTGCACGCAAATAAATAAATATTACTTTATTTGGGTATATCCAAAATGCAAATTAAATGATTACGATGGCTAGATCCAGAATAACATAAAATATAAGTAAAGAACAAATGACAAAGCTATAGAAAATTAGAATACAACTATCGCAGCACAACTGAAAATTTAATCCGCATTCCATTGTGATTTTGAGCAATTTTTGTTAATCTTATAAGACGTTACATGAATCCCATCGGAATATTAACATAGTACTTAATACTTTTCTTAATATCAGTAATACTGGGGTGTTAGGCCTCATGGAGGACTGAAAGATATTTTGTTTTAGAAGCTCTTTGGATATGTGAAATTGCAGGCAAAAGTTGTCTGGTTCTTAGGCGTACGTACTTAAAAAGTCCTTTGAAGCATCTGACATCTTACCAAATAATGTTTTTATCAGGAGAAAGCTGGATATTTAAATAAATTAATTAACGTAGATATTTTTATATCATTCCAATACATCAATATACCCTATTTTAATCAAAGCGGTTTAAAGCAATGTTATTCATTTACTTTTTATATCATCACAAAGAAGCCCATCCCAAAATTAATTAGCTTTCAAAGAGAATTTCAAAAGAAGCGATACTGCAATGCATTTTTTCTATATAAATCCTAATCGATACTCCATCTTAAGGGATTTATAGGCATTTTGTTGTATAAAGCCAATAAAGTTAGCGGAAATCGTTTTTTTTCTGTGAAACCGCACAGGATCTTCCAGAAAATGTGACAGGGAGATCGGTTTGATTAATGACCACCGATGATAGCAAAAAATACCGAACTGCTACTGAGACAATCCAGGTTATGGAACGGGCTTCTTTAAAACTCCCTTCTAAATTTAAATTGAACATGAGTCTGTGATCGATCCAGTCTTATATTATGCTATGAAGTTGCCGCTGCTTTTTTTTGCACGATACGCGCATTTGCTTTGTTATATCGAGCATAAAGATCGGATTTTCTTGATGAAAATTTATTCGTATACAATACAATTAGTAGTTTTTCGATTAACGGATGTCTGTTGCTAAGCGGATACGTGGGTGGCCTTGTTCACAGCTCAATTCTATGACTAGTTTTCGAATCATAGTCTATCAAAATTAGTAATTCGAATACTCTTATAATTTTCATCCTTTCTTGTAAACAATTTTGATGAGGTGATTAGTATCCTAAGGGCTTTTAAGATAAGTAAAAATTGATAGGTACGTAAAAGCTGTGGCATCACGATGTTTTAAAATAATTGCAACATTATCTATTTAGTACGGCCTGATTTTTGCGGTTTTTTAATGTTGTGGTATATGACGTAAAAATTACATTATACTGCTTTGAAGTAAATGGAATAATTTTCCTCATCTAGTTTCGAATAGTCGTCGATATATTTATATGGAAAAACTCCTTTTTGACGAATATATTTAAATT
>MU182317.1:102288-120181 GCA_016904865.1 Pissodes strobi
TCTGTTTCGGTATTGTGGATAAAGCTCAGTTTTAGTGCATGTTGCCGAAGGTTCCAAACCCCAACATAATATTTTCCAGTGTTATGACAATGATCAGCAACTTTATCATTATCAATATGTTTGTTACAAACATGACACTCATTAGTGTAGTTCAAATGTATTTTATCTAATTAAGATAATTTATTAATTTTTTATGAGCTGTAAGATATTTTTTGTATAAATTACCAACATCTCTCTAAAAAATTATAAATATTTGAGCACTGTTTGGTCCTCTATATAGTGCAAATTTGGAAAAGCTATCATCAAAAGAACATTTAATATAATAAGCAAATGAATATGGAAGGTGTTCGCATTATTTAATTGTGTACGATGCGGAATTATCTAATTCGATTTCCATGTTTGAATTATTATCATCATCATCATTACTAAATAGAGGCTTAAGAATACATTCGAAATCAGCATATACAACGAGAGAAACTTTCATCTGTTTTTGAATGTTAAAAAAATTAAGAATATTTCCGGTAGAATTATTTCCAAATTTGTCGGCTTTTATTTTGGTTGATGGTAAATTAAATCTAACAAAATCACAATCGAAATTGTTGTGTCTAACTAAGTATTCTTCAGTGCCAAAATATTGTAAACGACCATCATAAAGTTGTATTTTGCCATGATGATTAGATACTTGCTTTGAAATTAATTTAGACAAATCGGAAATGTAACAGTAATAAAAATTTCCATTATCACCACTAATTAATAATAAATTCACATGAACTACTTTCTTATTTCTTGTATAGTGAATTATTTGATATTCAAGTTTAAAATCTTTTTCAAATTGTTCAATACCATACACATTAATTGAAATCTCGTTTTGTGATTAAAATTTTGGAATGTCTTAAAGTAATTGGAAAGTTTATACCTGTTACGTTCAACAGTGTTGTGAAATGTGGATAAGATGTAACTTCACAGGCCAGTCCAATAGGAGAATGAATTGCTACCTATATTATATTATTATATTTTTAATAACAAGTGAGAAGGAACAAAATAAAATGCAAAATAATTCTTAATTTTTTCCCAATTGTTATATGTAATTTACTGCATCATGCTTGAAATTGAAGTCGGTCAAGCTTATAATAATTACAAACGCCAAAAAGTTTAAATCCTGTTGTCATAAAAAATAGAACATTATTAAAAAAGAAATAAAAAATAAAACTTCATTAACTATCACAAGGTTGGAAGTTTTGTCTCCAGGTATTTGTAATTATTATAAGCTTCAATTTCAAGCATGTTGTAGTAAATTATATATGAAAATTGGGCAAAAATTAATAATTGTTTTGCATTTTATTTTGTTTCTTCTCACTTGTTACTAAAAAGATAATATGATATAGGTAACTTCTATATTCTAATTACCTATAAAGAAATTCAATTTTGTATCTGCCGCTATCCTAAGACTTTTATTATGTGTATATTTTAATACAATTATTTAAGATTTCCATTACTTGGATTAAGGACCAAATAGCCTTTAGATTGAGATATTCCATGACCACCGTGTGTATTTAAAGAGACGGTTAATGTCGATTATTATCAGACAAAAACAGTGACCACACCACAGAAATGAAAACTTCAAAGATCATAAAAACTGTATAAGAAGTAGCATTTATCTATGAAGTCCTAGTTCATATGCATAAAAAAATAGACATGTTATGCGATATCTACATGTGTACAAAACAAACGCATATTTTGTATGTACTTACTACAAATGCTATAGACTTCGATGTTCAATGTGAAATTTGACCAAGAAACTTCCTATAGAATCGGCAGAAACCGTTACTTTTTGCTTGACTCATTTCCCCGGTTTCAAATTGTTTAAAATGTGGTTTCAAGCAAAAAAATCTACTCACTTGGCAGAAAAACTATACGCACCGCTATGTAAAAAGGGAAATTTTACCTCGAATTCTACTATAAAATCGGAACTTTCTAAATATTACGATCGTGACCCATTTTTCCAACTCCAAACCATTTTCAAAGGGATTTCACGCAATTAAATGTATAAATCTGCCTATTTTATCCTAAAACTTGTGTCATAATATAATAAAACGTATTCCTTTAAATTGCCCTTAATGCTTCAAAAGTAAAGCTATCTTATCAAATTCGTAAAAATGCCGAAGTATGGAAAGCTTGAAATTATTTACGATTTTCTGCATATTTCCCTCTAAAATCGAATTTTTGTGTCTCCCGATCTTGTACGGAGAATTGTTATAAAACCTTTTTATATCAGAGGGGTCCAGGTTTACGAATCTGGGATTGCTTTTTGAAAATAGTTATGCATTGACTGGCACGTATGATTAAAGTACATGATTCAAACTGAAAATTAAAAAAATCAAAAATTCGGCATGTTTCAATCTTATCGATGTGATCTTTTTCGTAAGCCATCTTTTTCATGGACAAAAGTTTGGTTGCTCCAGATTATTCGGTTTTCCAGTAATAAAATATTATGTGGTGACGTGTCGTGGCAAAACTCCAAATGGCGAAAAGTTTTGATTTAACTAGCTCACCCTGTATCACAGATCTATAAATCCATGTGTTTACATTTTCCTTCAAAAATTAATTTTCGCGACATTTTCGAAACAGAGAAGCATTTAGAGACTTTTTCTCCTAGAAGATCCCTATCGTCTCCCAATTTCCAAAAATTTACACGCCCAAAAAAATACTTGCATTTTCCGATTCTAGTCAATTTCAATAGGGTCTGGAACACCGTTGGACGAAACGTGTCGAGAAAAGTTCATCAAAATTAGTTAAACTCTTAAACGATTATCTTCTATCAAAGCAAATTTTTTTAAAATTGCATATGTGACGTACTCTAGATGTTTTCGGAAAAAATAATTTACTTAAAAATATCCGAATGAGCGTTGCATAACGCGTTGCATAACGGTTCAGTTTGATTTACTACCCACAAAAAGTGTGATGAATGTGCCTAAAGAAGTTTTACTTCAAAAATAATGCAAACCAGAATATGTACGGTAACTAATTTGTGTACTACCATTTAGCATACCCTCTGTAGAACCTTTGGTAGTAGTGTCTAGTTAAGGCAGAACTAGATACAAATCCGCCGTCTTTCAAAAACAAATGGAAATCGCAGGAAATTGGGATAAAATATTGTGCATACTGACCAATTGCAAAAAAAATCACGGACCCTTATAGTATTTTCACAACCTATCAATGTATGATACACATTTACTTCTACGTCAGGTCACATTGTAGTTTATACTACCAATTAATACAAATTTTTTTATATATTTTATACTAAATAATTATGCTACAACCTATCAACTTATGATACACATTTTACCTTCACGGCATGTACCATTGAATTTAAGTAAGTTTGAAACGCGTTCGGAAAATATCTTGCATGTACGCCACCGGTCTGGGCTCATTCTATGCTCACTCACATTGGGGAGTCAAAAATCGGCCACAAGCAAGCTATACAACTTTTGAGCGGTTTGAAATATAGAATTGAAATTTGATTTATTTTAAGTTTAAATTTAAAGAGCCTGCTCCACTTTATCATATTATAGCATCGAATACTAAATAATGCTGATAATTTTGAAAAATCTAGCTCTTTATTCATATGATTGCAAAAAATACAATTTTGAAATTATTTTAAATAATTTATGCTAATCCTAAAATGATCTTTTCGGACTATTCATGACTATTTCATAAAAATGTAAGTTTAACTTTCAAGTTTCTAATTTTGATAGGTCGTAGCTCAAAAACTAGTCGCAGGATTGGGCTGCGCTCATCAAAACTTTGAGTATATCTGCAATATTTTAAAAATTTGAGAATATCCCATAAAGCGTGAGGAGCTCTGTCCATCACTATCGCTTTTACTCCACTGACCCATGCTACATACTTAGTCTGATCATCTAGTGCGAATTATCTACCATGCAGTTATATTATAGAACAGCATCATGTTTAACGAAACTAATGGATTACTGATATTTTTATACTGCTGTTTATAATGTAGAAAAGCACCCTGAATATACTTTTATTAGTAAATTATTTTCCAGTATACCTTTCAGATGGTTCAGAAAACCTCATAACACATTCAGTAACACTTGCTTAACAAGTAAATCAGCGAAATTATGAATCCAGACTCCGGAGTGGGATCATCCGATCTGGCTAATGTGTGCTGTAAATAATAAATGTTTTATCTCTGTTTTCTTCATACAAAAGGTCAAATTAATATTTATAGTTGGCGCATCTAGTTATATTGTAATATTCAGTCGACCTTTCCATATGCTTTTTCAAATAACAATGTATAAAATGATAAATGACTATCTATCTACTTCCATCTAATTAGTTTTCCTTAGAAACTGCTGAGACGTTCTAATTTTTCTCGTCTCCCTCCGAAGCTTTTTCCGATATTCTCTTTTCTTTAAGGGATTTATCGGAATTTTGTTTTATAAAAACCAGCAAATGCATTTTTTCGCTACGGAAGCGCGGAATATTTCCGGAAAGTGCGACACTATAGTTCCAGTGATTAATGATCGGTGATCATGGCAAAAACTGGCGAATTGTGAGTGAAACAATCCATGTTATTGAGAGAGCTTCGCTGAAACTCGCTTTAAAACTTAAATTGAACCTGAGGTGGTGATGGATTATGTCTTATATTCAGCCGAGAGGTTGCTGTTTTTCTTTTTTCTTCCGAGTCTTATATCTACATTTTCTTATTGGTAAACATTTTTTGTGGCGTGGAAATTTATGAATGCGGAAATAAAAAAGCTTTCGGCAAATTTTGTTTGACTTGTTTTTCATAAAAAACAAACACCTTAATTTATTATCTAAATAAAAGCATAAATCGTTTTCATATTGCAACCTTCAGACCAGCAATTTTTGTAAATTCAACATTCGAATGGGCCAAAGTGGGCATATACTTTAATAAAAACAATTCTTATAGTTTTAACAGGCTATCACTGGTAATAAATGAATTTTTCTGATGTCAGTTAATAACAATTTCTTCGAAATAGTTGAGCCTATGAAACTTAAACACCATGTCCATCTGAAATTTAACGAGTTTTTTTTTATTTAGAAAAGTTGTAGATGTTTCAACATTATTTTCTGAAATATGTAGAATCTTTTAGTTTTCTATTCATATTAAATTTATATTAATTTATTAGAAATTGCTCGAAATCCTATTCTATATAATGCCTGCTAGCAGCTATAAGCGAAGTCATGAAAACATCTCCACTTTGTGTTTTATCTTTTACCTAAGGTATAAAGTTATCTAAATTTTTCTATGCTCTAGTGATGTGCAAAAAGTATTTACCGGATAAAAAAGATTGGATATTTTACTGGGTGAAAAATATTGGATACTTTTTTCACAACATTTTTGATACCACAGATACGCTTTAAGTCACTGTACTTTTCATGACCTAGGTGAGACTTGTCCTAGATGCTTCCAAAATTCTCTAGCAAATTGGTCTTCCAAGAAGTCAACATCCATTTAGATGAAGTAGAAATACGAATTTGGGTCCCTAACACTATTCTTGAAGTTGAAAACTAGTAATGGATTTTAAATTTGAAATGCTTTTTCAACACAGTGAGCTACTCTATTAAATTAAAAATGAATTGTTGGATGGAATCAAAACAGGATTTTCAAGATATGAATTTAATTTTATTTTAGACCGGTAAAAATATATTTTTAGATCCAAATGGTGTTGCAAAAATAAAAGGAATAATTCTAAGTGGAATTGCTGGATTAATGCTAAATACGAGAAACCTGACCAGATAACAAATAAAAATGTACCTGGTTAGAATACCAATGCAGTGCCTATTTGGAACGCTTTTGATAAACACGTTATGGAAGCACAGACCACATCATGGTCTGACAGTATGATAAAGATGTGAAGATATAATGAGGAGTCAAATATTGGAAGGCAAGACAAATAGATGTACTTTCTTTCAGTGGTGGGAAAGCAGGGAAGTAATTTATCCAAGACTATCTCGCCTTGTTGTAGCAACATCTGTACTTAGTGCAAGGGTGTTCCAAGCAAGGCTCATAGTCTCAGATAGAAGATCTCACTTAAAGCGGGAAAAGGTTTTAAAAAATTGTGATTTTAAATGGAGATCAAAGATTTATAGAAAATAATTAGGTTTCTAAGGTTTATTTTTATTTTCTTTAAGGTGTTTGTGTTTTATTAGGCTTTACTTTCCGGTTTTTAAATATTTACTTTCCGGATTTTAAATATTTATATATATTTAGTATAACTTTACTAAAGCAAGCTTTTGCATTAAGTGTCTAATGTAAAACTCTGTTAGGGTAAATTTTTTCTTATATTTTTGTTTTATTTTTTGTGACTTGTAGAGTTTTAAAATTCTGGCAACGTTTTGCGTAGTTTTAATTTGTTTTGTGCTAGTGAACCTGGTTTAAATGGTTTTTCTTTCGCATATTTTTAAATGTTTACTATCAAATTAGTGTGTTCTGCACATTCAATAAAACCAAGAAGTATCCAAGTTATTATCCACAAAAATGACAAGCGTCTAGATATAGACCCCAAGTTTCGATTTAAAGCATCGCGCGTGTGTGTTTGAGATGTGTGATATGGGAAGGGCGACAATTTAAAGGAGTACTCTTAACTTCACGCCTGGCCCTGCACTCGCTTCGCTCGCTCCGGGGCGCAACCGCACGAAACTAACCGAAGCTAACCCAAACTAACCCAAATTTACACAAAGAAACAAACATAACCTTAAAAAAAATAAAAAAAACTTGATACCGACGGGAATCGAACGCGGGACCCCATCCATATCGGAAGTCCAGAATCTGACCACTAGACCACGAGAGCTCTTGAAGACACTTCGCTGGACCGTATGGACATAGGTAATTCTAATACATTCAGCCAACGTCGTCTTGTGTCGTGTGAAATCGGGAACAGAAATTAGTGAACACGCTCGCGCTATGCTTTAAATCGATACTCGGGGTCTGTACCTAGACGCTTCTTAAAAATGTGTCCGATAAATTTAGTTAAATAGTCGATAATATCCCATACTTAAAAGTATTCAAGTTGCACATCACTAGTACCCTTTTTAGGTAAGCTCTATGTCTATAACAACAGAAACATTGGGCAGGTGTAGCACTTGACGCCATCTGTTGAGGCTTCGAAAATGAAACTTCTAATACCATCTGCACAAATATAGTTAATCTGTCGGTTATATATTGCTGCCAGCTAAATGCAGTTCATTTAATTGATTAAAAGATGAGAGCCTGATATTCGTAGCTCTAACATTTTCTTTATAAATTTCTCATTATTTAGAACCAGAAACCTCACAAACTTTCGTAAGCTCTTTATTGCATCAAATTCGAGGAAGCTTCAGGCTTCATCCCATAATTAATTCGCTTTCAAACTGAAATTCTGTAGGAAATGCAACTAGAGCTCATTACACTTTTTCCTTCCGAACTTCGTTCCGATATTCCAGTTTCTTAAGGGATCCAAAGCGATTTTATTATATAAAAATCTATGCAATTATAGCGTCGTTTAATCCTGTTTGTATTGCAAGCTTTAACTCTCCTCCAAAAAAACTGAAATTGATTCACTAAATGGAATTGTACTTGGTAAAGTCGTAAACACATTAAATTTGTTTGGTCAAACGACTATAACCTTGGCCCGAGCCTCAATATAAAGGTCAAATATAAATTTCCTGAAAAGAAAATTGTATTTATATTTCTGTTTTACTCAGTACATATTAGTCTAAGCGTCTAGACTTCGGCAACCTATATTTACAGAAATATATTTCTAATTTTTTTTGTCTATTTGGATTGGTTTGCCATGGTTTGTTTTCTTTAATTTGAATTGATTACAAAATAAAAGTTTTCCAAGGGGACGAACGGTCATTCTTATGTAAATTCAAATTTACCCATTTTTTTAAAATCAATCCATACTGACAATATCAAATCAAAGTTTACCTAAGTTAACTTAAATCAAAGATACTCGACACAGTGGCAATACGCCGTCAAAGCACTTGTGGTGGATATGAAGGTCACTGTCCGACACATTGATCAAAATATTGAAATTCTTACTCCAAAAAACACCAAAAGGTCCAGTACTTTTGTTTAGAGACAATTTCAAGACTTTGGTGCTGACGAACAAGATTGAGCAAACTTCGTCCGACATATGAGTCGCTTAAAAAAAATGATCAAAACGATGTAGAATTGCTAAAATGATTAGCGAACCGGGGGCCCATCATCAACATCTGAGTAGATAAGCAGTGGCTCTTCAACCGCAATTTCGATCATTTTACATATAAATATCCATCAGAAAATTGCTGTCTGATGATAAGAAGATGGTTGATGAAAGGTTGCGATCTCCAAAGTTAAGTTGTGAAGGAGACATAGAAAAGTACATGACTGATTTTACCAGAGTAATGAAAGAGGCCTACAATGGCAGTACTATCGCAAAAGCAATTGTGTGGATCTATTGATGCACTTTCAAGGCAACTTAGGAATGTAATTCGTGAAAATAGGAGATTCTAGAGTCATGAAAGCGGCAATAAAAGACCATATCAGTAAGACCGGGGACAAAAAGGTGAGAAGGTTGGATACGTCGGACCATTCTGCGTGGAGGATCGCTAAAGAATTGAGGAAACCAATAACCAAAGTTCCCCCACTAAATGGGTTGATGGGGATGGCCTATTCTGATGCGGAAAAGGCGGATGCTTTCTCAAGAACATTTGAGAACACATTTAGAAATAATTATTATGATGATGAGGAGTACGAGAGAAGCGCAAAAAGGAGAGTAAGTCACTTGGACATTATAAAGCCAATGAAGAGAACGAAGATTACGTTGCGCCATTGGAAATCAAGCAAATAGTAAAACATTCCAAAGCAAGGAAAGCCCCTGGCCTAGATGGCATAAGGAATACGATGGCAAAAGAACTCTGTAAAAAGGCCTTTGCCATTATTGCAAACAATGCAAACGCAATTATGAAGTTCAGCTACTTCCCCAGTGCGTGGAAAACTCATGCATTATACTCTTTCCTCGCCCAAACTATAGACCCATTAGTCTTCTCCCTACGCTAAGTAAAATAATTGAAAAGGCAATAAAAAAGAGGCTACTGAAAGTACTGGAAGAGTTAAAGGTCATCCCATAATGCCAATTTGGCTTCCGGGCGGGACACTCTGCGGAGCACCAGCTGAGAAGAATCACCGAATACATCATGGAAGGTTTTAATTTGCAGTTGGCCACTGGGGCGGTACCACTGGACATTGAGAAAGCTTTTGATAAGCTCTGGCACCAGGGATTAATATATAAGATGATGCAATTAGAAATACCATTGAGAATGTGCAGGCTGAGCAGAAGTTATCGTAATGATCGAACATTTCAAGTGAGGGTAGGTAGCGACCTGTCACAGAACAGGAAAATAGAGGCTCGTGTCTCGCACGGGTCCGTGCTGGGACCGTTACTATGCAGTGTTTTTTAAGTGACTTTACTGGGGATCTAAGTATATTCACTGGCCTATATGCTGATAATACAATATTTCTGAGCATGAGCAGAAATCTGCAGATAATAGTGAGAAAATTGCAGAATAATTTAAATGCATATGGGAAATGGGCCATCAAGAACAAAATTAAGATAAATCCAGCTAAAACTCAAGCTATAATCTTTCGGAGAAGGTTGCTCCAGACAAGAAGCCAAGTAAGAATTTACAATCAAGAAATACCATGAAGAAAGGACGGAAAGTACATAGGAATTATGATGGATTCAAAATTAACGTGGGTTAAAACACATCAACTCGTCTACATCGAAAACGAGAGCAGCGTGGCTGCAAATGCATTGCATTGTGAGTGCAAAAATCATCATGAACAAAAAAACGAAACTCATAATACTAAAGGCCATTGTCAGGGCGCAAATATCGTATGGCTCATCGGTTTGAGGCTTTGCCGCAAATTTCTACCTGATGAGGCTCATCTCCTTCGACAATAAGCTAGTGAGAAGAGCGGCTGGAGAACAATGGTTTATAAGAAATAAAGACCTACAGAGAGATTTAAAATGGGGCCATTGATTAAGTACTTGTTGCAAAAGGCGGAGAAATTCTATAAGAACTTGGAAAGCCGTCCATGTGAAGACTTCAAGTGGCTGCTAAATTATGAGAGTGCGGAAGACTTGACAGGAAGAAGATATAAAAGGCCAAAGGATACAATTAGAATGTTTGCAGGCTTGGTCAATGATGGCTAAATACTTACTCAGTAATGGAGATTGTATATAGAGTAACTATAGGTAGACATACGAGATGTAACTATAGGTAGACATAGGAGATGGCCAGCAATGCAAGCACTGTTGAAAGATAAGATAAGATGTATATAGTGTACATAGCGTAATAGCATACATAGTAGAAATAGGAAGGATAAGAGTAAGATGATATATAGGGCATGGAGGATAACTGAAATCAGAGATGATAATAAAGAAGAGAGGCGCAAGCGCAAAGCTGCAGTTATGTTTAACTAAAAATAGGCAACGCTTGAACAGACATTACGCCCGTAAGCGTAAGTGGTAGGACAGTGCTGATAATCCTACCATGATAGTGGGTTTTTAGTGGGTAGTTTCCTTTAAGGAAGAGTCCCACACTACCCTCCCAATCCCGGTGAGGGTGTACGTAAATAGTATTTTCACACCTTACTAAATAAAAAGGCTGATGTGGTTTTGTTCGTACCACGCACTATTTCATAAGCTTTAACACAGTGGAATAAAATTCCTAATTTATTGGGAATACCTTGATTTTAAGCAGATATAGGTACCTATAAATACCAAAAATTAAGAAAAAAATGCCTCTTCACAGCGGTTTAGTACCGATTCTTACAAATCAGCTTTAGACATCTTTTGACAGATTTGTAAACAATTTAGAGATCTGTATAAAGCTTTATACAGCTTTAGATAGGAGTCGTCATTTTTAATTGATGGATAAAAAAATTATTACGGGAAAAATGTTTTTAATACCAAGCGGCACTTTGTCGGATGTCCGAAGTTGACATATACACTGTGGGCCAAATTAAATTAACCTTTTTTAATGTTTAATAACTTTTTCATTTTCAAAGGATTTTTTATCATTTTTGGATATGTTATGGCCTAAGGTATTGGGATCAAAAGGTGCTTTTCGAAACGGGTCTACTTCAGGGGCGTACAGAAATGGGGTATTGCAAAAATCGCCCAAATAAATAAAGATGTAAAAACGGGCAAAAAAGATTTGAAAGGCTTTGGAATATTTACCATTAAAATACCAACTTAATACAAGCAAAATTAAAATTGATACTTTAAAAACCATGTCTTGTGGGCCAAATGAAATTGGATCCAGCATAAGCAACAACCAATCTCACCGCGAATTTTAAACGGGGGTTCCCCTTTTGTCAAAATATCATGAAACGACTTTTAATCGGGGCTTATCCTTCAAGATTTCTTGAGTCAAGGCAAGACATCAACTATACTACCCTGACCGCCTGATCCTCGATTCTACGCATAAAGCATAAGCATCAACCAATCTCACCGCGACTTTTAAGCGGGGGTTCCCCTTTTGTCAAATTATCAAGAAACGACTTTTAATCGGGGGTTCTCCTTCAAGATTTCTTGAGTCATGGCAAGACATCAACTATCAAGAAATGGCCACGACAAAATTTACTTCATTTCTTGAAAATATTTCAAGACAATATAAGAAATTGCTTGTCAAGACAAGATTTCTTGTCTTGCCCATCCCTAGCTTTAGATAGGTCTGTATACAGTTTTGGACAGGTCTGTATACAGCTTTAAAAAGGTCTATACAGATTTATACAACTTTAGATAGGTCTGTACCTACAAGCTCTTTACAGACCAGTTTAAAGCTGTCTAAAGCTGATTTATAACGACCATTGCTGAACCGCTCTGAACCGGTTCTGAATCGACTCTGAACCGGTGCTGAACCAGTCCTAAACTGCTATGTAACAGTGCTGAACCGGTCCGGAACCGTTATGAACTAGTATTCGTTCTTTATTATTGATATTTGTAGGTATATATATGAAGATCAGCCTGCTATTAATCAGTTTGAAAATCTGCTTAAACTCAAGATATTCCCAATAAACTTATGAAACCCAGATTTTGTTTTACAAAATACCACATCAGACCTTAAATTTTCTTTTGGAGATTTACATGTAAAAAAGACCAAAATTGCGTGGGAGTCTCATTGTTTACCTACTCACCTGTGGATTTATAATAACCATTTTAGTAATTAGATATAAATATCTGAGAATTTGATACCTTATTAATAAAAATTGAATATAAAAAAAATATTTGGAAATTGCATTGCATATTTTACAACTGAAAGAAGCAAATAAAAAAGGTACTATTTGTTTACAAAAAAGGCTGATAATTGCTCTACTGCGATTATCTGATGAGAGCGTAAGCTTATTCTGTATGGTTTAACCCAGCCGTCATTTTACTAATTTTGGATATCACTCTGACCACAATCCAATAATATATGCTTATTATTTACAGGAGCCGAAGATGATGTGAACCACTTCTCAGGCAACGACACTCATACGGACTACTTTCGGTTAGTGATACGGGATGGGGAATCACTGCTTGTCGGAGGAAGGTAAGTGAAAAATAGGAGTTTTACAATTAATATAAAAGAAATTCTTTGGGGTGAGGTTATTGTTATTTCCACAATATTTTATTTTATATCTGCTAAACTAAAATATTAATCCAAAGGCTTCAACTATGAAAAAAGAACAGGAATAAAAAAAGAACCTAAAAATAGAGCAAGGCATAGTTATACGGTTAGAAAGCAAATCACTTGTTCTAAAGAGACTAACCTTTTTACGCCACATGAATACATTATCATTCAAGCATTTCTACAGTGTAATTTTATTTAACTAGGGCTGCCTCGAAAATGGGTAGTAACACACTAATAACACTGAAAATTATACTTTTGTAATCAAATATCTAAATGATAAAATTCGACGTAAAATATTATAGATGCAGTTGATGAAAAAAACATTATATGCAGTCAGGTGAAAACCTCTTTTAACGCTCATTAAAGCTGTTCAATTCGTGTAAAAAGCACAACTTCACCATAAAACTAATTACTATTCCTCAAGATTGAGATATGCCGCAAAATTCATCCTGGTATGTACATCACGTAATCTAACACTCCGTATAGACCAGTTTTATTTATTAGTAAATAAAATCCCCAGTTATACCAAGAAAGATGGCAGACCGTTTTAGGAATTCTCTGGACGTCAGCCGTAAATCGACTTTAACGTGCTGATGATCAAAAAAGGATTGCAGTGTTCACGATTCAGTTATTGGCGAGCAAAAAGTCTCGAATGAAGTCGGAAATTTGTTGCCTTGGCTATTGCCAGAATCTTTTCATTTGAAATGGCTTCCCCTAATGTTGTTTTCATCGTTGTAGTCCCTAGGCCCTAGAAATATAAATATAATGTAAATTGGATTTTTAGTGCCAGAAAATTTAAAAATCCGTAGGCAAAATGACGAGGGGCATTGCTGTTGGCTAATATTTTTGAAGTAGTATGAGGAATAAAAAGCAAATGCGTTTTGGCAACCTTGTATTGTCATGTATTCAATTCTATTGATTGTCACTTTTATAAGAGGAAAATAAATAGATTTTCCACGTTAACAACACTGACCATAAAATACGAGTATGTTTTGCTGCCATTTGCATACACTGCATATACAATTGACTCTACGGCATTATTGACAGTTACTGACTAACCAGAGCTAACAAAGGCTTTACCCTATTACTCTATTACAACCTAAATGGGAAAATACAAGCGTAACTTACTAAAGCTATTTTTTATTTCGTGATTATCTCTTATATCGCATTTTTCCTGCTAGAAGAATCAAGAAAGTGGTAGCCTAAATGCTAAGTAAAATAATCGAAGTTTTTGGTGCAGAAGACCTCAACTCAGTTTCTTTGAATTGTGTAATTTTTGGTATGCAGGTATCAAAATTAATAATTTAGCCATATACAAAAATTTTCAATTTCTTCATCAACTCAGCTCTATTGACTTGGTTTACGTGAAACTGCTGCTATTGCTGAAATAGAATGTTCGTTTGTGTTCGGATAATATACCATTGCGTAACTGTTTGTACACTTTCTGCCAAACAGTTTATTTCATGCCCAATCTGCAGTTGCTTATTGAAGAGAGCCCTCACGTAAAATTAGGACAGTATTAAAAATTACAAAAATACAACCATTAATATGTTTATTTTCAGACAAAACTGTTCGATCTATTAATTTTAGTTTTTTTATAACTATCCTCTTTAAATTTACAGAATGTATCATCTGGCGATAACGCAACATGAATTATCTAAATCACAACCTTTAAAAAATAGTTTTACCAAAGATTCTGTGGATACGCCACTGGGCCGTCTATATACGAGACATACTTTCACGTGCCATTGTCGCCCCAATTGACTGTGGTATATGGCGGCAATGTTTGACCAATAGAACAAGGTTATTGCTATTGCTGCTGTCTGAATTCAAGCCTAATTGGGAAACTTCGAATGTGCATTCAGATTAATTATACTAAACGGCAGTTACGGACTGGGACTTGTTCGAGCTTTTAGAGCTTCTATGAATACTCATAACTGTCTTGATCGAATGAGACCTAGTTTTACTCAATGCGCTAACAGTGTTTGGTTATAAGGGAAACGTAAATAATTGAAAACGTTATTTGAACATACATGATGAGGTTAATAAATATTTTTTCCTGTTTTGACGTTTAAAGATGCATGAAGGAGCGCATACCATCGTAGGTAGTTACACGCTTATTATTGCTGATACATTAGTGGATGTATATCAGCAAAATATTGGGAACATGGAAGCGAAGGAACGGCATTTTGTTGTGAAACAACTTCAATGATTGGTAGTTCTTGATATTCGCTGTCTTCTGACAGAAAATCATCGAAAGGCTATATATAACTTTAACTTCAGACTGTCAGTAACTGGAGCTTAATCTATCAACTCCTATGAACTCACTGATATAAATGGTCACCAGCCTGAAAATTAAGATCATAGGCATAGCTAATTACTGGTAGAAAAGAGCTGCTCCCAGGAATAAGTATTAAGTCCACTGTTGTGGATCATTCTGGCGGATGATCTACACCAGAAACAGTCTGCAAAATACAACCCCGACCGAAAATAAGTGAGCAAATTATTTGACTATAATGGAACATTCAAGGAGATAAGTCAACGAGTTCTCAACATCGAGGGTAATTGGTGTAAAGACAAACAGTTGTGATATTTTTAATAGTCGTTGCCCTTACTCGATGCTTAAGGAGAAGGCTTAAACCGCGACTGAAAATAGGAAAATAGCAAATTACCTGAGACATTCCGAAGTTCAATCATAAGACTAGACAAGCATCAAGTAGGTTTAAAAGAATGTGAGAAATATAGTGGGAATAATGTCGAAAAAGACCATAGCTATAGATAAGGGTGCTGGTAACTATGATGACATATGGAGAAGAGGTTGAGTGAATAAATAATGAGGCGGTTGAGTAATCGAGTAAGGGGCTAGCCGGAGCTTTGAATATATCGCCCACTGCAACTTTTGTTATAATTTCCATCAGTGCAGTCAAACAAGGTCAGTAATCAACAAACTGGATACAAGGAATAGTTGTGGTACACATGGGGACAATAATAACCCCTACCATCCATCAAATATACAGGAAATATGTCAATGGAATGATTTTTAGATTGCAAGTACATTCCAACAAGAAATGACTATAAAAAAATACTCACCAGGAAGAAAAAGGCTAGCGAGGTCTGACACGCGGTCTGCTTGCTCAGGAGAATCTAAGGGCGGAGTTGGCAATGCCATCAAAAGACGATGAAAAGTATTTCAGTGTCCTCAACAAACCTAGGAACAATGGAAGCAACGGCCATAGATCATGTGCTTAGGAAGATAAAATGACTTAGTAGTAATAGAAATGAAATCTGTACTCCGGTAGTTAAGTAGCATTAAACGTCAATTGAATAGATCCAACATCCAAGTTCATAGAGAACTTGAACTACAGTCACTAGTCACAGTAGGTACGACCAAGACAATGAAACGTCCGTGAATGTTATTTGCATAAGGCTATGCTAGTACCAGATCCCTTTTGTGGGTTGGCCTTAATGGTGAACCAGTCTGCCAAAGCAGAAAATGGTCGTGGCTGTCCATTAGATTCAATACATTGAGAGTCAACAACATAAGATCTAAGCTGCAATTCATTAAGTAAGGTAGGCAGTTCGAACAAAGTGATACCAGTTTTGGTACGAGGGTATGCCACCAAGCAAAGCAACGACACAGCTCGAGACTCTTTATCTAATACTGGTAGTACCTATATAATACTTTCATAAACTACAACCTCACATCCATTTTTCCAACCCGATTCATTACCCAACATGTTTCAAAACTGTCCACATTTTTTCTCTTTCTATTGGCACTTTGAAACAAATAACTAGTGATACTCCAATAACCGTCAACAATAGTCTTAACCATGGCCCTTTCAAGTGCATGCTGATGAGTGAATTTCCTGTACTATTCTTCTCATGAATAAACACTTATTATTTCACTTGGAGTATAAATAACTTTTTATATTATAGAGCTATAAACCTACAGTTTAATATATGGAAACTTATCCTGCATAATTTTATTCCATAATAAAATATCGTCAATGTCGTTTATCTACTCATCTCTGTCCATATATTTTTAATGCAATGTCTTTATAACGAAAGGTGTTAATTCCATAGAAATTTATACATTGTTCTTTAAGTGTGCACACACAAAACACAATCTTTGCACTCGACGTACGTCTCGCCAACCATTTTGATGCAGGGATGATGTATACAGATAGTTGCTCCTGATGTTGCCAAAAAGGTAAGAAAACTGCCATTTAGTGTTGCATAGAGATCGTGTATTGGCTTATGTCACTCATGTATGGAGTAGGGCAATTGAGAAATACGGAGAATCTCGAGCGATTGCGTTGGATATGACGAAGGCATTGGACAGAGTTTAGCATGACAGATTGCTCAAAAAATTGCCAGCCTCTCTCTGCAGCTGGCTTGCCAGTTTCCTTGAGAACCGATCTCTGCACGTTGCAGTTGATGAACACATCTCAAACACATTCACCATTAACGCGGGCGTGCCTCAGAGCGCAATGCTTTCACCAACTCTGTTCTTAATCTATATTAATGACTGGCTGACCAAAACCAAAAATCCTGTTTACAGTTTTGCAGATGACAGTGCAATCGTCTCCGAATTTAGATCGGAAAAGCCTTTACCAGCTACTGAGGCATATTACCGCAGACAGGGGCAGATTACAGCAATTAATCAAGATCTGGAGAGGGTTCCAACATTGGGCGACAGAAATTTGGTCCTGTTCAATGCAGCATAAACCCAAACGGCCGCGTTTACCAATACGGCGGGCCCTGCAATCATTACGGCAGGATCGGCCATTTCTTCATCCTCGTTAATTGGTCTACTGGATATCTCGGTCAACAGCAATATGTCCTGGCATGACCAAGTTGCTAACATCGCAAAAAAAAGTTTTCCCCCATATTATAACCTACAGATATTCAAGAACCAAAGTCTAATGCTAATGGCACCCATGCATGCTCATCAAATCAACGAGATACGCACTTGCGTTTAACAGTAATATTGCAAAATTCTGGTGAATAAAACAATAAATATATATATATATTTATATATATATATATATATATATATATGAAATAGTAGAAATGAATGGCGTAATAAGCTCTTATCATGTAGCCCCATTTTCTTGCAGTTAGTCGTATTGATAAGAGGCGGCGACGGTGGACACGAATAGTTTTTGAGCTACGACCTATCAAAATTAGAAACTTGAAAGTT
>MU182317.1:120281-133268 GCA_016904865.1 Pissodes strobi
ATAAGCTCTTATCATGTAGCCCCATTTTCTTGCAGTTAGTCGTATTGATAAGAGGCGGCGACGGTTGACACGAATAGTTTTTGGTTATTAATTGCTTCAATTTCCATTAAATTCTTGGACAACTTATCGTGTTGAGATGAAACAGAATCATTAAGTGAAAACTTATATTCCATCCCTGGAGCATTATATACTAGCTGAAGCCTTTACAGTATAGCCATTTAGAAATAGAATCGAAAAATACACCTGGTAAAAGTATACAGACAAGAAACGGCTCGAAATCGGCACCAAGAATTATAATTCATTTTAATAAAATTAATCTACCATATCTAAATATAGTATCAAATACAGTCATTGTATAGCAATATTGACAGGATATTTTCAGAGAAAGAACATTTCAAAGCATGTGTGCCAAGGCAGGAGTAGGAAATACCTACCCTTTGCTCTAATAAGCCTACGATAAGGGATAATTTTATTTATTACCACAGACATAATCTATTTTAGATCTTTTCTGAGCTTCTATCATTAGTGTATACAAACTGTCAATCAAGTATTGAGCTAGAAATAATCCGACCACCAAAGGGAAGTAATCCCTGTATCTCACTTGAAATCGCCCATACTCGACGACTCAACGTCAAAGTTGTTTATAGCTCGAGGCTAAACATGTTTAGTCATTGCAACATAATATTGAGTAGTCTCTACCGGAAGCCTCATTAGCATACGCGGAAACTGATAGAAGCAGCATTTATGAGATATAATTAAATTGAGTCAGCTAAACATCGATTACCTGGAATATTGCACCCGCTCCTGCCCAAAGTCAAAGCTCCCAGACTGAGCGACGCCAGCCACTAGGAGCCGGAGCTTCACGCTTCAGGGCCTGAATTAATATACATATAAAGCCCTAGCTGTAGGATAGGATACACAAGCTAATCGAAACCTTGTAGCCTAAATTAAATAAAGACGATGCAAGCCCAAGTTCGTAGTTTATTTCAATGATATCCTTATGCCAAATAACAAATAACTATTGTGTGATTAAAATTTATTAATCTTTGATTGGGGTATTTGAGTGTTGACTCAACAACTTGTTTTATTTGTCAGCTCCCTTAAACCAATATCCCTACTCGTACTAATATTGACGAAACTTGTGCGATTTTAACTCCCTTATAAAACACATCGTCGATCCAAATTAGTGGGTGTAAGACCGAGTGGTGCAAATTTGAGGCAGGCCGTTTCGGCATGATTACACGGCCTTACATCATTTCGTAATCACCGGCATTCAATTACGTTCCGTTAACTTGGGCCAATTACTGCAGTTGTACGCCGTTGCTGCTGCAGAGTATCCCAGTGACAGCGTCATATACACGCTAAAAAGAAAATAAGGTGCATTTATTAAGGAAGAAGAACAGATCTCTTAAAACGGCACCTCGAACAGCAAATACGTTTGATGATACTGAAAGCGATATAGAGAGAAAAACCTAATAACTACTAATAAATCGAAAATTATCACGATCAGATGAAATATACAAGACTTTTCAAGTTGGTATAGTTAGATAATAATTTTAACTTTACCTTTACGTCATAATAGTGCAAAAATTGCAAAATTGTAGTGCTTTTTCGCTATTTCGTAAAATATATTTCAAAGTATTTGTTTTCTTCCTGATCTAGAATCGCTGTTTTGTAAACAGGCATTGACGAGTATAATTGAGTGTGCTTGTAGACCACACACCAGAAGTAAAACTTCATATGCCTCAATCTCCATTCAGAAAATCCAAGTCGATCCCAACAAACCTCGAGTACCATAGTGCTCTGAAGAATGCTCCTTAGCCATCAACAACGGGAAGTCAGCTCTTAATAAATTAAAAAGATACCCTTCTAGTAAAAATTTTATTAACTACAAAAACTCAGAGCTTTCGCGAAAAAGACCATTAAAATTCACCAAATTATCCTCCTCGCGCAACTTTTCCTCATCACTTAACTCTTCCATATCTTCTCACGATTCCTGGAAGAATCTTCGCAAAATGAAATCTCTCGCTCCAAAGTCTATTCTCGATATAGTTATCAATAACTAGTGGATAACTGATACAGAACATCTTTGCCGTTCACTACGAAATATAATCCTCAAACACAATATACAATCCCACTTTTCTTGCACATAAAATCATTTCAGAATGTGTAACCATTAGCTTTGACTCTCAAGAAATCATCTCCTAGAACTCTCCATTCAGCATACAAGAAATAAAATTCTCCTTACGTTCAATAAGAAATTCAGCCCTTGGACCGGACGAAATCCTTATTCCGATTAACTCAAGTCTTTGTGAAAACTCATTGTCAGTTATTTTATTTGTTTTTGATCACTTATGGCAACAAAATTCTTGTTCAGCCGCTATCTATCCACTGCAGGATGTAGGCCTCTTTCAAATCTTTCCAATCGTTCCGGTTTTGTACTATCTTCATCCAGTTTTTACCAGCTATGGCTCGGATGTTGTCGTTCCATCTTTTAGGGGGACGACCAACTGAAAGTTTTGTTAAGCGTGGTCTCCAGCATAATAATCTTTTTGCTCATCTTTCCTCTGGTTGTCTGGCTAAGTATCCCACCCAAGACCATTTAGCGTTGGATATTTTCTTGACGATATCAGTCACCTTCCTTTGTCGACGACTGTCCTCGTTTCTAATGTGATCGCGAAGGTTGATGGCCGTCATGGCTCTTTCCATAGCTCTCTGGCTCACCCTTAGTCGGTTGGCGCTTCATGCCGTCACCGTCATCGTCTCCAGGCCGTACGTCTTGACCGGCATATTGAAAACGTCACTTTTTAGACTGTTCGGCATTTTGCTCTTGAATATATAGTTCAGTCTACCAAAGGATGCCCATCCAAGTTTGATTCTTCTAGAAATTTCGGCTCGTTGCTTTTCTTGGCCAAGTCTTATGGCATACCCCAATTATACATATTCTTGGGCGTTTTCGATTCTCTGTTGATTGTCTGTAATTTGTTCTTGGTTTCTGTTTAAAATTATAGTTTTGGAAAGATTCATTCGAAGGCCCACTTTTGCAGTTGTTCAAGCATTATCTGGAGTTCCTCTGACGATGATGCAATGATAACAACATCATCAGCAAATCGCAAATGATTGTCCACCCCAATACCGTATTCTTCCCAATCCAGCGTCTTGAAGCCGTCTTCTAGCGCCAGTGTAAAGAGTTTTGGTGATATAGTATCTCCCTATCTGACTCCTCTTTCCATTTTTATTTTCTTCATTGTTGTCATTTTATCTAGTTTGACAGTCATTATAGCTGTTTTGTAGATAAATGATATTATTCCCGAGTATCTATGATCAATTCTGGCATTATGTAGGGCTTCGAGAATGGCGTGTAGTTCTATAGAGTCGAAAGCTTTCTCATAATCTACGAAGGCTACGTATATAGGGAAGTTGTATTCGGTGCTTTTCTCTATGAGTGTGCGGATCGCTTGAAGGTGGCCTACCGTGCTATATCCACTTCTGCAACCTGCCTGGTCTACAGGGGTTTTTGATACAAATCGAACTTGTTCGTTAGGCAGTTTGTGAGCACTTTTGTGAATAATTTGTAGAAGTGGGATAAACTCTGATGGGGCGATAATTTTAGAGTTTGGTGATATCTCCTATTTTGTGAATGAGGGTAATTGTTGCGTTCTGCCATAACCGTGGTATTTTCTGATCAATAATGCACCTATTAGCGATTTCTTTTATTCTCTTCAATAGAGTTTCTCCGCCATATTTAAGCATTTCTGTTGTCAGTCTGTCCTCTCCAGGTGTCTTGTTGATTTTAATTTGGAACAAGGCCTTTTTTATTTCGTCGATGTCTACTTCGAGGATTTCCTCAGAACCGACGTTAGTGATCGGAGGTCTAGAGGGTTGACTGATTATTGGTTTACTGTATAGGGTTGTGTAGAATTGTTCAACTATTGTCAGCATTGATTCTGTTGTTGATACAAGGTTGCCCTTTGAATCCGTGAGTTTGTAAATTTTGTTTCTGCCTCTGGTTTTTTTTGCTATACATTCTTTTATCATATTTGTGTTATGCGTCCTGGTGTCTTTAGGGATGGCCGTAATAATTGCTTTATTCATTTCTCTGTATTGTGGTGTGCCTTTCTCTAGTTTGCGTCTCTCGGTCATCAATTGCTGTGTTTCTGGGGATATTTTGGGGTTTCTTGTGTTTTTCAATTTTGTTGTGGTTTTTCTGGTACTGTTTATAATCTAGAGTGTCGTGTGTTGTACCAGGTCATCTAGTGAGAGTTGCTCTGTGTTTTGCGCGTTGGATAATCTTCTGTCCAGGTCCAGTTGGTAGCCGGGAATGTTTTGGGGAGTGAGATTTGGATGTTGGCCTTTAATGTTGATGAATTTTGATCTTTCTAGTTTTGTGTTAATTCTAACTCTAGCTCTTACTAATCTATGGTCGCTGCCTATAGAGAATTGGTTTATGACTAACACATCCTCAATAATGTGCGTTTTGTTACATAGGAGGATATAATCGATCTCATTTTTTGTAGATACATTTTAAGTCCAGAATCCTGGAAATCTTCCATCCTTATTACAATTCATCAAAAAAGGAAAACCAAGAAACCAACTTAATAGTTTTCGCCCTATATCAATTACCAACCATCTTCATTATGAAGAGGATGGTTAATAACTGCCTTACTTGATTTCTTGAAACTAAAGGACTGCTTATTACAAAACAGCATTACTTCTGTAGAATAGCAACGGCGAATAGCCTCCAGGCCTACCCGGTGTATTAGGTACGCGCGCATCGCACGCTTGTCGACAGGTTTTAAACTAAATTATATCGGAGGCCCGTAGCACGTTGGTATTTTTTATTTAATTTAGTTTTATTCTTTAGGAAGTCGGCTTGCGGTTAATGGTGGGTAACAATGAGGCGTTATGACAAAAAGTATTTAATTATTATGAGTTTTTTACACGTAACATAAACTACCCCAATGAACATTTTGGACGGACCGGACCAACGTGCCAGTTGCGCTAACTGCATTCGATACATATTTTGTAACATTACAGGTCACACATTTTATAACATTACAGGTCAGACATTTATTTTATAACGTTCGCCTCGCCATATCACACATTTTATACAGCTTTTGTAACACGTTCAGGTAGAGCGCAGACACAGATTACGTAAAGCTATCGCTGAAAGACATCAACAGATGATTTATTCTATCTATAGTAAGTTCAGAAGACGACTAGAAAATTGTGTAGAAGTTGGCGGCTTTGATGTTGAATGAAAACGCTATAGTTTAATTAATACTACTCAAAATTTATGCTTTACTAAAATAAAATTGAAATTGATAGCCGAGGCATGCCTAAAGAAGTTTCACTTCAAAAAACGGTGTAAGGTTTGTATATGCCCCAAACTTCTACGCTACTCCACGATCAAAGGCATTTTTTAAGATATTTTGATTATTTAATTAATTATTTGTAAAGGAGGTATATACTGGTAAATTTTGATTATAGGCATAGGGCTAAATAAATAAAATGCAAATCAAAATAATTCCTTGAAGTTTTCAACATCATACACAGGTTGTACCTAGATGGGAATGGGCGCACCACAAGTGGACCTTGTTTTCAGTTTCCCAACCAAAAGTCAGCGTTTACTAAGAGGGCCAATACAGCGGGCCCTGTCATCATTCTGGTAGGATCGACCATTCGTTCATCCTCGTCAATCGGGCTGCTGGGTGTCTCGGTCAACAGCAATATTTCATGGCATGACCATGTTGCTAACATCGCAAAATCAGCCTCCCAGAAGCTTGGTGCGCTATTTCTCAACAAAAAACTCTATACACCGCAGCAGTTGCTCTTGCTGTACAAAGCGCAAATAAGACCGTGCTTAGAATATTGCTCACATATCTGGGTTGCCGCACCAAAGCATACCCTAAAGCTGCTGGATTCCATTCAGAAGAGGGCTGTGCGTCTCGTCGGCGATCCGGAGTTGACCCGGAATCTGGATAGTCTGGAACATCGCAGACATGTGGCCGAGATGTCTCTGTTTTACAGATACTTTCACGACAGTTGTTCCCAGGATTTGGCCCGCATAATCCCGCCCCTGGCAACTCCTGTCAGACCGTCCCGACAGACGGCAGGAGCGCACCAGTTCGTCGTACAACTAGAAACACCTAGAACATCGCTTTACCAGAACTCCTTTGTCTGGCGCACTGCATCACTGTGGAACTCACTTCCTGGACATATGTTTCCCACTAATTACAACCTACAAATATTCAAGAACCGTGTCAATCAACATCTTCGCACACACACCGCTCGTCGAGCGCCATAGGATCTCCCTTTAATGTGTGTGCGCCACTGCCATAAAAAAAAATAAAAAAAAATTCTGTATAAGAAAAATTGCTTGTAATAAAAATAGGTTAGAAAATTTAATTTTTGTATACAGGGAGGTCAAATAAAAATAAAAATTTTGCCTAAGAGTAAACTACTTTAAATTTTCATTTTTAGCGTCATTAGAAAATGTTGGTTAGAATTACTTTTTTAATCATAATCGAAGAAAATTTAGTTTAAATCGATTTTTCGTCATGCCTCAGCTATTTTCCGAATGTAGGTATCAGTCACATAATAGTCAGTGTTATTGCCAGTCAATTTTGAAACTGCAGTAATGCTTATTTTTCAGCAACTTATTTATTTAGTTAATGCTGTGAGATAGGAAACATTTTCTACCGACATGCTATTGAATTGGTCAATGAAAAATATCGCGCTATTGAAATTGATCGATAGAGTTTAAAAAAAAACGTTTAACCTTAAGGAAGATGTAAAAATTCTAAAAAGCATATACAAATATACAATGAAGATGATGTAGCCACCATGAGAGTTTTGGAGAGAACATTCGAAAACATCTTTGGGAAAGAGATTCTTGGAAATTAACATAAGCAAATCTGACATCCAAAGAGTTTTCAAAGGAAACAAGTTCCTGTTATTACTTCTATACATAATATTTGAGTTAATGGCTGCAATATTCAAAATCGCAACAAAAATCCTAAGGGGCCAACAGCAACAGAATCGAGATACAGAATAGTGGACTTCAGTTCACCGACTACATCGACGTCACCTTTCGTAAGGTTGTAAAACCTCACTATCTCCAACTAATGTAGTCTTCATCTGGAGCAATTCTTTTGCTAAAGAAATTTATGTAAAATAATTGTCCACGGTCTGTATTTACAACCGATGTCTTGTTGTCAAGATGGAATGGTTTGTCTGGCTGCTTTCCAGCATATATTTCCAAATTGAAGGTACAGAACATTCTGAAATCAAATAAGGCATAAATTTTTATGCCATATTTAGCTGGTTTATTGGCTATACACTGGCGAAATTTACAGGGGACCTAAATGTTTCAAGCATCTCATCTATAGTGCCATCAATTCTTCCCAACTTGATAGTTTTCTGTATATTTAGAAACAAACTGTTCTAATATTGGATATAAATGGAAGCGCTCTCTGGATATTGTCATTTTAAAATCGTCTGGAATTTATAAATCATTTGACCAAAGTTATTTGTGTTTAGATATTGAGGTTTTTTTTACTTCTGTCATGTAAAGGAGACCAAGATATACATTTCAGTAGTATATTGGCATTTTCGATAGATGGTGAAGCAAGCCGATTCTATGGATGCAAATTAACAAAGAAAAATTCTAAAATAATAAAAATTCGCTGACAAAATTTGATTACACTTGGTATTATAAAATATCTTTGAAAACGCACTTTTACATGGAAACCTTCGAGAAGCAGGTAAAAAGAGTCGAGCCAGGCGAGTAGCAGAACATTCAAAAACATCTTTGAGAAACAGATCCTTGGAAATTGACATAAGCAAATCTGACATCCAAAGAGTTTTCAAAGGAAACAAGTTTAAAATTCATACTTTAGAAGAAGGTGATGATGATTCCAAGCAGTAGAGAACAAAACGGGTCAGAAATATGAAACTTTGTCGGGAAGTTCGAATAGACGAGCTTCGAACGTAAAATAATTACCTCAAGATCAATGATCCTATATCCAGCACTGTAATCGTTAACCTCAATCTTAGAAAAGAACAATAAGTGACAACTAGCAATAGAAAAGGAGAGCACGATTAAAAAAAGTAGGAGCTGAAGCAGTTAATCGGTAGTGAGTCTAAGTACGGCATTTGTAGAAACCGTCTCTTCGCCCACTGGTTGTTAGGCAGTGATGCTAAGCGAATGTGCTGTTTCAAGATTTTCGCGTACTTTTAATAAAGCAAGAAAGCGAACATGCTTAAAATTCTAGTGTACGAGATAGTCCCATAAAAATAGTTCACATAATAAATGTGATAATTTATCTGTATCAACGCTTGAATAAGATGAGGGGACTCAACCACCCCTCTCTTGTTCGTGAAACGTGAACATAATCTAATTCACAAAATACGAAAAACACTACTTCAATTATGTATATTTAATGATATAAGTTAATTAACTACGATAACAGTAAAGGACTTAGCGAAATAAATGTTGAATCTTCATACTGAAGAAACAGATTAGGATAATCTTGTATCTTAGGGCAGACGTATCTAACAACAGAAATTTCAGGAGAGAGCAGAGACAGAAATGAGAACGACTAGAGAATCGTTATGAAACAAGATATACACGAATATGTCAACGAGACAAAAAGAAAATAAAACTAGGCAAAAACTTAAATAAAATACTGATATATAAAGGAAATGTTAAATAAATGTTATAGTAAAGTGTACGAAAGAAAATATTGGATAGAACGACCTTTTACAGAAAATAAAAAAATACAAACCTTCCGGAAAAAAAAATATTTTAGTTGTCTGCACGAGCATCTTGGAGACAGCATGTGTTGAAAGCTAGAAATCATCATGAATTAAATTTTAAACAGTAGACAACATCAAAGATTCTATTCTATAACCATAAAAATAAGAGAAAAACTACGAAGAAAAAGGAATATGGCAACGCAACTTTATTGTCACATTATTCAATGGTATAATATGAGATATAGGCTGCCTCCCAAGACCAATAAACGACACAAATTCTACAATATGTTTCATAAAGAAATACATTACATTCATTTTTACTTTCGCCAAAACATGTTAGTTTGATATCATCTATTCCCAGTCTAAAAATAGGTCATGCACATAATGAGCGGCTTTGCTTACTATAACTAAATTAAATACATTTAAGTATGGTACCGCATAAATACAATGAATAAGTAAATAAGGCCATGATATGCACTAACACCACTTTTTATAATGTAAAATGCTTATTTGATATCTGGAAAATTATTATAGGCAAATAGCTTTTATTAATTAGTAATCTGGTTAATATTGCAACTGAATTTTATCAAAATAATCGAAGGACAGTAAACGTTACATTATGATAGATGACACTAAATTATTTTTAAATCTAAGGGCAGCCGCTTTAGTTCGGAGGCAATTTTTATAGGGTGACGTTTATAATAAAAGCTCGAGTACAGATAAAAAAAAGGAAGACGATGGCTAACCTTCTTTGCTCTTCTCTAAAAAGAATAAAATGGGCAGCGGATATTGTTTCCTTGTGGCCCTCTCAAATGGCTTTTGACCGTCGATGTGGAAAGGTTTCCACGTCTTCGATTTTTACGATAGCTTTTTATTTTGCAAAAACACGAAGGGGATTGAATTTATATTGGACGAATTATCGGTAACCATGCAGCATCCTCCTTGTTTTTAAAACGTAACAACCGTTTTTGGTTTGTTTTTAAAGCGGCTTTACGTTGAAAAATATGGCTAATGGGGTAAATCTAGCGAACGAGTTTATGTTCGATATCATGGCTAAAGACATTTTTTAATACACTGTTAGGGCGCAATGGATATTAGGAGGTTTCGATATTTGAGTGTTCATAACAAACACTTGACTCAAGGCCGATGTCGGATTGCAATCATCAGAAAGTTGAATCAGGTTCATCTTTTCGCGATTGACTATAATACGAAATACTTAGTCTTTATTTGTAAATGGTGACAAGTGACATGTCAACACAAGCAGCTAAAAGGAATTATAAGGATTCATAACACTGATTTATGGTAAAACTCTCATTTCTATTTTGACACTGCTGTAATAAAGAAAGGGAAGACGAATGTCTTATTGTTTGTTACTATATTCGTATAATAACTCATATTCAAAGAATAAGTAAGTAGCAAATAATCTCTATTAGATATGCGAATATCCAGTGAAAATTCAGATTCTATATTTAAATATTCAAATGTTAGAGGATTCAAAGACTGTTGTTGGGATCGTATAAGAGCTATCGGCCAATCGTTATCATCCGCAGGTTTTCAGATCTAAATTTCCATGTTACTGTGATTGTTTCAAATATGTACATACGTTGAGGACTCGAGTGTTAAATTATGAAAACACCCATAACATGTCAAATACTGGCAATAACTTCCTACTTACAGGAAAGCTATATCAGAAGTCATTTATTTCAAAATCGTAGCCGCTTGAAAATAAATTTAATATCCGAATAAAATATTACCGCTCTATAAAATAAAAATAGCATTTATTTCACCAATAACACATATATTACGTTTGTAACATAAAGGAACATAATATGTACACGTTTTATTTGAACTGCCATAAAGTAATTCAAAATTTATTAGATATTTGATGGTATCATTCGTTTTAGGGAAGTATCAAAGTGCATAAAGTGTATGAGCAAATAGTGTGTTATTTGTTAAATTATTTTACTTCGCTTTCCTAAGTACGATTTATTATAACAATTCTTACGACGATATAGGTTAGATTTTCTAGGTGCTTGATTATTATGTAATACCAGTAACTATTCATAATTCGGCCCGATATGATATACATGTTATAAATGTTTACACTTTAACAATTCGCTATAATTTAATTCACTTTAATTAAAGGTAATTTAATTTATCAAAAGCAAATTTAATAAAATACGCTGAGCATGCTATTAATATAAATTGCCAAGTAATTAAGCTGCGCTAGAGTGAAAATTCAACAAAAATCTCCCTCTGACAAAGTTTAGATGGAAAATAAACAAAAATTAGGAATATTTTCTTTACGCTGGTTCACTATCTTAAGATTTCTCCGTGCTTTATAGATGATGTTGCCGGAAATGTCCTGCGACGTCTTCTGAAGATGTCGCGGTTATGTGCTAGGGGCATCAAATATGAAAAGAAAAACAGTACAATGTAGTTAAAGTATTCACCAGGAATATCTCAATTTACCGGGGAACGTTAGTCAAGTTAATTTCAACCTTTTGAGAGACAAATAAATAAAAAGAGTAGAGTAATTATTATATCCCCTGGCCAATTTGAGCAGAACTTCCGAACAATTTTTGAACGGTTTATTTAAAGCAAATGATGAACAAAACAAAGAATAGTATTACTAATAAATGAATAACCAAATTAAGAGATATTTAAATCGAAATCAGGTAATGAGTGACAGTTATTTCAATTAATTTAAAAAATTAATATCAAATAAAGGCAAAGGTAAATTCAATACAAATTATTAAAACAAAATAACAAACCAGCAATCCTTACTTTGCCAATCTTATTGAAAGGTAAGGAACTAGAAACCAGATAAATAATGGAATTAATTTTAAAAATGTAAAGCGAGATAAAGATAAAGGTAAATTCAGTTTAAATTATAATGGGAACTATTATGGTCTTGTTTCTGCCAAGGCCCAAGTTTTTCTTCAGAAAAATAAATTAAGTATGTGTAGGATTAAGAATAGTTAATTAAAATCACTTAAAACAGAATCCCATAGCACAAACACCAGGTAGCGATACTGGAGGAAGCGATATAGGGTCTACTACACTTATCGAGCATTTTAAGTATTCACTTCTAGAAATCGCTTTCCTAATCAGAGCCTAAGAACATCTTATATTTATATAAATATTGTTCATTTTATTAACTGAATTGCATAAAAAACGAAGTTCAATATTCTCCTCCTTCACGGAGTCTCGAGCCTCAAATAACGATAATTATCTATGTCCGACCGGCAAAAATATACACCAAAACTACAAGGCATAGGTATATGCAAAAGCTACTAGGTAAACGATAATATAGACAATGATTTTCCATCTTATGCTCCAGGCACTGATTTACGAGATATAATAACATAACGGCACGTTACAAACAATTTCACATCCAAAATAGTGGAATTTTATTTGAAAGAAAATCTCCCATAATGTGGCGCGTGAGTTGTAAGCTCAATTTAACTATCCGTTCATGTCGCAACCTACTCAAAACACCTCTCTCTCTCTCATGGTTGGAAGCAGCATGTTAAACAACATGTCTACTTTTCTGAATTTCCAGATCAAAGTGTAAATTCTCAAAAAATTAATTGGCGCAGAAATCACATCATTTCAATTCGCGTCAAACCATGCAAATTATATAGGTTTTTCTACTGCTGTGTTTGCATAAAAATAATCATATTGTTAATATTTGTTTTAAAATAGTTAAATAATTGTCAAATAATATATTTAAAAGCTCATGGTCACTGACAGCTATTTGTGTAGAAAACTACCAAACATCCGTACGATTGAAATTCGATGGGACAACGAGTACCGTTACCTGCTTTCCTTAAGAATATTAATATTTTTACGTTGTTCAATCTCGAAAATTCGATACTATTGTCACCGAGGTTGGTTCAAAAAGTAACTTTAAATTGGATGTTATAACATTTGCAATTTCTTTCGTTTTTATTTTCTAATTTTTAAATTGTTGTTTTGATTTTAATTGAAATTATTTGGATAAATAAAAGTAAGAGTTATAGGTTCCTTGAGTTACCCTGTCGCTGCTCAGATACGTCTTATTGTGGTGGCACTAGGGGTGTGAGTTCGAATTCTGAAAATTCAATTATGGGCGCCAGGTCTAAAGTAGACCGTAAGATAAGAAAAGATAAGCTAAATTGTCAGATTATCCATAATAAGACACCGATGTAAGGAAAGTAAACGCAAGAAATAAAAGATATGTTT
>MU182317.1:147032-213950 GCA_016904865.1 Pissodes strobi
CGAATTTCTCCCTGGCAAACGCCACTCACAATCACGTTTGTTTCATTCCAGACAGAGCAAATGAAGCAAAATGATGTACTGGTGTGTTTGCATAGAACTTTTCAACGCAGAGCTTATGCAGGTTTTCTGGATATTGTCTGACGAAGTTAAAGCTATCAGATAGGTACTGAAATCAATTGCTTTATGATATTTGAGAACCTGTAAATGTAGATTTTATTCCTTTTCATACGTATGTTACATTAGTTGAAAGTCGACAAGCAATTATAGTATGTGACGTTACTATTCCAGAATCTAAAACAATATTTAACAGATATTTTTTTTTCGGAAATATTTGATTAGTCATTTTAAATGCTCTATTAAGAATTAGTTCTAGAAGGGTGTGTGCCATTTTATATTACATCAATTGATCCCGTTTTATGTTTGATTAGTTAGTAATCATCTGAAAAAATAAGTGAATCTTGTTATTAAGCACCCTGTCCAGCTACATTTTATATGTTCTTTCGTGGGGGATAGATTTAGCTCAAACGCTTCTTCGCTCCGCTAACTATTTATCTCTCTCTCGAGCCGACTTTACCCGATTGAGCGTAAAAATCCGACCGAGACGCGTGACGCCTCAGACTTAATAACCACCCAGAAAAAAGTGTGCCGAACGCACCAAAAGAAATGTTCAATTCAAATATAAATTAGCTTCGCTCGATACTTAATAGATTATGACGAAGCGTTTAAGGATTCCATGCTAATCTTTGAGGAATTATGTCAAAGTATGTAATTAATAAAGCCCCTAATCCGGGAGTTCTTTAGTTAAAATTATGGATGTTGTATGTAACAGATGAAAGATCCTCTTATTTATTTACGTAAATGTAAGTGTCCTGTATTTCAAAGAATAAGATAAATCCACTTTTCTGTACTAGAATATGCTGTTCAGTTAATGTTTTGAAATTTTAGATTAAAAATATATGACCTTATAGTGTTAATAGAAGAAGGAATTAGCATCACATGTGTTGAATTAATCACAGCTGAATTAGGTTAATTAATTTATTTCTTTTCCTATAGTTTTATTAGTATGTTTAGTATTTATATAATTCTGATGTTTTCTGATACAGATACACGCCATTTGCTGATTTTATATCAATAGTAATCGAAATATCCATCGCGATAAATAAAATATAAAATGAAGCCTAATAACGACTCAACACTTAACAGACTTATGACCCACATCTAATTTTGTAAAGCTGTATTCAGTAATAGCTAGATCTAGATGACTCTTAGATATAAGAAATAAAAACCTTGGTATATATTCTTCTTCTTCTTCTTATTTTAAGACAATGTCTTGTTTTTCAAAGCTGTAGCCTAAGTTGTAACTCCGATGTCCAGCTTTCGAACTATCGTTTGGGGGTCTTCCTAGAGGTCTACGGTTGGTTGGTTTCTCCTCTTTTGCAATTTTGGGTAGTCGGTTATCAGCTATTCTGTCGACGTGGTCTCTCCATGCTCGGCTTCTTATTCTGGACCATCTTACAATGTGGAATGTCACATTGGGCTCTGATATGGCTGCTTCTCACTCTATCTCTAAGCGTTTTGCCCGTAATTGATCTTAGCGTCTTCGTTTCTGTTGTTCTTAGCAGTTGTTTAGTAGCGGCTGTTTCTGCTCGTTTTTCTGTGACGTAGGTCATAATAGGTTTTACACACGTCTTGTAAATTCGCGTTTTGCCTTCAATACTCATATGTTTGTTTCTCCATATTATGTCCCGCTGCCGCTATTGTTTGTGTTCGGACTTCTTCTTTGAGGTTTCTTTTACTTGTGATATTAACGCCTAGGTATTTGAAAGACAAGATCTGTTCTACACTTCTATTGTAGATCGCTAACTTACACTTTCTCGGTTCTCTTGATATTGTCAGAGACTTGTTTTTTTTGACAGAGATCACCATGTTTAATTCCTTTGCAACTCTTTCGAATCTATAAAGTAGTTTCTGCAGATTGTCCTCATCTTCCGATATTATCACCGCGTCGTCAGCGCTGCCCAGTTTATATCCTTTCCCCGCGGATTTTACTTCCATGATGATCTTATCCATTAAGACATTAAAGAGTATTGGGCTAAGACTATCCCCTTGTCTGATTCCTGTTGAGTCTGGTGTCTTGTTGGGAAGCTTATTGTTTGCTTTTATAAAGGTGCTATTTCCGATGTTGCGTTAGGTTAATAAAGCACATAAAGGCAATTTTGTTATACTCAATGGCTTTTTCCACTATTTGTCTTAAAATGAATATTGCATCTATGGTGGATCTATTTTGTCGAAACTCCTGTTGTTCTTCACTGATGCCAGTCTGTATAATTTCTTTTGCTAGGATTTTTGTGAATACCTTTGAAGGTGCGCTTAACAGACTAATACCTCTATAATTTTGTGGATCCATTTTTTCTCCTTATTTGAAAATTGGGATTGTGATGCTTTGTTTCCACTGTTCTGGCACCTTTGTCATATTGTATATTTTATTAAATAAAATTTGCATTTCCTGTGTATATGATTCTGATATTTTCTGATAGAGATACACGTCAATTGCTGATTTTATGTCAGTAGTAATCAAAATATCCATCGAGATAACTAAAATATAAAAATTAGCGATTAACAGTATTTCCCCGTCTTTAACTAATATCAAATACGATGCATCAAAAATTATTAAAAAAGAATTTTTAAAATCATCTCATTTTCAACCAGAGAAACAAACAATATAACTGACGGGTCTATTCAAGAAAATATCATTTTTACTAAAGCAGATAAAGGCAATACGGTAGTAGCTATTTCTCAAAAAGATTACATTCAAAAAACATTCACAAACTTCTTAAATCCTACCAAATATAAAATATTAGATAAAGACCCTACTGATATGTTTCTTAAAAACGTAAAACTTGTAATATAAAATTTTAAGTTTATTTAATTATAGGGACATCAACAGACTCACGTTAATGAACCCACAATCTCCTAAACTCTATTATCTTATTAAATTACATAAGAACAGTTATCCTATTAGACCAGTGGTATCCTTTTTCTCAGCACCTTCTTACAAATTATCTAAAAAATTCATTGAAATTCTCAATAAGCAAACTAAATTTTCAGCAAGATTTCAAATTAAAAACATATGAATTGATTAATAAAATAAAAAACATAAAACTACCAACTAATGCCAAATTAATTTCATTTGATGTCACTAATCTATTCCCTAGTGTACCCATTCATGATACAATATTTAAACTAGCTGAAAAACTTCTTTCCGTAAATAATACCAACATAATTATAAAACAAGAAATTCTAGAAATATTGAAAATATGTCTTGAACAGAATTATTTTGAATTTGCTGGAACTGTTTATTCTAGTAAAGAAGGACTAATTATGGGTAATCCCCTTAGTCCATTACTAGCCGAAATATTTATGGACTCACTAGAAAACTTAATAAGTAAACACTCTAATTTTAAACAATTTCTTTACTGGTACAGATACGTCGACGATGTCTTAACTTGCTTTACAGGCACTGACAGAAAATTAAATCAATTCATTGATTTTATAAATAACATACACCCGAATATAAAATTTACTATAGAGAATGAAGTTGACAAATCCATAAATTTTCTCGATTTAACTATATCTCGGGAAAACAACCTACATGTCTTCTCTATTTTTCATAAACCAACTCATACAGACACAGTTATACACAATTCCTCATGTCATCCCATTCAGCATAAGTTAGCGGCATTCCACAGTATGTTACACAGATTAATTACAGTTCCATTAAATAATAATAATTTTGAAAAAGAGCTAAATATCATTAAACAAATTGCGGTCAACAATGGATACACCTCTCAAATAATAGATAAACTTTTAAACAAAAAACTATATAAAAAAGCATTAAATCTTGTTTTTCCAATGACTAAAGTTACCACAAAAAGTTTGCTCTCATTACCTATATAGGTCAAATTAGCAACTGTATAGCAAAGTTTCTAAAACAATCTTTTGACATCAATATCGCCTTTAAAACTAATAACTCAATAGGAAAATGAAGCCTAATAACTACTCAACACTTAACAGGCTATGATCCACATCTATTATTTTATTTTTAAAGCTGTATTCAATAATAGCTAGATCTAGATCATTCTTAGATATAATAAATAAAAGCCTATGTATATGATTCTGGTATTTCCTACTACAGATACAGGCCAATTGCTGGTTTTATATCAATAGTAATCGAAATATCCATCGAGATAACTAAAATATAAAATGAAGCCAAATAACTACTCAACACCTATGTATATGATTCTGGTATTTCCTACTACAGACACAGGCCAATTGCTGGTTTTATATCAATAGTAATCGAAATATCCATCGAGATAACTAAAATATAAAATGAAGCCAAATAATTACTCAACACTTAACAGACTAAGATTCACATCTAATTTTACTTTATTTTTGAAGCTGTATTCAATAATAGCTAGATCTAGATCATTTTTAGATATAATAAATAAAAACCTATGTATATGATTCTGATATTTTCTGATACAGGTGCACGCCAATTATTGCTGATTTTATATCAATTATTGTAATTGTAATATTCATCGAGCCTGCTAAAATATAAAATGGAGTATAATAAGTACTCAACACTGAACAGAATATGACACACATCTAATTGTGTTTATTTTTAAGTCTGTGTTCAATAATAGCTAGATCTAGATTGTTCTTAGATATAATAAATTAAAACCTATGTATAAGATTCTGATATTTTCTGATACCGATACACGCCAATTGCTGATTTTATGTCAATAGTAGTCGAAATATCCGTCGAGATCACTAAAATATAAAACGTAATCTAATAACTACTCAATACTTAACAGAATATGACACACATCTAACTTTATTTTATTTTTAAGGCTGTATTCAGTAATAGCTAGATCTAGATCATTCTTAGATATAATAAATAAAAACCTCCCTTTTTATTCAGACAAACTAGAATCCCCTAATCCAAGGGATGCCATCCTTCGTATAAAATAATGAATGTGGTAGACACGGACCGATAGCGCCAAGTATTATTTATTTACGTAAAGATAAGTGTTGATACATGGGCCGGATTTACTGAGAGCAGAGTGAGTGTACGAGCCTATTTCTATAAACTTAGATAAACATGTAAATTTTATTGAGAATTATGTGTTTTAGCTTCGTGGTGGTAGAGGGTGTGATGTAGAAAGGCCGATTAAATATTAAACTGAAATATAGGGCTTCAGTAACAAAATTAGATAATTTATGAGGGTGCAACATATATATGGTCTTTTTTCTATGTCGGAAAACATAATGTTTGAAGTATTAAAATAATAATAATAAATCACTTTTAGCATTCATAAACTTTATATAAGGATATTTAATAGTCTCGTCCATTATAAGGTGTGTCATAAAATTCAATAGTCCTTAGAAGTCACGTAGACACTTCTCAATCTCAATCTGCTACAGAAAAAGAAACACTGAAAACCTCCAAAATAAATCTTGAACTATACAAGTCTCTGGATTAGAATAGAAGAAGATTGAGTTCCTTGAATAATTATCACATCATTAAAAAAATGTTATTGGGTGCAGTACCTGCTTACATTCCTTTGCCCCAGTGGAGCGGTTATTCTCATGTATATGCTCTTTAAATTAATGTTTATTAATAAAAGCATTTTTGATACTGATATGTTTATTTTGCACATTATAAACTAAAAACGATTGTAAAATACTCTGGAAATCAAGTACTTGTGTACGTATTGCGAGCCGAACATCGGAAAAAAAATTAAAATGCGATAATTTTTTTAAGCCGACCCAAAACAGATACTTTATTTTTAATATCGTTGGGCATTATAACATTTTACGTCATTACCCCTAATGCAATTAAAATATGTGCAAGCTGATCAATTTTTTCTTATTATTTTTGTCGATATTCTTATTACAACAAGGCAAATAAGAATTCATCAACAAAAAACTGCAGACTATTAAAAATGATATTTTCAATTTCAGCAGAAGAAAGGCGTCTAATATTCCTCTAGTTAGCTTATCTTTTCATAAATAATATTCGCGACAGTCATTCGCAAATGTAATTTAGTTTTTCGTCGGTTGAATGGGCCGCGATTTACTACAATACGTCCAAAAGAGAATGCGAAATGACGGAAACAACAAAAATCCACCCGGATATTGATGAGCTGGCCACAATGAGCGCCACAAAGCGAAATGTTACGTGCGAGCTGCTGCCCTTATCGCGTCCTTCCGTCTACCGATGGTTCTATTAAACTTTATGTTCTGCGCCCTAGACTGAAGTTATATGAAAATATTTCGTTATATTTTTATTTTATAAAAACATGGTATCATCCTCTGCAGAAGATTTCGCTTATTCATTCTTTAAATCTGCATATAGCATTTCCTTAATACAATCGAAACTTTAGAATATTTTGCTATTGCTCTGTACTAAACATATTTATCGATTAGATAGTATTCTTATTGGTCCAGTTGCTTTCGATAGCAATGTCTACGAGATGTAGCTTTATCCTTTTAAGTTTCGCCTCATTTAGTTGACTTTGGTTTTATTTTTTTAAAACAGACAGAGCTGATTAAAGTTTTTAAAGTGTAAAAAAGAGATGAAAGCAATAGTGTAAAAAGTTCGCTACAAATCATTTTGGAACAGAATAATTTTACCTTATCTTAACCGTTATTACTTAGTGAAAGTTAATTGTGGACATAGATTATCATAAAATGTCATGTTATCTCGGTTTTCGTGGACTGTTTTAATGTAATATTTGATTTTCTGAGATAGTCCTTAGTACTCATTTCCCGTTGCCATCATTCCATATTTCATGCTATATGCTCTTACTACTTTAAATGGGTCAGTATTATTTGTAATAGTTGTTTCTTTCTTATTTATATGCCACTGTCCGCTGCACTTCACTCAGGAAGCGAATGTATGTTTCAAAAGTTTTGGCACAAAATTCAGTTATCCAAAACCGAGGATAACCCAGAACATTGCTTCCCCTTGAGGAGCACGAACCCACTCATTTAATTTGAGTAGTTAATTTTGTTTATGATATTGTTAATTATGGCCTTGACGGTCCAAAAATGAGCATAAACTTAATCGCTAATTAGAACCAAATTTTACCCATTATTTCTCTTATTCATTTCCTCCTTTCGGTTATTAAATTTTATATATATCATTCTTTTATTAAAATTTTAGTCAACATCCTGCAAAAAAACGAAGTTGTAGTAGTACATAGCATGGTAATATTTCTCCCATTAATATGGTTAAAATGCAGCAATGTCCATCTCGTTCTCGACCATCTGTATTGTTCAATTTTCTTTTAGAAATAAAAATTTGATATTAGAGATATCTCAGGAGCTCGAACTCCAATTTTGTGTCGGCTATATGCTCATCAACAAAAACCTCGTTTAATATATTTGCACTTGAATGATCCCGTAGTTAATTGATTTTATAAAATGCATACCTTGTATGGGTGTAGTAGATTCTAATTCCAACATTTTATGCTGATTCCCTGAGGTAACCGGCCTTTTATGGCCAAATTCCTGAGCGATCTGTTCATGTTTTTCTATAGTTTATTTTTATTTTCATGAAATGTTTCTTTGGTAGTATAAGTTTTGGTTTTATTTTCCTAAAAGGGGCAGAGCTTTTAAAGAGTAAAAGAGAAATCAAGGCAACAGTGTATACAAGCCCGCTATGAGTCATTTTGGAACAGGATTACCTTACCTTATCTTAACGGTTATTGCTTAGTGAAAGTTAACTGTGGCCATATACCATCATAAAATGCAATGTTATTTCGGTTTTCGTGACTTTTTTAATGTAACATTTAATTTTCTGGGTTAATTTCGTTCAGGTATGCCGTTTCAGAATCGAATGGTCATCTATGCTTGACATTTTTGCCTTGCGCCTGCCGTTGTAGTAAATGCTGCATATTGGCCAACTAGGAATGAGTAGTCCGAACAGCTACGTATCGACTTATGATTTATGAATATTTGCTTTCAGACCACTGGCTGTGCGCTATTGCTATTATTAAATATTAGCGAAGCAGTATATGGCATGTATGTCGATGTCGCAGTACAACGTGGTTGGATGTAGGAAAGTAGCGAAACATGAGTGGATTCAAGTCTCGTTTGACGTCATTGCTACAGGGAACAGATTGTCCGCAAAATTTGGACGGGATATTTTGACATACAACCTGTGTGGTCAAATTTTGAACATTTTGTTTGTCTACCTAATTTTTATTGTCCAACGCGTTTAGACCAATTTTAAGCATTTAATTTATTTAATTTGTAATATCCAATATGAATGCTTAATTTTGTTTTTTTTTGAGTTATTTTCGTGTTTTTATAGAACGTGAAAAAAGTCTTCATTTCAAATGCCCATTTTTTATTGACTTCTCATTTGAATTGGTCGTTAAATTTAATGGTCAAGTATAACTTTAAGTAACATATGTCCATCGTTTTGAAATAGAGTTTACATTTGCTTAGCTTAACCTAAATCACGGTTGAATTAATTTCGATTATTGATTATACGTATTTTATCCGCAAGCTTAACAGAATTGGGAAAAATATTTTAGGAACAGCGTCAGGCAGAGATGCAAATTACCATGACATACAAAGAATAAGTGACGTGTAACAAATCTCGTCCACCCAATTATAAAACGTAATTTAATAAACCGGATATGACAGAGCCGAAAAATTAGTAATCTGCATTCATGCGAGAAAAACCATGTTTGTGAGGGACAGTTCGTTTGTACTGTCTAATTTTCATCAGCAGTTCTTCTATTTTTTGTTCCCAGTTTATTTCATAATCCTTGCAGAACATATAATGTGGCATAGTTTTATATGTAGTGGACTGCAGGTATTTATTGCTAAAACGACTCTAACGCTGACATAGAAATAAAAATGACCTTATGAGTGGGAAATACCGTATCTGACGCTGTCGTTCCTTGCAATAATATAACAAGATGTAGGTGCCTGTGTAGCAGTATGATTTTGCCACTATAAAAGATTTTAAATTTTATTTTATATGCTGCATTTAGCAACAAAAGATTCTATATTTTGTGATAATAATTATTGAGTATTAAACTCTTCGGGTAATTAATTATAAATTCATGTATTTGATTTGTTGTCAATAAGCTTATTGGACTTCCCGTTGCAACGTTTATTAATATGAATTAATTATATATACATACGATTAATATATAATATGTATTAGCTTTTATAAAACTGTTGTGGCCGTTAGTGGCTATTCTGATCAACTTTTTTCTTATGTTGTCCTCCAGCATTTTGTAACTATATTTACTTTAGTGCATAATCTGTTGCCTCGCTTAGGTTTGATCAAATAACTAAAATAAGTTGTGTGTTATTAGTTTAACGTTGCTTATTTATATTACAATAATTATGTTTACTTGTAGTTCTGTATTTTTCAGAACTGAGTTAATAACCTACCTTTGATCCTCGTTAGATCAGTTAAGTTTATATACTACTTTGGGTTTGAATATTTCCCTTGTAATCCCAGGTTGATATGGCTTGAACTTGTTGGGGTCACTGATTTGCTTTGAGATACTGCTTTATTAGCTTTATTATTTTCCTGTTAATTCGAGCCCCACGTTGGGCGCCAAATTTGAAACACAATTTTTTTCATTAATCTTAGAAGGAAAATGAACACCGGAGAGTAATGTGTGCAGTTCTACCAGCTAAACTGGAAAAGCTCCACTGATGTTATGCGGGATTGTTAGGCAAGTTTTATTAAACAAGAAAACACAATCTTAATTTACGGTTCGATCTATTGGCTTCTAGTTTTT
Organism: Pissodes strobi; assembly: GCA_016904865.1. Taxonomy (NCBI): domain Eukaryota; kingdom Metazoa; phylum Arthropoda; class Insecta; order Coleoptera; family Curculionidae; genus Pissodes; species Pissodes strobi. The sequence goes on from MU182317.1 coordinate 156,869, forward strand.
TTTTTATTTAAAACAGTAACAATCTTACAGAGAAATTTAAAAACAAATGAATGACCACAAAAACTATTAAGTAATTAATGATGTTGGTACAATGTGATGATTGTACTGAGACCAATTCTCATGGTAAAGTCGGTACTGTATGCCTTACAACTAAAAACTCTAAATACTACTATCCGAAGGGATCACTTTGGTTTACCTAAGATTAATACAGAAATGTAAATCCAAATGCATCAATTAGAAGTTGCACCAATAATAAATGCAGTAATTGTCATTATCAATCAATAATAAAAATAATAATAAAAGCAATAAAATTAATAAGAGCTCTCTTAAAGCTCGACCTACAATAATGAGATAATAAAAAAAAATGGGAACGATACCTCGTTAGATCAGTTCGAAGGTCTGCTGCTGTAAAGGCTGCAAGCTCAGCAGTTGAAGTGAAAGTCGAGACTGAGAGTCCTCCGCCCAAAACGGTGAAAGTAAGCCAAATGTGAAACCCTGTAGTGTATTTGCATGGCTTTAAATTTAATTTACCATAGAGTGCAGAAGCTTTGTAATATCGACCTTTTTATGAAGTAACATTTTTCTAACTGTTTCGGAGAAACAAAAATGTGCTTTTATTTTACAGGCTGAAAAAGACGCCAAAACCTCAGTTTTAATAACGACCTTTAATAATGAGTATTAAGAATAATGTAAGGAAACATGATTAATAAGGATTGCACCTTTTCTGCAAGTTATTAAAGTTTTAAAGAAAAAACTACTTGAAAGTGTCAAGCTACCACTCTAAAAAGTCACTTGCAACATTGCCTTTCCCTTACCAACAATACATCGCATCGCCTCCAATTTTTATCTAAAATAATATTTTGCTACTATAAATCTACTTAATTGTTCATTAAAATCCTTCATATTCATCTCCAAGGCCAGAAAAAGCTTTGCAATAATATAATTCAATCGATTAAGTTTTTATCGCAAATCCCCTTTATTTAGAACCCAAGCTTACTGAGCACTTTTGAATAGGTAAAAGCCACATAAAGACATCATTAGGAGTATTTACCAATATTCAATCTGCACCTCTGTTACATCAAACACTTTCGGCAACAACTTTACGAAAATTCCACAATTTTTGGGCACTCTAACGAACAACACTTTCAAAGGGATATCATTGATTTTTTCCCGAACTGACTGTATATCCTGACTCGGTACCCGCAACATGGCGGTATCGGGAAGCAAGGATTCCCAAGCACTTTTTGTAAGTAAGAACGTATAATAATTATTTTTTAAAAAATGACTTTCTTAGTACCAGTGGTACTAGTTTCATTGTCTTATTAGAAAAAATTACTGGCTAAAATTTCTAGTTATGCTGAAGTCAAAAATAGGTATTTAAAGTTTCTTTGGATCCGCACATCTCTAGATTCAGATTTTAACGATGTTTAAAATTTAAGAATTGTCTCGGTGTAATTTAATTATTCCAGGTACATTCTTATCTGTATATTTAGGTCAAAATCAATATATATGCCTTATAGTAATCTCGTCGTAAACATGAGCATAAATATGCAGCTGCAAAACATCAACATAAAAATCACCAAATAAAATCAAAGCTCCACGATAGGTATAGCGGAATTCCAGATGCGAGGATATTTTAAAACTTTCGAAATAAAATCTAAAAGTTTGGTGCAACAATTTCCGAAGTAATCCAATACTAAAACTTGGCAAACGGTTATATTTTGTATCTCGTATCTGCATGCAAAAAGACGAAATAAAAACAAAGACGTTTAAAGCTTCATGGCGACACTAAACCAACAAATGTGAAGGAAAAGGAATCAAAATTGAACTCACCGAACTTTAATGGCGGATTTTATTTGATTTGGCTTTTGTTTGTTTCATTTTCGTATTGAAATTGAGCTATGGCAGGATAGTCAGGAAATAATTACGTGGGAATTCTGCTGCCAACTTTCAACAAAACATTTTCTGCAAGAAGATATCATTAATAAGAGAACGAAATATCCAATAAGAAACATAATTTATTTTTGCAATTTATAATGGAGAAGCCGAAGAGGGATATAGCAGAATGATAAGCACAATCTCAATGTTTAGCTCAAATGAGCTTTATTAAAAATTCTCTTAACTGTAATTTTGAAGCTGGAAACAAAACATAATCAACGATGAAAGAATCAAAAGCTTACACTATATGAAACATATTATTCACATTGCCTCATGGTAAAAGGAAGGTTCAATCTCTGTGTATCATATTCGTGCCACCAATGTTAACATATGTGTCTTTTTCTTTCAGTTTTTCCTTAAATTGACAGATGTATGATGGTAATATGTGCTTCTAAATTTTTAATTATTGGTCCGAAGGATGATATTTATTTGCTTTACCGCGTTGGTGATTTATTCTTCTTTTTTCATCTTTGTAGCTCGTTCCATCCAACTGCTACGCTTTTTATTAGCTTCTAATTGTATTTATCTATTTTCACCTCAGATTAGAAGAAACTGAAAGTGAATAAGGTTAAGTTAAGAAAATTTACAATTAAAGATGCTCGCCTACGCATCTTACTTCGAAGCGTGCAAATTAGGCTTTAGCCTAAATGCCGGATTAAATTCATTTTATGACGCCACTAGCTCCTCAACTTGTAATTTAAAACTCTTTTTGGCTTAGGCTTCGCAAAAATACAAGTAATATATCAAAAATAAAACCAGAAGACAAATCAATTCAAAACAAAGAAAAAATACCGAGGTGGTGATTCAATCATTGTTCCCAGTTAATACAAATCATTCATACTTACTAATTATTTTCCTGGTCTTAAGGTGAACAAACATAGGTCGGTTTATTATCATAAAATATTTGCAAATGTTTGTTTTCACAAAAGTTGAAATAGCTTCAAGCCAATCCAAATAAAATTAACTTTATGATGGCACGCACTTACCGTGCTCCATGTTGCTTAAAGTTATATTTGACGGTGGCGATTAAATGCAGCGACCCATTGAATTATTTGTTATAAAAACTAGTTCGAATAATTTACTTTACTTGAAGTAATACCTGAGCAAAATAATTAATGAAAACTGTAAATTTAAATGAATAAGCCATTCTACCGCTAACGTATTATAGTAAAAAGAAACTCGTGATTAAAAGTTTCATTTACAAAGAGTTGAAAGAAAATTGAAATGACGTATCTATTACGTCGATTAAACAAGAAGCCAACTAATTAAAACTAAAACGTTTGTCTATTGCGGTACGCAAAATAAATTACTGATTATGCAACAAGTCAAATAGACGATTTATGGTTACCAATAATCACTGGTTATATAGAAAGAAAGTAAAATGAATTAAAATGAATCAGTTACAAAACTACCCAAAGCATGATCATGTTCCGTTCACACTCCCTGAGTCCACTAGGACGTTAATAAATCTCTTAGTGTGATTACAATACGTTAAAAAAAGCTTCGGTGAAATCTAAGATCTAATCTAAGGGTAATTAGAGCAGTCAATGAGAACGGCAATTAAAAAAAATCATGTCTGAAACGCCGAAAATAATGCTGCAAATTTTGTCTATATGACCGCATACATTAACCAGCAGTTAGATGTAATAATTAATAAAACAAGTATTTAACTGACTAGGTAACTTCTAGATGGAAACGTGCATGCTCGAATACAATGGACTGCGGTTAGAGGATGGTTTCCTCCAAGCCCTACACGACGAAAAAACAGGAGAGACTTTTCAGGACAAAGAAGGTAGGAAGGAATACAAAAATGTGATCGCAGGCAAGGAACATTTAAGTAACTCCCAGGAAAAAACGTACACGATCGAACACAATGGACTTCGGTTAGAGGCAGGACTCACTTCGCACGATGCATGGACCAACATGAGGGACCTCTCAGTCAAAGACGATAGAAAGTAACAAAAAAAAGGAACATTTACAGGGCAAGGGGAAAAAATAAAATACCAAAGAAAAATCAATATTTTACCTGTTTTTTAAACTTGCTAATGCTGAACTCAGCTAGGCTGCCTCAAAAGGTGGACTAGATAGAAACTCTGCAATAAAAAGTAGAGAAAAATTAGCAAACCATCACGTGGAGGCATAATATGGCGATGCATAAAAAACTCCAAAAATGACTTATCTGCGACGAAAAAAGTAAAAATCCTAGTTACGGAATAAGTCTAAGCACCAAGTATACATATGCAAGGTACAAATCAGCACCGTACGTCAATCGCAATGGCTGATTGAACAGTTGATCTTATTCACTTTCCAAGAATGGTGAGGATAGAAAGAGCCCCACGTTTCATGTCGCACAAATGCCAAGGCTTGACAGGGCTGCTGTACAATTTTTTATGTTCCACCAACAGCCCATTCGTACGAACGATGACGAAACTTACGTTTTGTCATATTTAATGATATTTGACAAAACAAATATTGATAAATCAAAGATCGAGAGCAATCATGGTTCGGAATGCACTGTATAGTTGGTCATGTGACTAAAATGCGCTTTCTACGACAAACGCAAGGCAAAAATGTCAAGTCCAGATCAAAATCTGATTCCCGAAATGTCATAGCCACGCAAAGAGATTAATAAAATTGAATACCATATTATTGAAAATCAATTTAGTACCGGAATAATATGACATTTTATAATGGTAGATGTTCGCAATTATCTTTCTAAATTCTGAATAATAATGAATAGAAAATTCGCTAAAAGCCAAAATAAACCAAAGAGAACATACCGTCTAGGAATGTGTCCTATTAAGGCCAGTTAGCCCAGGGACTCGGCATAAAATTCATTAGAATTAGAATCCACTATATCCATGCAAAGAATCGTGGAACTATTCAAGTGGAAAATCTCAAGCGAATTCAATGTCATTGACAAGCATGTTCTCGAAATAAAATTGGAGTTCAAGCTCCTGAAATCCACTTAATAGCAAATATTTACTTTTTTGAGGCAAACACATGTGTGAGCCCCTTCACTTTTTCCAGAAGACACAGAAATAAAGGTATATATTCAAAACAGATGGCCAGGTCACTACTGCCCTAAATTGCTGGGTTTAATCCGGAACTGAATGGATCTGGAGAGTAAACTGATTAACGTGTTACAAAAGTTACAAAGTGTGTGAAACGACAGACGGCAAGGACGGGCCGCGTATTGGCATATTGTACTATTATTTAGAGCAGCTCGTACTCTTATTCGCAGTATACTATGGCTTTATGTTACGCATAATTTAAAAATACAATATATACCACGATTCAGACCAGGAATCTGTTTTAACGGTCTGAAACGCAGTATATAATGGGTTAGTTTGGGTTAATTTCAGTTAGTTTGGGTTAACCCAAGTTATAACAGGTATACCACCTGATCAAGGAAAGGAGCATCGTCTTTGAACGAAGAAACATGTATCTGGAAGTGGCGAGAACAGAGGCGCGACGTAGTACTTTTGATGAGTGGCCAAGCCATTGGAATCAGAGCACGAAATGTGCACAATGGACGAAACGTTTGATATAACATAGAGGCATGGACGAACTGCAGGTATCGTGCGCTGAATTATTTTCTGACTCAGGTGCTGACAGGACACAGGTGTTTTCGCAAGTACACGGAGCCGCTGGGCAAAACCGATGGCTAATACGTTTATTGCGGAGAAATTGATAATGTAGAGCACACAATAGGCTCGTGCGAAAGATGGCACACCATTCGGATTGTCTTCGCACTAAGGCACAACCAAGCTATGACAGCAGAAAATATTGTTTCAGCAAAGATGGAATCCAAAGCAAATTGGGAGATGTCCGCCAAAACGATCGGGGAAATGTGTCGGCAAAGGAAAGAGAAGAGAGAGAACATCGGTGAATTACACACCCCTCTTCGATGATATGCAAATAGCTGAGGCAGACAAGGGTTTTTTTAGTCGATATAGGCGGCTATGCGCTGAATCCGGTCGACAGTCCATCATACGACTTTTGAAGATTTTCTTCTCAAAAAAAAAGATGGGTTAACCCAAACTAACATAGACTAACCCAAACTAAGCTAGACTAACCCATTATATACTACGTTTCAGACAGTTAAAACAGAGTAGTGGTCTGAATCGTGGTATATATTTTATTTTGAAATTGCGCGTAACATAGAGCCATAGTATACTGCGAATGAGAGTACAGCTGCCCTGAATAAATAGTACAATATGCCAATACGCAGACGGGCCAGGGTTTTATGTATAGTATGTCCTATCAATAAATCAATCATGTTTGTGGACGAAGTTGATGTATGGTCTACAGATATTATTTTTTTTATTATTATAACAGAAAACATGTGGTGAATGTGCCTCTATTATCCTATTCTGTTTTGTGTTCCACAAGAACACTCTTTTAAGATTTTTTAGCTTCACTAGAGTCACTTATTCGGCATTTGTGTAATTGACGGTCTGTAACAAGGTTCTATTTGAACATTTCAAATATTTTCTGTTAATTTAAGAATGGCGCGGAGTTAAGGGTAAACATTCGATATACAACTGTCACGAGAATAGAAAAACTATTGTCAACATACTTTGAAACTGTCAAACTCAAGGCAAAAGAAGATGCTGCTCGGTAAATCTCAAAAACATAGCAGACAAGCTTTTTTTAAAATCGGTTCGTGAATATTTTATTAATGACTAATACATTGTCCATTTGAAGCCAATATAGAAAAGAAAAAGCGATGATAGAAGAAAAGATTATATGAATCCGTCTATAGAAGAACATGATAAATAGAATGTGGGCGGCATATAACATGATATTTTGGGATTCTTCTGAAGCATAACAATCCAATGAAAATTCTAAGAAATGTCAGAAAACGGTGCTCATTTCAGAAGAACATTAATTGTCTTACCCAAATGTAAGGCGAAGCTGTAATTTCCGAAAAATATTTATCAGGTAGTCATACGTTTAGTATTCCATCACAGCGGCATTAGTGACTAAGTCTCCTAAATTCAATTGAGCATAAGACCTCAAATTTTCTTTACATCATAAAAGCAATTGTTATCCGTTTCCCCAAGCCTTTTCTACAATCCGTAATCACGACAAGGAATAAATGTTGAATTGTCTCTTAAAGTTCAACGTTTATGGCTTCCCATTGTCCACATACCTTAAAAGATCTTTCCAAGATATTTTACATAAATGTAAATCCGTTTAGAAGTCGTATGAGAACTCCGGCTCCTATAATTAGTTAACTTACTGCATTAGTGCGGCTGCTTTGCCTCACTGCTCTCCTGCTCGCAATCATACCAAAACTTATTTTACAGAGTAATTTCCTCTACAATCTGGGTCGGCAAAATTTACCTAATTATCTTTAACTTTACTGCGTTTAGAAATTCAAATATTTAAAAGATAAGGTTTAATTTACTGTATTTTGAATGCTTATTAAACTTTCTTATTAAAGTTTCAGTGTAAAGCGGAAGCGAAATTAGAATACAAGTAGCGGTGAACCATGTTTCTCGAAGTAGGAGTGGGACATTATCTTTATCTCGGCAAAACTACTTTTTCGAAGTTCCAGGCAATAAAAATCAAGAGCAAATGCTGGAACATAATAATGCTCCTCACAAGCGTGGCGATATGAGTTGTTAAGGTTGATTTATTTTACTTTATAGGATACATTACAGTAATATTATTTATTAAATCAAACTTTTTATCTGCAAGACAGTCGATTAGTATTCCTTCTAGCTTTTCAAATATAGTAATTTTTCAGGTTCTACTGAAAAATATTTAGAAAACTGGTTATCTCAGCATCTATCTTTGTTTTCAGAATTAGGCCCTCCATAAATTTGTTGATTGCACTAGACTGAATAAATTACAAGTAACGTAAATCAGAAATGCGATTCCCTCTAAAAACTCCTTGCCAATACGCTATCGTCACTTCGTCGCGACCTTCTGTCAAAATTAATTAAGCGTTCAAAAATATCTAAAACAAGATTTGATATTTTCTTTTTCAACTTGCAGGCAGATCAAAAGTCCTCCTTGGTGTTTGTAGACTGTTGTTAAGTCGTTTTCTTACGACAGTTTACGACAGTCGCCTTACATTTAATTGAAAACTAGGTGTACATAAAACATTTATTCGGCGAATTCTCTAATGACGGAGATAGTTAAATCAACATCCAAGACTGCAATTACAAAGAATATGCTAATTTTAAATTGTTTGGAATAAAATACGAGGACAAAAGCAAGGCTTCTAGAATAAAAATTTGCACACCAGACAGAAAAGCTTTTAACAAATACACTGTATTTTTTTAAATAATACGGACTATTAGAATACAACAATGTTGTCATCTAACAATAAAAATGATTTAAAAATATTTTAACTTTTATTACTTCGGTGGTTCACAGGAAAATATGAGCCTTTTAAAACTTTCTTCGTGAAATTCGGTAAATTATTGTTGCTTTATCGCCTTCGTACTTCTCGTTCATCTAAGCTTATATTTCCTTGAATAATCTCTTTTAAAATAGGCCTCGATAAAATTTTCCCTAATTACCTTTGACTTTACTGTCATTGAAAGTTCAAATATTTAAAAGATATTTAATTTACCATATCTTGAAGGCTTGATAAGCTTCTTTATGTAAGTAAATAATGTCTCGACTGGAAGTTAAACAGTGAAGCCTTTTGAACTAGCCACTTGGAAGAAGCTGCATTGTTCATAGCAATGTTCACATTTTAAACGAACTCATATTTGCTCTTTAGCTTTAGAAAGTTGAAAACTTTGTACTTATCAGATAGGAAAACTACCTCTTGTAGGGCCAATTTGAGAAAAAGGCTTTTTACTTCCACGAGAAAGTGAATAATGAATGTAATTCTTTATTTTTAACTGCTCGATCGCAAAATGTCTGCACTATACTGCTGATACTTACGCAGTTGGATTTAATGTTCTTATTCTACAAATGATGAAATATTACAACTGTACAATTTATAGATTAATGTCTTTAATCCAATAGTATTAATTATCGTTCGCGTCAAGTTGGTAAGTAATTTAGAAGATGATAATTTACACAAAAAGAACAGCTGATAATGCAATCGTTTTCAGAGAAAATAGTTCAAAAACTGGACGTTAAAATTAGATAGCGTAGGTAGAGTTCAACCAATGCAATTGCTCATATAATGGCATCAGCCATGAATCTATTATTGCAGCCATTCCCAAACTGTGTTCCTCACAGATTCATCAAGATTTCATCGAAATTCAGTCTCATTATTTTATTTCAGAATTATTATAATAACAATTAAAATTTCTTGTTTTGGAATCGATTGATAAAAATCAGTTATTTTAGGCGACATAATATTTATTAAAATAAATGAACTTAACATAACACTTCACAGTAAGCAAGTTAATTATTTTCTGCTCATGTATAAGCCCCAGGAGTTTTTCCCAACAGTTTAAGTCTTTTTGGAAGAAAAAGGAGCTAAAAATGATGAAATTATTATTTTCCTAACGAACACCGCGCCAAAATTAAAAATGCATCATGGGTTAAAATCCAATGACGTCTTGAGTGAGAATTCCTTGTTAAAAACTCATTTTTTTGAATGATGTTCTTTTCCAACTGAAAAATACGCTTCTATGGAAATTGCGTGTGATTCATCACTACAAAAGATGTTTAAATCAATGACCTTAACAGAATTTTAATACAGTTTGAAAGATGAATTTTCCAGATTATGCCAAAAGGCTGGGTTGGTACTGCTACTATGAACTCTCAACTTATATTTTAGCAAAAAAATAAGTACCGAAATAGGTTCTATGCAGACTTAAGAACTCAACTTTCTTCCATAAAGTTGGATATTAAGTATATGTGTGGAAATAAAAAAAACATCCCATTTGTCACGTTAAATTGTGAGTGCTTTTAAAAATGAATTAGATTTTTATATCTTATAATTAAAACGTGTTAATTGTCTGCTAGTTTTATTTATTACTTTTTAATTTGTTAGAATATATATTAATTTGTTTGTAAATAATTATAATTTCTGTTATCAGTGTCTGCTAATATGGAGTTAACAAACTATAAATCGACTGCGTTCAAATTATATTTTGTCTTAAAACAGTTTAGCAATTCTATGGGTTCCAGGGCAAAACTTACCTGTAAACACGGTTCCACAAAATAAATTAAAGGTTTGAAAAACAGTGTACTATTGTAACATATCTCTATATTTTATTTATTTTTATAGATGTTGTTGTATCTTTCATTACATTTTCTTACTTTTTACAACTTATACATACTTTTAATCAGAGGGCTAAAGACTTTGTCCTTATTCGATTTTTAAAATGGAAATAAAACTAAAAATATTCTTAATAGGTTCATTAACTTAAGAAGATTATGTTGTAGAGCAGCAGGTAAAATAATGGAATTTACAGTTCGTTTAGCATACTGCCAATGTTATTACAAGATAATTAAGAATACAATGGGACCGTGCTGTAATAAACATTTTACAAAGTCCTTAATAATCAAATTTTGTCAAGAAACTTTAATAATGGGCTGTTTCGTTGAAAGCATTATTATTTTAGATTGTTTTATAGCATATTTTAATTAATTTTGACATACATGATTTTTAATAATTGGCTTACCTGTGATAGAAATATTATAATTCCTATTCTACAATGTCACCATCAATTTTTTTTATTGATGGAATTGGGCGAAATTGGACTTTGGTAGCAGTTTTTGTTTTAAAATAGACCAAAAGTAGTGTAGATAATTCCGACAATCAGCATTAGCATTTTCTTAAGAAATTGTTGAAGAATCGCATTTTTGACCGAATTTAAAAAAAAAATTATTCTGTTTATTAAATTTCGAAACTGCCATTGCAATATTCAGATTTCCGACTAAACTACAAAGCAAAAAAAGTACTTTTGTACTTACCTGGAAAAATCGTAGATAGATAATTGCAATTTACTCAAGCCAAAACAAATAGAACAAATTTAATCATTACAACCCAAAAACAAATTTTACAAAGCAATGCTTCTTCAACATTGGCTGAAAAATAAAATAATCAACAATGAGATATTCGGATTCGGAAAACTATCCAGTGTCCACCCAGCCAGGAATCAGCTGTTGGGAATGCACCAATAGAAATGTAGGAACTCCCTCCTTGCAATGTCTCTCGTACGACGAGTAGCATTTTCTTGAAATTAATGAATGGGCACATTTAGGCCGGACGCCATCTACCGATAAGGCCTTTTTTAGTTCGAGATTGAACAACTATTACTGGAAAAACAATGGTAATGGTATGAAGTTTAATGATTGCCCATTGGCCACACGTCACAGTCCCTTGGGGTAGGGCTTGATCCCTTCGCAGCCTCGAATACCAAGTTTGTTAAGAACAACCACCACACGTGGATGGGCTTTTCAACAACAGAATATTAGAAAGTATAAAGGTATAAAATGGTACATAAAATGCTCAAGGTACGCCAGACAAGACAAGATAATGGTACAGATATCATTAAAATAGTATACCCTAATTTACAATGGCACAGAGCCAATCAGAATCGCTGAAGGCGTGGCCAAATTTGAAATGTTAGTTTATCCATATTATATTTACGGTGCAATCAATTGTTTTTAAGTATTCTGGTGGTTCAGTGATCAAATGCTGTATCTGTGATACAGCGGTTTAATTTTTATTGGTTGCGTCCCCGAAGCGAGCGGGGAGCCAAGCGTCAAGTGTAATATTAGACATTCTAAAATAGTAAAAAACGTTTCGATTCTAATTAGCTGTGTGTAGTTTGTAAATTAAGAGATGCTAATTAAAATAGTATGTATGGCAACACTGCATTAATACTCTGAATTATTCATTTACGGATAGCCGCAGATACGGCAACTAACGAGCCTCACCAATAACACATCTAAGGTGGCCAGACGTCCCGCATTTTGCGGGATCGTCCTTTCTTTTTGTAAGCTTTCCAGCATTTCATGCGTCCCGCAAAATGTCCCACATTTTCAGTTTGAGGAGCACATTTACCTTTTAGACCATTTTTAACGATATCGATTATTTTGCTGTATCGATACGAAGAATCCCATCTTGGCAATCTTGACGAAAGCCGGAACCTTAGCCACTCCCGGTTTTAAGACCTTTCCTAACCTAACCTAACAGGCGTTTTGTAGCGGCTCCTTTGTCGCCATTTTGGGTGAACAAGTGGCTATCGTTCAGTGACCGTTGTGTCTTCCCGAGGAAGAATCAGGTGTCCTAGCAAGAAGCAATCCCCATTCACGCCGGCTCCGGCATCCAAGCCGGGGGGAACCGGATGTTCCCGTGGGATCATTTCTGTCTGTGCCTGCAAAGATTCAGCTCACAGCTACCACTTTACGTACTCAAAATCTTGAAGGGTCAAGCCCACAAGTAAAACTAGTTTATAAAAAAAATGGTTTTTAAAAGTTTTATTGCTTGGTCAATTCTTGAAAAAATAGGGCGTGGCACCGAAAAATTTTCGCCTGCGACGCCCTCTATCTTGCCCGTTCTTCCGTCCCGCATTGGTCAACAAAAATGCTGGTCGCCTTGCACATGACCCTCAGTTTACCCATATCATTACGATGCAATTAATTGTTTTCAAGTGCTCTGGTGGTTCAGTGGTCAGAGGTATGTCGGCGGCCCGAGTTTGATTCCCGTAGGTGGTTTTTTTTTTAAGTTTATGTTTGTAAAAAGTTTTTTCTTCATTTTGGGAATCCCTTGGGTTAGTTTTGGTTAGCTTTTGTTGGTTGCGCCCCCGTAGCGAGCAAAGCAAGCGGAGGGTCATGCGTGAAGTGAAATATTAGAGATTTTAAAATAGGAAACAAATCCTCTAAATAGTAAACAAACCAATCCCGGCGTTATTAAAACGCTCATTATTTGCCATTCCGCGGCGCTGGCGCATGGGGCTAGGTCGCGCCGGTTGAAATCGCTATCGGCTTCGATTGTATCAGAAGTATTATAATATTTCACTTCACGCATGCATTGTTTCCAATGCAATTTTACGTTTCTGTTCGTAATTTGAGCCTTCTCCAAGTAATATTTTTGACAGTTAACAAATGCCATTTTTGGTCTAATTTAAAGTAAAAATTGATGTCAAATTTCACCACTCCATTAATAAAGAAAATTCCGATATGCTGGGGACTTTAATTGTGACACTGTACCATAACACTGGGTTACTTTGCATACACTTTGTTATGTTTTATTACAAGCGTAACGTACTGGTGATGCCTGCAGAAAGTGGTACTTTTCCGTACACAAATACTTTTAGTACTGTTGGGTGTGAAAGGTATTTGCGTGACACTTTTGACTGGTTTATATCTCTCAATTAAAAATTAAATTAAACTATAATAATATAGAAAGTATTTTAATAAAAAAATATAAACACTAAAATATAACGTGATTACGTATTATTTACAATTTTTATATTAAAAATACAATGGCTTGCAATTTGTAAATTTATTGCCGATGTTGAAATGTAGACAACAAACTGAGGCCTCTTCTTTCTATTTATCATTATGTTCCATCAAAGAAGTTGAATGAGCATCTTCAACATTAATAATCATATTGTTATTCTGCATCAACCTGCTTGCTTCTAATAATACCAAGATTTTTTTCTTTTTAATCGATTCCTCTATGTACCCTTCTGCCACGCTACTGAATTTTCAGTCTTTATGCCTTTTTATACTTGTAATATTAGGTAGACTAATCGTGATAAAAAGTTTATTTCTTTAGTAAGTGGTAGTGTGAAGAATATTAATTTTACATTACAAACAACATCCTAGAAAATGCTTAGATGTACTTTTGATGATATATATTAATCTTACTGTTTCTTGCTATTTCCAAAATCATAACTCGCAACAAGAAACAGTTATTACATTTCTAGCCAGAGAAATATGGAAATATTTTATAACACTTCCATTTTTCATTATTAATTTGACATACCATTAACTTTTTTACGGTACTAATATGTATTTCATGTGCCTAAATGATATATTGATTCTGTATCATTATAGAAAAGAGATTTTTATATTTATGAGTAATAAAAATTAATGGTATTTCTGAAATGAAACTAAATCGTTTATGACTTAATAATTTTATGCTAAAGTCTATTTTCTGTCGTAATCTAAAAGTCTAAATGATGATGATATTTTACAAATTTACTGCGCTATAGTTTCTTGTAATTTTGGTTAGTTATCATTAGTTACCACACCCATGAATAAGAACTTTGTAAGTACAAAATTAAGAGATGTTTTTGTATTATTTATATATTCAATATTTCGATCAGCGTTATTTAAGAAATATTGAACAAATTTATGTCAAACTTGAAAACGACTCCATGAATTATAGAATAAAACGGTTCACTCGTAGTTACTAACGAGATGTACAGGCAAGATCCACACTAACGGGGCGTCCTACCTGAGCTATTTGCAGCGAACGCGAACGCGAATCAGTGACGATGCCGTGCGACTATATTAACTTTTCGTACGGCATCGCCAGCGCTTCGCCTTCGCGTTCGCTGCAAATCGCTCACCTAGGACGCCCCTACTCAGGATCAAGTTTTTGAAAAGAATATAAAACTTTATATTACGAAGTTTTAGACACTCTCCTTACAAAATATTACCAATCGTTTTCGAGATTTAGAAAAAATTCAGTTTATCACTTTAATGGTCACTTCAAAATTTAAATCTTACTCCAAAAACTTTCCTACCTATGCATTAACTAACAAAAGACTGTTACCCTAATATATTTGCCGATTCTCAACTGTATTCTGAGCTGCAATTTTGGCTAATGAAGAATTTAAAGGCCTTGAACCACAAACTTTAATGAAAAATATTACTGAAAATAAAAATATCTTCAGAAAAGTAAATAAACTATTTTCCTTAATAATGACAATTCCATCTACTAGTGTTTCGGTGGAACGGTTTTTCTTGCCTAAAAAGGATTAAAACCTATTTACGTAGAGTTCTATGACCGAAAATAGACTTACAAATTTATCAAAGATTTCGATTGAAAAGGAACTGCTTAATGAATTAATGAACACGCAACCGTTTTACGAAGTTATAATTGACAAATTTGCAAGCCTGAAGGATAAAAGAATCGATCTTGTATATGAAAAACTGTAGACTTAACCCAACCTTAGCCTTTTTTCAACGGTTAAAAAGACCAAAATTTAGTATGATTTGGTAAGTAATTGTATTTGATATAGTTTTTAAGATAAGTAATTTTTATTTTTGTAAATATAGGACGTAAATATTACTTTATTTAATGAATAAAAATAATATGAAAAAAAAAACGTTCAAAGCAATATTTTATATTTGAGTAAAATATAAGATATATAATTAAGAAGTATCCGCCCTTTATTTTTGTTAATTACATTTTTATACCTATTTTATCAATATCGCGAATGCATCATCAAAATATGTTTGCCTTAGGTGTGTTTTTTTAACGACTTTTGGGTACAAATTTGGGCGTGGCATCCCATTTGCTTCCGGAGGCCTTTTGCCTCACCTGACGGGAAAGCCACGAGCCGCCACTGGCTTATATTATTTAACAAACAACGGGCAGTACTAATTAAAAATATTAATTGCAATAAAAAATCATTGTTGTGAAATAATATCTAAAAGTTAAAGTAGTGTTTTTTTTAGTGTTTGAGTCGAAAATTTGGTATTATTGGAAATATTCGTTTGGTGTGCAAGTCTTACTGTAAGATGCCCCCATCCCCTAGTTTGATTCATAACAAAGGAATAAATACGCTCCGTGTATTGAAAGAAATTATACTTTTTGAGATTACTGCGCGCCATTTTATCAGCGGTCGTGTTCGTTCGTTAAATTTAATGTAAAATCCAGATTTTAATATCCTTTTAAAACTGAAATGACCAAGCCCAATTTAGATAAAACTAAAAGCTTTGCACGTCCATTTCAAAAGTATATTCGTATCTAAAAGGGTTTATCTCTGGGGGGCAGATGGTCAAACGCCGCGGACGCCTCTTTTACTTTTGTTTTTATTAACCCTAGTTGGATCCTCTGACGTTTCTGACGCTGCAAATGCATTTTCGCTGTAATTTTCACTTCGCTTATTGCAGTTTGCCTTTGTTAGTCCGCGTGTGTTTTCGGAATATAGTCTAATTACGAAAGAATTACCCCCAAATAAATGACTAGATAGCTTTTAATTTCGGTTAAACTGTTATAACGGCAATAGGGTATCTAACGGACTGCGAGTTTCATTAGTTTGCCCGACGCCAGCAGTCTCTTCATTATCATACTCTAATGTAATGAAACTAGTTATAGATTTTTTCAGCGGGATTGCAATTTTAATTAAAATAAAGAGGCACGGTTTTACTGATATTGCGAACCGTGAAGAATGCAATAATAAATGAAGTGCAAATAAAATAGATTAATAAATAGATGCTTCATATGTTCCAGAAAACAATATAAACTGCACATAAAGAAACGAAAAATAGTTATTTATGATATAAGTGCTAAAACTGGCATTTTATTTTGTGAGAAGGACATCTAGTTTTGGACAAGACGAAGCACAACAGCGACTCCAAAAGCAAATTTGGCAACTTTTATGCTCCTTATGACAGCGAAAGTGTAAACGGTGCAGAAAGCCAGAATCCATCCAGCCCCAGTTTCCGACTTACGTCTAGCCCTTGCGGTATAACTATTCGCAGTCGTGTGCAGTTGCGATGTATGTTCAGCTGTTTGCGATGTATCAAGGGAGAGCGAGAATTTAAAGGAATACTCTTAACCTCACGCATGGACCTCCGCTCGCTTCGCTCGCTCCGGGCCACCCAGACAAGACTAACCCAAATTTACAAAGACAAATAAACATAACCTTAAAAAAATATAAAAACATCTCTCTTACCACTGACGGGAATCGAACCCCGGCCGCCGTATCACAAGCGCATGATCTGACCACTGGACTACGAGACCTCTTGAAAGAAATTTGCTGGACCGTCTAGACATGGATAAAACGCAACTGCGCATGATTCCGAATGGTTATACCGCAGAGGCTAGATGCTAGTCAGTTTCCGTTACGGGACTAATGATAGCCAATAAAAGTGCTTACCGTCATGGCTGTGGGCGGGCCAGTGAATCGCGGGCTTTTTGAACGCATAGGTTCATCAATTAACTAAAAAAAAAACATTTATAAGGGAGATTTTAACTTATTTTAACTTTCGACCTGACATCTGCATGTGTAACGCCTTATGAACTGAGCTAAATCTCTTTAATAAACAAACAATTAACTGATGCCGGCCTTTTTTATTTATTATTTTCACGTCTGACCTGTCAAGTAGCACTGGATTTATAAACTCGAAGAGTTCACAATGTTGAGGTTCAGTTGGCAGTTGAAATTTTAGTTCAAGATACTCTAATCAAATCATCCAGTTCCATTTATAAACTCAGTTGACGAAAAGTTCGCTAATTTTCAGGATGTTTACAAAAGTTGAGAGATAACCAAATTTTATGTTCGAGTTCAGAAACTTCGTTCAAGCCAATAAAAATCACAATATTAGCGCGTGATCACTGTCAATTTCGAATACCATGACTGATTTGACATTCGAAGGCGCACATCGGCGTTTTTGCATTTTTTTAACCAACCAAATATGACTTTACCAACTTTTTGTTCTTGTATATAAATTCCACAAAGTGAACTGTGAACTCCGAGCTCTGAACCTCACCAACTATGAACTTCCAATCTCAACATTATTAAATATCACACTACGCCAACTGAAATAGTTTTGACGTTTTGTCAGTCAAACCAAAGACATTTAGGTCTTATGTCTTTGAGCCAAACGCAGAAAAGGACGAAGCCGGTCGAATTGTTACGATCTCATAATTGTAAACGAAATAGAATGTAGATCCCAATGCGTTGACAGACTTACTCGAATATCCTTGAATTTCTTTTCAGCACCTTTGGTACCCTTAGATGTGATCGTTAATTTTGGATAATTAATAGTTTCAGGTCCAAATAATAAAAATCCAAAAACCAAACGGAGGCTAAAGTATAGCCCCTTCGCTCGTCTTAAAACTCTTCTTTAACTGCAGCTGGTTTCGATGTAATGTCAATTTGTATTTTTACATAAACTCGGTAGACTATTATTCTGATTATTAAACTTATGTTTCACCTTTAAGTATGGGGACCTAACCATCCTGGGCATGCCAGGTGATGCGATGGTCCCTGAGATAGGCTTCCACGAGGGGCTAAACTTCCTCTTCCCTACGAAGGAGGATATGATCGTGGGAAGGACGGGATCCTGGAGTCTGGTTAACAGACGGGTCCAGAATGAGAACAGTGTCCGACGCTGGTGCGTACTGGGAGGCCCTAGGGCAGGAATTATCCTCACCACTGAAGTCGGTCCGCACGCGCTCCTTATTGGTAAAGGAGTATAGAAGCTGGCTAATTGAACTTGTAAAGCTTAAAAAGGTCACGCTGGTCTGGGTAACGGGGCACTCGGGTCTACCGGGAAAAGATGCCGCTGGCGCCTGGACGAAAGGTCGGGCTGAACAGGTATGGCGGACGGCTCCTGGGATGAGACAGACGAGTCTCATGATACATGTGCCCGCGAAGAGTCTCGCCGGGGGTTGTTGTTCCTACCTATGAAGGAGTGCAGGGCCCTGGTAGGATTCTACACAGGGCACTGTAGGCTTAGACGGCACCTGACTCTACTGAGAATTGCACAGAAGGGGGAGTGTAGATGTACCATCTACTTGCCCCGCCTTCCCGTGGGCACGACTCAAAATCTTTGGCGCGACGCCGATCGAGCCAGATTCAGTGCGTCGCGTCGGTGTCGTGTTAGTCTGAAGAGATACGGGCTTTCTCAAGGAAGACCGGCATCTTGGAGGTTCTCTAATGCGGGCTGGTGGCACAACGGGCCCAAGTGGTGGCTAAAAGTGCATGGCCCGCTAGGGGTGGCCCTTCTGTTACTGATACTGATACCTTTAAGTAAGGGCTGTGCATACGAACTCAAATAATACATCGTGGTCTCTACTATTATTGTCTCGTCATGCTTATATACATTTATTTTAAAACGCTTAATATTTTAAAATAATTTTCTAATGCCGAAGTCTGGCTTGATTAGTTTTACATTTCCTTACTGGATATACATTTTTGAGGTGAAAACTCTTTAGACGCGTTCAGCACAGATTTTCCTGGGTAAGAAATCAAACTTAACTATCATGTTTATGTTCATCTTTTTTTTCTCTCGAAAATGCCTGAAAAAAAATTAAGTTTTTTTTTGTTTTTTTTGAAAAATATTTTTTGAAGTGAGCGAGGGTAAGTCCGAAAAAATGAGATTCAAATGAAATGGAAATCAAAGTGAAACAATTTAATGAAGCATGTTCCAGTATAGCTAGCAGGACATGTAGCCGGGTTAAAATGAAGAACCTGAACGAAAACTGGACCCCTTCAACCCGCCCCCTCCCCTCCCTACGGTTAGGCCAGGAGAGGGGGGAGAAGGAAAAACTAAAATAATTAATTTCGGGAGGACTGGAGCTACGGGGTCGAAATGTTTATAGTAGGTGCGACTACCTTTAACTTAACTTAATATGGGGGAACCGATGCTCTAATTTAACGGCGGATTTTGGGAAAAACCGTTTTTTGCCGATATATCTCGGGATTATACCTGCCAACTCCCCCACCCACCCGGGATACCCAAGAATTTTCGAAAAAATGGGAAAAAATTTAAAAAAAAAAGTAAAAAATTAGTCGGAACGTTAATAAAAGTATTATAAAAGAAAATAAGAAAAGAAAATTAAAAAAAAAAACTAGGGAAGCGCGGTTTTCAGCGAAAAAATGCGAAGGAGTTGAGCTACGAGGTCGGGGATGGCAAAAATGGAAAGATAAAAATGCTTTATGAGAAAAAGATTGGTAAAAGCCAAAAAAAAAATTGAAATATGTGTCGAAACTGGGAGCAAAAGTTTGGAAAAAAACAAAAAAAAAGCAAAAATTCAATTTCTAATATCTCTTTCAGAAGTTTCACTTCAGTTGTGTATAATCATAAAACTTTTTTTATATAAACTAAACGATTATTTGACGAGAATATACGTAAGCATTGATACAAGAAATAATAAGACCTTTTATACAAGGTGAGCTTATTGAATTTAAACTTTGCAGTTCCGAACTTTGACGCGACACGTCACCACATAATCTCTTATTACTAAGATATCGAACGATCTGGATCAACCAAACTTTCGTAAATTAGAGAAGGGGGTTAGTTTAAGTTAACGGATCAAACTTTGTACTTGTAGTTACACATGGCTACATGACATATATTTTCATTTATGCAGCTAAAATATTTATTATAATATGTTTGCTAAAAACGTACTTGGACAGTATTATTTTACCACTTAAATCCGGTGAAAGCATTCATGTATAAAATAGCGAAAAAATTGGCAGAATCAATATTTTTTCATCCTGTATATTAAATCTGTGGAAAAAAAACACGAAATCTCTTTTTTGATATTAATCAAATATGTATTATTTATATAATTTCAAGTTATTAAATAATGTTATTATATCAGGCCTACTCATTTTCTCGACCAATTAACTTTGTGACTTTATGACAATTTATGTCATTTTAGTGATCAAAAATTTTGGCTGAAACAATATCCAATACTACCACTTACGTGACATTATCTCGCATTAATTAGGTCTAAACTAATCATCGATAAGCCGTCGGAATATGTGAAATTTTTATATAGCGAACAAGTGAGACTTTCATTAACGGGCAGAATTTGCCCGCCTATGTATGTCCATAGCGGATTTTAATGAAACTATTATAGTATTTTTCGTTTTCCTCGTTGTGGTTTTAATTAAACAAGGCAATACAATGCGTATAAAGTCATGCATTTTATGTGTGCATATGCTCTATTCGAATTTGTATCGGATGCATTTCTATTAAAAAAAAGGTATATTTAGCCGAAACCAAAATGTATTCAATCATAAACATGCCTGCATAAACCACTATAAAAAATATTTGTATATATAACTAAATGTTAGTTAGTCCTGTTATGGAAATGTTACGTTTACATAAATGTGTGTTATCAAACTTATATGGACTATTTTGGATTAATTAGTAGTTATTGTATTATTTTGCTGAATAATCTATATCTTTTTAAACTAACCCTAGTTGCTGGAAGGTAGTCATCAAATATGTCTGCTCCAGTATAGCAATGATATTATAATCGATTTATTACCAATGTGTTTTATCTTTGCAGGTAAGTTCCAGTGCTTCTTTATAACATAGAATAAACTTGGAACGTGATAGGTAATGTATTGAAAAATATCAAAAAATTTATTAATTTTATTGAAGCATTTAAATTGTAATTAAAATTGATGTTTATCTACCCCCGTGGAAAAAATTATTAGCATATTATTGTTATACGTTGTAGCTTACATAATATTTTATAAGGACACTAGGCTACTTTGTCAAAATAATTATCAATCTCTCTTTTCAAATCATTTCAGAGTAATCAGGAAAATTCATATTAAATAGAAAAATATTATTATTTGATATGCAGATTTAAGTTCATACTGCTAACGAAACTTTTTCAATCAAGTCAATAAATAGTTTATGATGTAACATAATTTTAGGATTCAATTAATTAAACTAATTTTTTGTTCAGTGTCTCATCGGCAACCAGCCATTATCCCTCTTGCCGATAAAACATGAAAATATTTATTAATTCATAGCAAGCAAAACGCTCAAAATTTAATTATTGTTAAATTTTAATTCTGTCGGAAATAAATATTGCATGACTCCATTCATTTTCATTTATTTTATCGTATAGTATATACATTATTTTTTACCATAAAATATGTATCCGCTTTAATGGCTTTTTGCATATATTTTTGTTCCTACCCATTACAGCGATGTTTCCAGTTATTTGGCTTCTTCACTGCTTTTATTAATATTTATTTCGGTTTGTATACTTTTTGGCAAAACTGTGTGTAATACTCTTTCTGATTTGCAAAATTTGCAACGGTATATTATTCGCCACAATAAAATTTTTATTCAATATGAACTAAATTATTAGTCAATTATTCATTGGACTACTACTAGTAGTATATGTTTATGTTTTCTTGAACATAATGATATGCGGTAAGATTGCATTCAACGTGTTCGTCTTTAAATGATCTTACTAAATGAAACACTTTGTATTCTATGCAAAATTTTAATCCAAAAAAGACTTCCTATAGAAGCATAATAGAGCGCTTTCGGCCTAGGCCATCATCAGTGTTACTTGTCATTGGACCTGAAGAACATATCAACGAAGAGAAAACAAACAACACCAACAAGCAACGGTCAAATCAATTGTGTTTGGATATTGTCAAGAATCAAATGGAATGTGTCATCAATAATTAATGTAATTTTTCTGTGGCCGTCAAAGTTTAATACATACAGCTGTCATTGTAAAAACGAATGGAATATATATAAAAATCGACGTATCTCAGTTTCTTGGTTGAAAATTGATACTTTCGTAAATAATTTGGAATTTCCGGACTTTGTTGTCCCACTGTAGGCATCTCTTAGCTAATTAAATGTTTACCTGGCCGTTGATAATTCACATTTCTACTTTTCCGACGAACGCCGTGAACCCTCCTAATAGGGAACTTGCACATGTTTTTTTATTTCAATAATCTGTTCTATTACGCTAAAGGAGAAGGTGTGCCAAATCTGAAGTGTTAAATATCACCCGTTCTGTTTCTATACATTTTTAAAGTTGCCGTTAAATCCGCGCCAATTTAAACACGATTTGACGTCATAGAGCATAACGATCGGCGCTGCCGATCATCTACCTGCCACTTCTATTGCGACTCGCAGTGAGAGACAGCAGGTTATGCCTTAAGTTTTCAGGTTTAGTGGGTTGTAATATTTTTTTGTTTTGTCTGTGACAGTGTTTTTGGTTTGTATTTTGTGAGTTAAACTAAAATGGAAAAAAAGACAGCTCATAAGGCGAGTATTGTACCAATGTGTAGAAATACGACATTTAAACATTCACATTAAAGGTACAGATTTCTCTGCAATATATTCTTCATTTTACAATGTTAGATGGTAGCTGTATCAATACTTTATCAGGAATAAACTCAACGCAAACGTGCTTTATTTGCGGTTCGTCTTTCAAGGAGATGAACACAGATAAAATTTTCGAAATAGTGACAAAAATTGAAAATCTTAACTTTGGCCTATCTTCCCTTCATTCATGGATCCGTTGTTTTGAATGTTTGTTATATATTGCCAATAAAGTGTTGGCAAGTTCAGGACCCTGGAAAGAAATAACTTGTTGAAAACCAAAAACGAAAACTTCAGAAGATTTTTAAAGTTCAAATGGAATTAATTATTGACAA
The DNA here is from genome assembly GCA_016904865.1 of Pissodes strobi. Taxonomy (NCBI): domain Eukaryota; kingdom Metazoa; phylum Arthropoda; class Insecta; order Coleoptera; family Curculionidae; genus Pissodes; species Pissodes strobi. The sequence continues at coordinate 180,148 of MU182317.1, forward strand.
ACCAAAACCAGGCTATGGATCCACGAATTATGGGAATATGGCTAGAAGGTTTTTTCAAAATTCAGAGTTAAGTTCCTCGATAACCGGCATTAACGAAGAACTTGTTTCAAAATTTTCAAAAATTTTAAGAGTTGTGTCTATAGGACAAAAAATCAAGTTGGTGCAGTTTCAACGGATTTTGAGGGAATCGAGAAAATCGGGAATTATATCCTTGGTACTATATGCCTTGCGGTATCCATAAGATTCTAGTTCATGGAATTGAGATTATCCAACTTTTAGATTTGCCCATAGAGCAACTAGCCGAAGATGCATTTGAAGCAAGATATAAAGAGGTCCGAAAAGTGCGTTTGAACCACACAAGAGAAACTTCTAGGAACAGCTCAAATAAGGACATTATGAATAATCTACTACTTACCTCAGATCCATTTATATCATCTTTCAGAAAGACTACAACTTTCTTTCAAATCACGACAGGATAACATAAATGATATCACAGAAAATTTGGAAATAGACTTTTTTGTTTGCAACAGTATTCGGATATTTTGCCTTTAGATATTGGCGAACTTGACTTGCAAATTCCAGACAGTTCTGACCTTTCGGAAAGCGAATAATTCTTTCTATGCTATTTTCAACAATAAGTGTTATGTTTTTTTTTCGTTTAGGGATCTAATGATTATTTTTTTAAGTATAAATTTTCATTTATTTCATAATGAGTAGCAATTTTACAATTTTGAACTTCCTTTCCTTTTTCTAAGAATGTTTATTATATTATTTAACCATTTTGAGATCTTTATTTTTTCTGGGTACCTTCTTTCTGAAGTTCTATATTAATTAAAGTTAGTAGTATAATTTTAAATCTATGTCAAAATTTATTGAATAACTTTTACCTATGTATATTATTATTATTATTATTATTATTATTATTATTATTATTATTATTTGTATATAATGTTAATTTATTATAAAAAATAAAATTGTGCGGTGAAAAACCTAACTACGACTTTTTTTGCCGTTTTGTGTTATACTGAATCCAGAAATATGAAAAGTTTTTTGAACACATAAACTCAGTTTTTTGTGTGGCAGATATAGCTTAGTGTATTAGCTACCCAACGGTTATTATTTAGTTTAAATCCGTTGAGTACAACAAGAATAATGATTTTTGTCCATTTATCCCATTCACTCAAAGTACTGTGTGGCGGCTCGCCGACAAACTGATTATGCTCTTCTACGTCACAACCAGCCAACGCGCGTTTCCGAGCGCCTGGAATAATTTGAATTTCTTGACATTTTTATTTCAAGATTTTGGCCACAATGAATTTAATTAATAGATTGTTTTTTTACCAAACTTTTTTATAGGATATCCACTTATGGTTTTTAGTATTTATTTCGATTTTTATTTGTTTGTGCAAGTTCCCTATTTGTATATGTTTAGCGTATTTTCTTTTCTATTTTTTATACCTGCTGATCGTTCAAATATGTATGTGTTCACCCTGATTAAGGGAGAATTAAACCATCACGAATGTTAATATTTGGCAATGGTATTTGATTCAAATTAGCAATTAGGGGGTTCTTCCATATGATAATTGAGAGCATCGTATCCACGAAGATCATCATTGACATCTTTTTTATATGAGGACTATTTTTCTGATAAAGTTAAATTGGGTTAATACAGTCGAAACTAACACAGACTTCATGATTTCTATAGCATCTACATAAAACAAAGTATTGTGAATATATGTCAAAAGGTTAAGGGTTTTGTTATACATCTGAAAGACTGCGTTTTGTATATGCGTGTATGCCATTTCAATGTTCGGTCTAACCCGACTATTATCTTTCAATCTGAAAACTCTCCCATCTCTCAGCCGACTGTATAAAACAAGCCATTATAGGCACAGCCAGATTACTCTATAGAATATTCAAAAACTCATTTCCTTTCAGTAACACCACCTATAAAAGTGTACTTACTATGTATATAGAAAGCTACCTATTACCATAAAGTATGTCACAAAAACTGATATAAATAGGTGATGAGCTCAAAGTTTCTGTCTAATCGAAACGTTATTAGTTTTGGTCAGGGCCGTCCGAGCTTACATGTTCTGGTTTTTAACGTCTTTCTTTATAAGCTGTACGCTACCTCGCGTTAGTTTCCAACTTTTAAATTGAATTTGGCAACACTTTGTGCAACAAATAACTTTTTAATTAAAACGTATATAGGCACATTGAAGATTATTTTTTAATTGTTGAAAGTATTGAGCAAAGGGAGTAGATACACCTAAGACATATTCCTTTAATATATATGGAGCTTTTTAAATTTTTAATATATTTTTAAGTGCCATCTGGTGTCAGTAATTGGCTAACCCAAACTAACCCAGTAGTATTTTTATAAATTACGATACATTATGATAAGGGGTCACTTTGGGTCGTTCTAGTGAAGAAAAAGTTGCGAGGATCCAAAAAGCTTAGACTACAGAAAAACTCTTTATATGCTTCTCTTGTTTCGAAAATGTCGGGAAAATGTAAAAACATAGATTTCTATGTCAAAAAAAAATGAAAGCTTTTATTTTTTTCTCGAAAAAAAAGGCACTTGGGGAAATGATGATGCGTTTTATACAAAGCTAGTTGAATTTAAACTTTTCGCCATTTTGGGTTTTGACATGACACCACTTAATATTTTATTACCCAAAAACACAATAATCTGGAGCAACCAAACTTTCGTACATTTAAGGAGATGGATATGAGCAGAACATACCAAAAAATTGCAGCGATGCGATCATATTGAAAATGCGGAATTGATGATTACGGTAAATTCCTGAAAAGGTATAAAAGGTGGATTTGATCCATGCCCGGAGTGCCACGACTGATGCTCAAGGCGTGATGAAGTTCTTTTAGAGTGAAGGGTAGATTGTACGATACAGGGTATTGGAAAGTGTTAGGGGAGGAGGGATGTGGTAAAATTGTACTTTATAAGGATCGAAGTTGGCAAAAGAGTACTCGAATTTCATAACATTAATCTCGCATTGCTGAAGTTTTCATATCTGCGTGTGGTCTTAAGCACACACCGTTTTTTAGGAATATAAAATTGGCGACCTATCATGCTTCAAAAGTTGAAGCATTTGCTGACGCGCCCGATTGTTCAGCGTCTAATTGAAACCCGAAATGGAATGAGAATGAGTATTCGAGGCTTTCCGAGAGTCGGATGAATTATTTGCGTCTAGTCGGTATCCGCAGAATTGATCCCCATACAATATCTTACTACAGTTTGCCGACGTGAATAAAGTTCAAGTACTAAAGGTCCATCGATTTGTATGAGTGGTTGTTAGGTGTTCTGTGCAGACCAGCTGTCGTATTATTGCCCCCGCAGCGAGCAAAGGAAGGCCATGCGTGAAGTGAAATAATAGTGAAATGATAAAAGTTTACTAAATACAATATTCACAACACGCCATATCCAAGAGAGCCTCGACTACATTTAGATGCTCCCAAAAACTGCTAAAACAAATGACATTTTATAGGTCCTAAGGAAATATGGCAACAACGTATTCCATTCATCAGCCAGCAGCTGCATATATCGAATAGCTTTTAGCCTTCAAAAGAATCTGGCCGCCCACATTACATGCAATATCTTCTTCGTCTAGCCGTTTAGCATCCAGAATTGGACATAGGCCTCCCTTAGTTTGGGTTAGGTGGAATGGAAGAGTGTTGCCATGGAGATCATGGACCGGCAGAAGAGCAAGAGGAAGACCTATCACACGATGGTACGATGACATAAAAAAAAGGTGGCGGGACTTCCATGCATGAGAATTGCCCAGAATAGAACAAAATGGAAAGAACTAAGGGAGGCCTATTACATGCTATACCCCTAAAAAATAGATGTGATGTACAGTAGACGTTTCCCGGACTAAATCAAATTGATTCGAGTTGCGCGCGCATCACATTGTTGACAAACCCCATATCTTTATGGTCCAGGCAATTGCCTTGAAGCGGTCTCGCAGCTCAGTGGTAGGATGCCTAATTGCGGGTTTTGTTCCACTACCTCGCCTCGTTGCCATACGCCCAGAGTAATATTTAATTTAAAGATATTAAGCAAATCAATATGCTACAAAATTCGATTTTTGAAAACCGATAATTTTAAGATTAGGAGTTATGTACATACTCGTAATAAAGCGTATTAATGATTTAAAACTCCTTTCAAATACCTTGTACTTCTATATTAGATAGATCAAGTTATGGCATATTTACTTAATAAACTTGATTAATACCGCCCATGAATCCAAATAATATTAATATCAAATAACCAGATTTAAAAATTCTTTCCTTAACTCTTAACGGTCTTGTTTTAACGATTTTACCCTTTAATCCCCGTTTGATATAACGGGCTTCCATCAGCGAATCTGATATAAATGCTAACTCCTACGGTTATTTTAACGACGATAACCGAACTTCCTGCATGTTCCTTTTATAATTCGAGCTATATAACTTTATTACTTTATATCCCTACTCAAAAGACACCTCGGAGATTAATTTCGGCTCAACAAAAACCTAATCTTAGTTTAAGCTTAATTTCCGAAATTGTTGCCCAAGTTTAAACAAAGGCGCGGGCTCAGGCGCTGGCTTCGCTTAATCTCAATAAAGAAGATAACTAATCCGAAATACAAAATTAACTGAATGAAAAATGATATTCGAACATGTTATACAAATTTCTTGAAATATAGTTAAAAATATATTTTTTTTGTACATGAAAACGCTCTTCAATATCATGTATTGTGAAAAATAAAATCAAACTGAGTTGGATAACAGAGCCATGGAAAGAATCAAGGAAACTGACTTCGAAAGCAGAAGAGGGCTTACTTCGTGACTACAATACGCAAACATGTATTGTTCAATTTTTCTTTTCATCGGGATTGTTCAAACAATGTAAAATTGGATCTGAAGTAAATCATCACTGCGCAATATAAGGGAAGATATCAAAAAATATTGTAAAGTAACATAAAATACCTGATAATTATAAAACGACCTAGAAGAAATTTTGATCGTTTATTGCTCAGTTACATTTTCTCCTAATTTTTCTTTTCTCCTTTGGAATATTCGCGGTGTGACATACGATGCAGCCGCCCCTCTTTCCAGGAGTTATTTTTCTAATATGTCTGCTACTGTATTTATTAATTCTAAAATTTTTTGGCAATACCACCCTCTATTTGTATGCTTCTCTAGTGGAATGCATTACAAAATACCTAAATTGAGCTGGCACATGCAATCCTTTCTAAACCAAATAGTAAGCTGAATTATGTTTAATATTTGATATATTCGTGCCTTGTTTATGATGGTTAATTTATTGTGTAAAATTGGCTTGTCCAAGTCCTAAAAAAGCTACGCAGAGTGTGCCGTTTATTTATTTAACAAATACCTAGCTTATGGGTACATATATAGAATTGGTTCAAATTTATCAGTGCGAAATTGGATTTTGTATATAAATATGCCATAAAGCTGTTAGCCTGTTAAATATGACTGGCCTATAACAGTTCTACATATCTCGGTGTATGATTTTAAACATTTTACCGAAATTAATTAAACTATTTATTCTATCTGTAATCGTTATAGTTAAAACTTCTTTTGGCGCTTTAAGCACGCTTTTTCCCTGGATGGTGAACGAAGGTGAACCGTCATACGACAGGCGTTACACTCAGCTATGTAGCGCTCGGTCGGGTAAAGCCGGCTCGACTAAGCTTCAGCCAAGCCAAGTGCATCGAGCGAGTCGATACAACAAAATATGGAACGACACTGACGGAGATTTTCTGGGTAGTGAACGAAATTGAGTCGTCAGTACGTTAGGGTCGGCTATGTAATTCTTAGATATTTAACATTTTTTTGGAAAAAGTGTGGGATTTTTCAAAAGTTTGCTTTGATACACGATAACTGTCGAAAAAATTAATTAGCTATCGATTAACGGCTCGATTCAAGCTTGTTATGAACGAAATCATCAAAGAGATTATATATAATGGGAAGGTGAGAGATTAAGGTAATTTGCTTTGCTGACGACGCCGACGCAGTAAAAATATCGCAATAAGAAGATCCTCCAAAAATACCCAGACAATTCAACATGACCTTTGACTAAAGGATTCCATCTCCAAACATATCCAGAGAGCACAGAACATGAAAATTAATTCACGCACCACAATGTATTGAAGTAAAAACATGACTTTCAAATATCTGGTTGCTGTAATCACCAGCAATAGAAACCGAAGGAGTTCGAACATAAACAACCAAGCCGCTCTGATATCGGGAGTTCTACATGAAGTCATCTGGAGGAATGAATATATGAGTACAAAAAGCACAATAAGAATATATAAAGCCTGCGTCTTTTTGGGTCGACATAAACAGGGATTTTGAGATCACTTTCGAGCCACACATTTTATTTTTTTTTTCGGTAAGGTGGGAAATCACCTATTACGTACACCCTCCCCGGCATTGAAAGGGTAGTGTGGATCTCTACCATAAACGATCCTACCCAATAAAAACCTACCATCATGATAGGACTGCCATCACTGTCCTACCACTTACGCTTACTGGCATGACGCCTGTTTAAGCGTTGCCTATTTTCAGTTTTCCATATCTGCAGCTTTGCGCTTGCGCCTCACTATGAAAATCGTCTCTGATTTCTGCTATCTTCCGTGTCGTGTTATTCTACTCTCATCCTTCCTGCTCCTCCTATGTTTACTATTTCATTATATACACTATGTACATCTGTCCACAGTGCTTACTTCGCTATCCTATATTTACATGTAGGCTATCCACCTATAGCTACTTATATTTACATTTCCTACGTCTATACGTGCACAATTTCTATTCGTGAATAAGTATCTAGCCATCGTTGGCCAAGCCAACAAACTTCCTAATAGTATCCTTTGGCATTTTGTATCTTTTCCCGGTCAAATCTTCCGCAGCCTCATAATTTAGTAGTCACTTGAATTCTTCACACGGATGGTTTTTCATGTTCTCATAGAATTTATCCGCTTTCTGCAGCAGGTGCTCGATCAGTGGCTCCCATTTCAAGTCCCTCTGTAGGTTCTTATTTCGAATGAACCATTGTGCTTCAGCCACTCTTCTCACTAACTGATTATCAAAGGAAGTAAGCATCTTCAGGTAAGACTTTGCAGGAATGCCCTAAACCGATGAGCCGTATGATATAGCTTAGTTTTAATGTTCATACTGCTTTTTCCCACTTACTATGCAAGCTGCTCTCGCTTTCCCTATGGACGAGCTGATGCACTTAACCCACGTTAATTTCGAATCTATTAATATCACTTTTCCATGGTATTTCCTGGCTGTAAATTTTAACCCGTCTTCTTCTCTGTAGCAGTCTTCTCTGAATGATTATGGCTTGAGTTTTAGCTGGATTAATCTTGATTTTGTTTTTGATAGCCCACTTCCTATATATATTTAAATATTTCTGCAACTTTCTCACTATTATGTCCAGATTTTTGCTTCTACTTGGAAATATTGTGTCATCAGCATATAGGTCGGTGAATATACTTGGATATCCAGTAAAGTCGCTTATAAAGACAGTATAAAGTATCGGTCCCAACACGATCCCCTGCGGAACACCAGCCACTATTTTCCTTTTCTGTGACAGGTCGCCACCTACCCTGACTTGGAATGTTCGACCACTAAGATAACTTCTGACTAGGTTGCATATCCTCAATGGTATTGCTACTTGCATCATCTTATACATTAGTCCTTTATGCCAAAGCTTGTTAAAAACTTTCTCGAAGTCCAGTGGCACCGCCCCCGTGGCCATCTGCCAGTTAAAACCTTACGCGTTGGTGAGTCTCGTCAGCTGATGCTCCGCAGACTATCACGCCCGAAAGCCAAATTGGCATGGTGAGATGACCTTTAACTTTTCCAGTACTCTAAGTAGTCTGTTCTTAATTGCCTTTTCAATTATTTTACTTAACGTGGGCAGAAGACTAATGGGTCTATAGTTGTCCGGAAACGTTTTATCTTTATTTGGTTTAGTAAAAAGTATAATACATTAGTTTTTCACGCTCTGGGTTAGTGGCTAAACTGCATTTGCAATATTTGCCAATTGTATGTTGGGAGTTCTTTTTCCATCTTATTTTTTATGCCATCTAGACCAGGGGCTTTCCTTCTTTTAAGATGTTTCACTATTTGCTTAATTTCCAGTGGCGCCACATAATCTTCAATCTTTTTCATTGGCTTTAAGATGTCCAAGTGTCTCACAGCCCTCTTTGCGTTTCTTTCATACTGCTTATCTTCATCATCATGCTCAATGTTCTTGCAAAGGCATCGGCCTCTTCCTCATCAGAATAAGACATTCCCATTAACCAATGTAGTGGGGGAATTTTGGTTGTTGGTCTCCTTGATGCTTTGACAATTCTCTAAACAGAATTGTCCGACGTATCCAGCCTTTTTACCCCTTTCTTCCTTTTTCTTTTCTTGCTCTTATTGCATGTTCCTCTTTATTTACCACTGCTGCCTGAGTAACAGTAGGCCTTTTGTTCTGTCGGTACATCTGTTGATATTTTGAGCATCCGCGGTAGCTGGCTGGATTTCCACTTTCCTTGCAAATTATGCATCTGGAATTATTTTCCTCCTCATTCCTTGGTTTAGGCAATGTGCATATGTTAGGGGCATGATCCCTCGCGCATTTTACACATCTCTCAGGCATTGTGCAATGACCATACCTCTGGCAACGGTAGCATTGGATTGGCCCACCCATTTTCTTTTTTGGAGTCACCTTAACCAGCATATCAATTAATCTGTCTACTGTATAAATGTCCTTTTTTGCTGTTTTCGCATTAAACATGGGTAGGGTAACTGCTGCTTCGTGCACATGGAGCACATTTTACTAACCTCCATACCACACATTTAGATAGTCCAGGACCAAGAGAAGGGCCTGTAAGAGGCCACTTTGATAGACAGACAATCGATTGGCTGTCAAAAATTAAAATCGAAAATTAGCATTAGACAACCGAAAAGTCCACAGAAGTGCTGGTACGAGAGCTGAACTTCCGCCTTCAAATATTAGGACAAAGCAGACCGTATTCTCATTGAAGCATTGCCTTACAATAATAAGAAGAAGACCTAATAACCATCAAGCGTTCTCAGCTCCAATTTTATCCGCCATAATGTTTACCTAAGTGTAAATATCTACGTGAATGACATAAATGCATTAAGTCTAACCAAATACATATAAAAAAATATAGACAGATTTGTTTACTAAATATGAACACGCCAACATTTTCTACTTCTTCTTTCCCCTCTTCTAAAATAGTACGCAAGACGTACTGTTACTTACCGCTCCTGCGGCGCTGTTGCCGCTGACACCTAAGAGTATGTCCGTATCGTGGAAAATCGGCAGATTCTTTTTAACAACGTGACAGAAAAATTACATTTATTAGAAAATAAAGCATGTCAAAATATAATTTTTCGCTTTAAAGTATACCGTGTAAATTATAATACTAACATATTAACATTTATAATATAAAACTTGAATCAAAATGGAAAAAAATACGAAGTGTTATATCTATTTCGCTAGAAACTTTATGTAAACTGTCACTACTTCACCACTTCACATTGTTCCCGAAATCAGCGGTACTCCTTCTTTCCGCGCACGCAGACAACGTCGCGTAGCCGGCACTCGTCTAGAAGGAACTGGTCGCCACGTTCTTCAAACCAGACTATCATTCATTCGTGTCGGCTGTTTGGCTATCGTGTTTGCCGCATCGGTGTTTGTGGATTTAATTAAGTGTTATTTGGATGTTGGACGAGAATGGTTAGGCAGTGCTTAATGTGTCGAAAAATATACTATTTGAACCCAAATATTACGTTCCATGTGTAAGTAAATAAACTCCAAAGTTGTTTTTTATATGTCTTTGATAAAATCATAGTCGTACTCTGCGAACAAACACAGTTAATAGAATCCGATGCTTCTTTGTCAAAAATTGTTAGCTGCAAATCGTTATGGAAAATTAATTATTTAAATTTAGTTATTGATATATGTCATGCAGCAGAAAGATACTTTAGATTTTTAAAATAAAACAAGAAATATTTTTAACAAAAATATAAAATATGTGTGCAATATAGTAATAATAAATGCCATAAAGAAGTTGCCAAGTGGCATATACGACTATTTTGACGAATCGTGCATCGATGGCCACTGCCATGAATTAATAATACTCGTCTTGAGACAATACTTCAAAATAAGAATTCATCATGAGGTGAGCCAAAGAACCCAGTCATTGCGTCAAAACAAAATACGAAGTATGAACACCAAATTAATTTTATTTCGTAATGAATGAAATTTATTTTTACCTTGGTTTCTTTATATAATTAGTATTATTCCCAAGTAGACCGGCACGACGGCTAGCGACACCCTGTAATCAGTCTGTATTTATCAGTCCCGAACCGTAACTTAAAATTTATTTTTTAGTTATGTGTATATTTCAATATTAATAAATTATTATTTTCTGTCTAGTCATTTTCTTTTTTTTACGGCTTAATATTTTCTGCTTGACAGCAGGCTTATTTCAATGTCCTCTAAAATGTTGCGCCTATGGTGCGCCACCGGGACATGACGCAAGTGCGTCGTTGTGGCCGTACATGAATGAAATGTTTGACGATCTTCGGCAGCCATCTTCATTATTTTCATTCATTATTTTATCCCCTCTTCATGGTAATATTTCAAATGATGACATGTAAACATTTGGTAATTTATAAATGACCTGCTCTGTCTATTGTTTTTTATATGTCTTTGGGTCTAACCATCTACATAATTCCAAATTTCGAATGTCGTGCCTTTATTTGTAGTTTCAGAGGTAACACTGCAGATACATACTATATGAAAATTTTCTTATCCTTCTATAAAAAAAAAATGCATTCTGCTTTCACCATAGGTTGCTTTTGCAAACTGAATTCCGTAATTAAAAAATTCTTGTCGCAAACGAATTTATAACAAACTCATGCTTTTTAATCAAGAAAAGAGTCAGCGTAATTTCAACGCTTGCTCGTGCTTCTATATCGCCTGGCTTTTCCAGAAGATTGCGACACAAAAAGAATTTAATGTGGAAAAACTTCTTCCTTAATTGAAATTAGATTGATAGAGCCATCTAAAATATGAAAATATCCGGGATATTTTTTGTACTATACAAATTAAGTTAGTGATGTTTTATGTATATAATATGCTTATATTGCCATTAAATAAATATTTAAATTAAGTAACTAGAGTATGAAGGGTTTCTCTGGATTTTCCCTATAAGCGGTGTTCTCTCATATGTTGATGAGTTCCAATTCTCTCACATATGATGAAATCCTCATGTTACTGAGTTAAATCTGAGAGTCGAGAGGCTTAGGGTCCGGGCTACGAAATTAGCTACTATGACCAAAGCACTGATAAAGAAAACTTTGTTTCAAATTATTCCGAATACTCATTAATACGACACATATTCCTGAAAATTAAAAAATAATACTTGCTACTTGCTATTCTAGAACGTTTTGCTTCTAGTTATTAGAAACCAGAACATGCAAGCAAAGTCTGAGCTAAACTAATGTAATTTCGATTAGTTTCTACCACATCCTCTGTAATGGAGGGTGTGTTAAAAACTTTTTGTTCTATATTCGCTAGAATAGGATGGCTACGTAATATAGAAACTTTCAAAGCAAGTGTTGGAAACATGCTGACACTTTTCTTGATTAAACGTTCCACGCTAAATATAAATTTGTGTTCTGCTTTAAAATTTAAATTAAAAATATAATGGAGGTTGTAATGGCCGGTACATGAGGAAGAAATTATTTTAATTACTTGGCATGCACGGCGTGTTATGATTTGTCCTGGCATTTTTATTTGTTACGCAAAATATTCATTTATAAAATATCAACGAATATTTGAAAAGGGACGCTAAAGTATTCGAATTTCATGTTGGCAACTTGGAAATATCATCAGGGTAAACTAAAATAGAATGATTGATGAGTATTAAAAAGCTGGCTTATAGAATAGCGACACTGAGTGGATTTTTAATGGAAACATCTTTTAAGTTTAACGTTACATAACTTTTTAGGTTATTGCTTGAAAAATGTCAAAATTTTCCGATCCTGGCCCTTTTTTCCATCTTAAAATTGTTTTAAATTAAATTTCATGCCAAAAAAATCTACTTACTTACCAAAAAAACTTTACGCATCGATATGCTAAACCTGCAGAAACTGCCTCTCATCGCCAAAAAGATTTTCAGATCTTGACTCAGTTTTTCAGCTTCAAATCATTTTCAATGAGATTTCAGACAGTTAAATGTTTAAATCTACATATTTTAATCTAAACGTCCTGGAAGACGTAGTCCTCCAAATTTCGCATAATGTATCAAAAGCAATGCTATTTATTCATACCAGTAAAATTGCCAAAATATTTTTTGACATTTTCTGCATGTATCAATTCCTCGAAGTTTAACTTCAACTAGCTCACCTTGTATAAAAGGCATCATCATCTTAAGAGTGTTTTCTATTACAATTTTTGGCGTATTGATCGACTATTCTAAAAAAAAATCCTTTTTGAGAAAACATATTAGGACATTCATTTTTTGAAATGGATGTTTTACATTTTCCCAACATTTTCCAAAGCGTCTTCTAATAGATTTTTTGGCGTAATCGACTTTTCTGAAAAAATACTTTTCGGAAAACAATCATCTCAGTTTTTTCGACCCTGGAACTTCTTCGACACTGGAACGATCCAAAGTGGCCCTTTATCGTATTTGGGGTAATGTATAAAAATGATACTGGGTTCACCAGAGCCCCCCATTTTCCCTTCATTACTGCGAAATATCCAGATTTTATAGAACCAAATACCTATAGAGGTTAGAGATTCAGATATATTTTTGCTACAGTTTAAATTACGTTTGGAAGCATCGGCAACATGCACTAAAACATAGTTTTATCCACAATACCGAAACAGAATATTTGCACTCGATGCGCGTTTCGCTAACCATGTTAGCATCATCAGGAGATGATTAAAACTGTTTTAATCATCTCCTGATGATGCTAACATGGTTAGCGAAACGCGCGTCGAGTGCAAATATTCTGTTTCGGTATTGTGGATAAAACTCTGTTTTAGTACAGTTTAAGTTGATTCTAAGGAGGGCATACTACATACTACAACTTTAACATTGACTAATGTTATACCTGAAATGGATAGTGTATTAAGAGTTGCAATTACAGATTTATTTATTTATTTCCACGGAAAACTCCATTTTTACAATCAAATTACAAATTTGAAATAATATTAAAAAAAAAAGTATCTATAAATAACATTAAAAAAAACAAAAAGAAAGTTACCCTCAACGAGGATGCAAGACACAAGAAGCAGAATCAAGAATAACACTCTGTATAGCCTTTTTTTTTAAAGAAGAAACTGATAGATGTAATGGCAAGTTATACCTATTAAACAAATCTTGCATCCTCACCAGAGGCCTATGCAAACCATAATTGGTCCCCTGCGGCTCAATATAGAATAAGTTTGTGGCTCTAGTCCGGTGAACGGTATTGAAGTTCAAGCGCCCAAGAAGATAACTGGAACCAATAGCACCATTCACCAGCCTAAATACAAAACATACATCAGCACAAAGCCTCCTGCTTTCCAGTGAAATTAAATTTAACTGTGACATAGTCTCACTATAGTTAGTGTGACCTGACAATAAAGGGATACTTAAGCGAAATGCACAAGCTCGCAGAAATCTTCTCTGTATCGCTTCAATCTCATTATTATAGACAGCGTACCGAGGGGACCACACCTGACTAGCATATTCAAGCGAAGAACGCACAAATGCGCAAAATAATTTTTTTAACAAATCCCTGCCAAATCTGACAATAAAACCTAAGCTCCGACCAGCCTTCCGAACAATTAAATTTATATGACTATTAAAAAGCAATTTACAGTCCAACACTACACCCAGATCCGTAACTTCGGCGACACGCTGCAGCGCCTCAGCATTTATGAAATAATCAGAGCTAATAGGATCTCTTATTTTAGCAAACGTAATACAGCAACACTTTTTAATGTTCAACTCCAGTCCATTTAAAGTAGACCACACAAACACATTATTGATATCGGACTGCAATAAACCACAATCTCTCACACAGTTTACTTCCCTAAATATTTTCAGATCATCAGCAAACATTAGGTAATTCGATTTTTTTTATAAAAAGAGAAATGTCATTAACAAACAGCAGGAATAACAATGGCCCACAATGGGAGCCCTGAGGAACCCCCGAGGTAACAGCAATTTCCCTCGAAACAAAATTATTAATTTTAACACACTGAACACGCTCCCTTAGAAAGCTACCAAACCATCTACAAATGCTAGTACCAAAACCCAATGCACCCATCTTAGCCAACAGCAAAGAGTGGTCCACCCTGTCGAATGCCTTTGTGAAATCAGTGTATACACTGTCAACCTGAAGTCTTTTCCCAAAGGCATCCAGCAGATGATCCTGGAATGTCATCAAATTCGTCACTGTTGAGCGGCCCACCAAAAAACCGTGCTGTTCCTCAGAGATTAAACCCCTACACTCCCATGCCAGAAATTCAGTAACAAGTGAGTCAAGCAGCTTTGGCATTGCAGACTGTATGCAAATCCCCCTATAATTAGCTATATTGCTACGATCACCAGACTTAAAAATTGGAGTGATAAATGAGTTTTTCCAAAAATTTGGAAAAGTACCAGTTCTTAAGGAGTTATTAAATAGCAACCAGAGGGGCTCGCTAAGTGAGAAGATACAGGCCTTCAGGAGAAATGACGGAACTCCATCAGGACCACTGGTTAATCTTGACTTGAGTGACAGAATGCCATTAAATACCGTCTCGAGACTAAGAGACATTTCTCTGATATTAGAGTAACCACCGATTCTAGAGTAATAATCTGGGATAGCCAACGGGGTATGTGCATACACAGACGCTCTAATGTTGAGTGTCGATCTATAAACTTGTTGGATATTTTGCATCTACTGCTAATACTAGAGATTTCATTTAATAACATTCAGTCTATCCTGCTTTTGGATCAATGATTTTAGCGAATTTCAATTTTCCACACTGGTAGTTGAAGAGCTTTTAGCCTTTCGAACTCAGAACATTATATAGTTGACTGTAACTTTAACCAAACATGTCATTACTCTATTTTGCGACATGATTCTGTTCAAGCAACTTTATAATGGCACTGTGGTTTAGAATAGCATGCTCTGATACACATTCACGTTTGTTTAACGATGTTGCTTAGAATGTAAATTAAAAATGTCAAAGGGGGTGAAGATGCTGTTAGTATGAGAATGAAAATTAGAAATTTAAAAAAAATCCTGTGGTATACTCAAGCATACACAATTTGTCCTGCGTATCGAATATTGAGAAGCAGGGAGAAGTTATTCATAAAATTCTGACAAATTTAAATAATATTATTGATGGTGTGTGCTTTTGTCAATTGTCGGGCTACTGAGAATGTGACATTCGAAATACGCTCAATGAGATTCTGCTTAAGTAAGTATAAAATATATTTTGAAGGGTCTCTGAAGCTAAATCCTAAGCATCATTAAGAGTCGTAAAAATATTATAATTGTGCTAAATCCAAAGATTTTAATAGCTAAGTTACCTTTAAAACTGGGATTAATATTAAAGGACCAATTTATGATATTTTCCGGCATGTTCTCCTTAATAGGGCCTTGTTTGTTGTATAAATTAGAAACAGTTCAGTCAAACCACAGTAACAGTAAATGCTCAAAATTGCGGAACTAATTTTAACAGTAAATATGCCGTATAGAAGCAGGTAATTGTGATGCTATATTTGGTCAAGAAAGAACAAATAATAATTCACAGTTGAAAAAATCACCGCTATCACAACTCATCGCAATCACAATTGACCGTCTGCAAATTCACCACTATCACAGTTCACCGTCCGCATTAAAACGTTTCGTCTTGAAATATTAGCACACGTCATGCATTGCCCTCCGCTCGCTTCGCTCGCTCCAGGGGCATAACCTATCCCAATCAAAAACCTAAATACAATGAGTGCTTCTAGGCTTCTGGCAAGTAAAAATAGCAGTATTAATTTTTCTTACATAAACAACGCCCCTGCCCAACTGTGGTGAGTCCCTTTTGGGATGCTGGAGTGAATGGAGGTGATGCAACTTGCACTCTTTAGTTATTGAGAACTATTAGTCATATAATGGCGTAAAGACCCCCAGACAAGCCTCGCCATAGACCACAATGGAGCCACAGGAGCCATTGTTCCTCCACATCTCCACATCAGTCAATCTCATGGCCACTCATGCCCCTCGTGCCCCACCCAGTCCACCGACGGAGGCAACCCCACCAACGCCTCCAAGGCTCTTGTGAGCGCCTACCTCATGGCCCCGGTGATGCAGAGGCATGCAAGTCGCTGTAATTTGTCCAGCACTAGTCTGGACGCCGTTTTCATGGTTCCGTGAATGACCATCGGAGCAGTCATCGTCCTATAGATTCACAACTTAGTTTTTGGCCTAAGTCCCCAGGTCCCTCCCAGCGCCCTACGGCAAGCCCACAGGGCACTGAGCTCCGCTCTACCTTATTGGGATTCGTCCTGAGTTCGTTATCCCTACACCACTGCGAGAATCTTGTAAGTGCTCTTCAATATTCCCTCCTCAGTTCCTTGTGCCATAATCACAACGTCGTCTGCATAGGCCTGTACATGGACCCCATGCTCTACTCTCAGGATGCGTAGGATATCATCTACCACTAGACACCATAGGAAGGGACAGAACCCCCTGAGGACATCCCCGCGATGACTCTACCCTACTGGGGTACTAGGAACCAAGTTTAAAATTTCACCAAATTACAATAAACCTGGAAAAAGTTTTTATCACTTTCACGCTTTGATTTCTTTTATTTTCTCTTCCAACACTTCGTCAGGTTCCACTCTATTTTCTGTGATAAATAGTTTTAAGCAGTTGAACCTCTGGGCTATGGGGCCATACACCAGTTTCATTTTGCCGATGTAGCAAACTAATTTTCGAACTCGTTTGCAATGTATTGGTTTCAATGAGACGTTCATCTCAAATTTTAACCATTTACGATTCACAAGAAATATTTTGACGGTTTTCTAAACCCACAAGTTTTTTGTAATAGTTTAATCTATAAGGCTTCTTTTTTCACATTTGTTTTGTCTCTTTATAATTTCATCATTGATATGCATACTTTCCAAGTTTTGATTTCCCTCTTCTTTATTTTCTTACTTCTGTCTCAGCCCATCCTTTGCAGGATCTATCTATAATTCGTACATGTATAGATCAAAATTATTTCCAGTATAATTATGAAATATTCAAACAAATTAATGGTTTACCAATGGGCTCTCCAATTTCACCTTTATTTGCCGAGATTTTTATGGCTAATTTTGAACAGCATTTACACCAACAATTCATTAATCAGAAATATATTTTTTTGGGGTAGATATGTGGATGACATATTTTGTATCTTTACAGGAACCAACAGAAACCTAGATACTTTTTAACATTTTTAAATTCCCTAAGCAATAGAATTCAATTTACAATGGAAAAAGAATCTAACAACATTTTAAACTTTTTGGACATAAAGATTACAAAGACAAGAGATTCGCTTAAATTTGATATATATAGGAAACCAACACCAACAGATGCAATAATCCCAAATACTCTAACCAATCTTGGCAAGTAAAACTTTCTGCTTTTCATAGTCTCATCCATAGACTTTTCAGCTTTCCCCTAGACTCGGCGAGTTTCCAAAAAGAAGTATTCATTATCAAACAGATTGCAATTAATAATGGTTATAAGATCGCTTTGATTGACAAATTAATAAAGAAAAAACAGAAAAACGTTTTAACTAAACAATTTTATAACCCTACATTAAAATTAGATAAGAAGCCGTTTAAATTTATCAATTATATTCCGAAAATTACAAATAAAGTTTCAAAAAAATTAAATAAATTTGGCTGTAGAACAATTCAGGTTAATAAGAATAATCTAGGGAGAAAACTAATAAACAATAAAGACAACATTGACAAACAATCTAAATCTGGTGTTTACAAAATAAATTGTGTGAACTGTGAAGCTGTATACGTAGGACAAACTGGTCGAAACTTAAATATTAGGATTAAAGAACACAAAAAATAGATTTTACATAATATTAAAAGCAAAACATTGTATAGAAAATAACCATTTTATAGATACGAATAATGTTAAACTAACAAAGAGCAAAAGGCTGAACCTTTTGGCGTACCTAGAAATCCAAAAGTCACAAAAAACAGACGTTTTAAATACGAACGACCAACTGACCTGCTCTTTCAACACCTGCATAATTGACAGTGCAATAAAAACAAAATACCGACAGGCGGTTTAGTAGGGTGTAACAATTTAGATTTTAGTATTCAACTACTCTTGATAAAGGCCTCATCAAGCCGAAACATACACTGTGGGCAAAATTAAATTGGAACCCTCTTTAATGCTTAATAACTTTTTTATTTTCAAATGATTTTTTATCATTTTTGGATATGTTATGGTCTAAGGTATTGGGATTAAAAAGAATTTTGCAAAGACGATCTACTTCAGTGGCATACAGAAAAGAGAGTATTTTTTAAAACCAATGTTTTTCAGGTCGTTGCAAAAATCGGCCAAATGAAATAAAGATGTAAAAATGGGCAAAAAAGATTTGAAAGGGTTCGGAATATGGACCATTAAAAGACCAGGTCAATACAAGCAAGTTAAATTGGATCTTTTTTAATGCTTAATGACCCTTTATTTCCAAAGGATTTTTTTATCACTTTTTGGTATGTCATGGCCTAAGATATTAGAGTCAAAAAGAAATTTGTAAAGCGGGTCTACTTCAGTGGCGTACATTAAAATTTAAAATTATTATTTTTTTATTTTAAAAATTTTAAGTAGATTCGAAATTTCTGTACGTCAATGAAGTAGACCCGCTTTGCAAAGTTTGCTTTGATTCTAATGTCTTAGGCCATAACATATCCAAAAATGATAAAAAATCCTTTGCAAATATAAAGTCACTAAGGATTAAAAAAAGATCCAATTTAATTTTCTTGATAACTTTTTTATTTTCAGAGGTTTTTTTTATCAATTTTGGATATGATATGGTCTAAGGTATTAGGATTAAAAAGAACTTTGCAAAGAGGCTTTACTTCGGTGGCGTACAGAAAAGTGGGTATTTTCCAAAACAATGTATTTCAGGTCGTTGCAAAAATCGACCAAATGAAATAAAATTGGCAAAAAAGCTGTTCGGAATATTGATCATTAAAAAACCAGGTTACTACAAACAAAATTAAAATTTATACTTTAATTTTGGTAAAGCCATGTCTCGTGGGCCAAATTAAATTGGATCCTTTTTAATGCTTAGTGAATTTATTTGCAAAGGATTTTTTTATCATTTTTGGATATGTTATGGCCTAAGACATTAGAATCAAAGAGAACTTTGCAAAGCGGGTCTACTTCATTGGCGTACAGAAATTTTGAATCTACTTAAAATTTTTAAAATTAAAAAAAAATTAATTAATGTACGCCACTGAAGTAGACCCGCTTTACAAATTTCTTTTTGAATCTAATATTTTAGGCCATGTCATCCAAAAATTATAAAAAATCCTTTGAAAATAAAAGGTCATTAAGCATTAAAAATGATCCAATTTAACTAGGCCCACAAGACATGGTTTTTCCAAAATTAAAGTATTAATTTTTATTTTTGTTTGTATTGACCTAATTATTTAATGGTCAATATTCCGAACCCTTTCAAATTTGCCCATTACTCCATCTTTATTTCATTTGGCCGATTTTTGCAACGACCTGAAATACATTGGTTTTGAAAAATACCCCCTTTTCTGTGCGCCACTGAAGTAGACCGTCTTTGCAAAGTTCTTTGTAATCCCAATATCTTGGGCCATAACATATCCAAAAATGATAAAAAAATCTTTTGAAAATAAAAGGTCGTTAAGCATTAAAAAAGGATCCAATTTAACTTGGCCTACAAGTCATGGTTTTATCAAAATTAATGTATCAATTTTAATTTTGTCTGTATTGACTTGGTTATTTAATGGTCAATATTCCGAATCCTTTCAAATCTTTTTTGCCCATTTTTACATCTTTATTTCATTTGGCCGATTTTCGCAACGACCTGAAATACATTGGTTTTAAAAAATACTACCTTTTCTGCACGCCACTGAAGTAGATCATCTTTGCAAAGTTCTTTTTAATCCCAATACCTTAGGCCATAACATATCTAAAAATGATAAAAAATCCTAGGAAAATAAAAAAAGTTATTAAGCATTAAAGAGGGTTCCAATTTAATTTTGCCCACAGTGTATGTAGAGAAAAATATCTCATTAAATTATTTTGAAACATCTAAAAGCAGTGTACTAATTATCCCTAGTATTATTATTCAACGATGTTTCACAAGGATCCTACCGCAGAAACTATTCATTGTATATACAATTTATTGTTTAAAACAGTGAGAAAATGTAAGACAAATATGTCGAAACCTCCTTAGCAAACAGCGAATTTCGAATATGTTTAAGTGCGGGAAAGACACTTTGCGTACATGGATAAATACTGACTATTTTTTGAAGAACCTGTTATGAAACTTGAAAGAACTACAACAACAATTTTAGAAATTGATAAAAAAAGATATACGACGTTACAGTGTTTGTAGTTTCGTGGGAACTTGGAAACGAAGGAAAAATCTGGTATTAGGTAAGTGTCAACATCAACAGATGCACCTTGATTGATATATTTTCGTCATTTATCATTATTCAGGATATTAAAAATATATATATTTTTTCTGAAATATCGGGAATTACGAAGAAACTTAAGCAAAGAGAATAAACTTAGACTTGCAACGGTTTCTTACGATGCGTAAAATAGTCTACAGTTACTAAAATACAAATACATTTTCCTTACCGCACTTCACATGATTGGGTGTTTCAAACGAAATTATGCGGCAAATTTAGGAGTCCGCAAAAAGTTTGGATTCATATTATAGATATAGCACCTCTTGTGATTCCATTTTTGTTTGTATAAATTCGTATGGATTCGCTTAGCGTCCTTATCAAAATTTAACAAATATTTAACTCATTTCCTAACAGAACCAAATCCTCATGATTTCCTAACATGTTTCATCTGCACAAGCCATTAAAACAATGTCCGAATATCGCTAGGCAAACAAAGCCAAAAAGTTCAAAGTCTATATCCATATTCTGGCTACCTGCAAAGGCCTAATGTAACAAAGTAACAACGAAAAGTTTCATAAGAGTTTAATTAATCACTTGAATGTTGCCGAAAGTGAGGCGCAGAGTTAAGTCCTACAAAAACCGCGGTTTTGGGTTTGCGCAAACATCAAACTACTTAGAACTAATTATACATTTTAGGGCTTCCTTCCTAACTTTCTGCGAGCACCACAGTGAAATTCGAACACAATTTTTATTACGGAAGTTAGATAAAGTTTTTGTAATAGTATAAAAAATGAAACTGAGAAAATAGAACTGAAAGAGCGTGTAACTAATTATAAGTTTCGAAATATTTTAATTGGCTGAAACCGATAATGAGCTGATATTTTATTTAGAAAATTATTGTAGAAAACTATCTCGTAAAATCCTCAGTAAATATGCGTGTCTATTTGGCGCATGTTCTAGATCACATTGCTCATTATAGGGTTTGATGAAAATAGAGAATGCAAACTTAAGTCTGACGAATTTCACATACGAGGACCCCATCCCGGTTGTAATAGAAACGAAGGCCTGTATTAGTGGTATTAAAACTTTTGAAAAATGTGGTCTCAAATCGGGAATTTAAGCACATCTAGCCTGCTTTTTAGATGAAATTGATATGACGAACATTCCTTGATAACAATTTTTGTGCCTTTTTCGCTAGCTATAAATCCTTCAGTTTTTGATATATAGCAAGTCTAAAATTCTAAAAATGTGCAGATAATAAAATAAGGAGAATACTTAGACTTAAATCTAAAAGAGACGAAAATATGTGTAAACATAAATTAAACCGTAAAAATACAACAAAAAATTGCACGACAGGAGTGAAAACCTGAAAAGGCGAAAATGTGCTCCAGGGAATATCGAAATGGCGAAAAGTTTAAATACTACTAGCTCACCCTGTATAAAAGGAATTCCATTTTCTAAAGTTTCTCGTACAATTTTTTACTTATACTTGTCAATAATTTTATACAAAACCAGAGAAGCATTTTTCTCGTAGAAATTCCCTATCGAATTGTCTTCTCAGATTGTTCGATCCTCGTGACTTTTCCGGCACTAGAATGACCCAAAATAACCCCTTTAAAAAAATACACGCCCAAAAAACATACTTGCCGTACCTAAGACTTGTGCTTAAATTAAAATATTATATAAAAAATCAGCAGGACATTTGCGATATTATTTTACACATCAAGTCTAGTAAAACTAAACACGCTTCTCATAACATAACTAGGCATGATACTCATGATATTTTGTAAAAATAATCCAAATTAAAATATAGCATTTTCCTTTAAATTTTTCGATTAAACTCAATTTTCCAAGTAACTATGCCTCATGAGAAAAGCCATCATATTTTTATAATTTAAAATTTTATTTTTTTAAAGTTACAATTTCGCATTTTTATCTACCCTGTATAACTGGTAGCTTTGATGAAGCAATTTTTTTTATTAAAAGTAACTTATTTTCGAAAAATCGTAGGTAAAATGTCTACATGTATAGTTAGCTCCATGCATGTCCGAGATAAACTCTCGAGAACCAAAGAGATAGGGGAAACATTTGAATACACAAGTAGATGCAAGTTATATAGCCTTTATTTATTCAGTATTTTTAATTTGTCCTGGGAAGGTATGAAATTTACTTTAAATGTGACATTCTATATATAATTATAAATTACAAGACAATAAAAACGCTAGCGAACCATCAGTTCATCAGATTTGGTGTCTCACCTAAAACCAGCTCCTGGGCTGTCGACATGGGCGCTTGATGGTTCTAACCTATCCTTTTCTCCTCACCCTAACCTGAGCTTGGCTTGATCACATGGTCGCAAAGTCCGGGGGTTATCTATCTATAATAGTCAAAGTCAAATCTATGATAAATTTGTCAAAGTTCTGAGAAAGATAATTTTCAAAGTAGAATCAGTAGATCAAGTGCAGTGTAAACTTTAAGTGAAAAACTAACAATAAATGAAACACAACACAAACTCTTAAGGCAAACTATATTCATAAACAGTGATGAGATGATCCACATCCAACTGTTGGGCAGCTCACCAAACTTCTCCCAGAATGATCCGTACATGACCAATGAACACAACTGCAGTCCGACTAGAAGAGCCCTCACCCTCTTAGATCTCCACCTCAGACAACATAAGGACCCTTTCAAGTACGGTAAGGTAAAACTTTTCATAAAAATAAAAAAATTGTCAGTCGTGACTGGACTTTTCACGTGATAGCACTAAAAAACCTGTGAAACTTCAACATATTCAAGGTTTCTACTTAAAAGCACAAGGCAAGGAACATTTACAGGCAAGATAAAATAAAATAAAGTACCAAGAAGAATCAGAAAAATCAATCTTTCACCTGCGAAGGGCTTTTCCAAATATGTTTACGTCGAAATTAGCTGGCTGCCTCAAAAGGTGGACGAGACACAACGTCTGCAAAAAGAAATTCAAAGAAATTAGGAATTAGCCACGTAAAATCACAGAATCACAAAATGGCAGCACACAAAAAAAGCAAAAGCAACTCACTTGCCAGAAACAGTGAAAAATCCCGTTAGGCACCAAATCAATAATACACAAAAAAGTAAGCCAAAGGTACTGACTGAGACTCCAAAATGAGCCGAGTGGGGACTCCCACAAAAGTATTTCACACTTTCTTCACCACATTGCCTATCAATACGGTTGACTACCGAAAAATTGCGCTGTTAAATGTTCTTCAAATGAAGTTGCAGAAAATAAAGCTTCTACAGGATATTACCCTCCCAATATTACAAACCAGTCAATTACTGCAAACCACATGCTTCATGTCACAAATGGCAGGGTTTTGCGCAATCGCGGCAGCTACAAACGAGAACTCAAAACCACGTAAATGGTTGTAATTTTCCTTTATTCACCACGTTGTTCTAGAACTCTAATCTTAACTCATTAATATTAAAATGTTTCTTTATTTTGTCAGATTCTTCGTTTCAGATGTATTTGTTTTATTACTATTATTATTAAGAAATCACGTAGTTAAAAGTTACCAAAGTTAGGTAATGGTTTACTGCGTTTATGTGCGGTACAATTCAGGTTATGTGCTCCCAAACCTTTCTGAATAGGCTATATAAGCTTATAGCATAAACTTTCTTATACTTTATTTTGTTATTTTTATTACACAATTCAACAAAAAATCATCTATGTCAAATTTTCCCCCTGGTATAATATCAGACCCGCGCGCCGCATGGCCCTCATTTTTGTGTGCCGCCACTTTTTGAGGATATTTCTGAGTTTGGACCGACTGATATATTGTCCCACAGCTCGAGCTCTCCGCGACACTGAGATAGATTCATGAGATACGATTTATATAGGGCCCCTTTGGGTATATTCTATATAGTGGATGCCAGACCACCGCCTCCCCGAGTTGTCGAATGTATCGTTTGTCGAGGAAATTTATAGCAATTAGGATTTTTGTGTGCAGCATCCAGTCTTTTATGTAATATGCATTAGATTTTATTCCCTTGAGTCTACATTTTGTACGGTTTTGTCATGTATTGTATACCATTATAACTCGTTGCTTGCTTTATTTTAAAATGAAACAGCAACTAGCCCAATAATTTGTACGAATAGTGTCACCCATTATATATCAACCATACTCATAATCATTTATGAAATTATATCTATGGAGGTTTGATCGTCAGTAAGAAAATACGCTTTCAAAAAGTCTCGAGATGGAAACCAAAAATGCGTAATCTTACGTTTTTCAATATATACTGCCATTTTTATACAAAAAACATATATTTGAAATAAAGTGATAATTTTATGTTAGTTTGAGTTACCAGTTATTAACAAGGACGATAGGACTAAAAGTCAGATTTTAATTCGTATTTTTAGAATGCTTGGTAATAGTGTTTAATATTTTTTTTAATTAAAACTACGTGCCCCTGTAATGTGTCTATGTTCAATTGATTTTTGTTTGCAAAATTTACATAAGAAAAAATATTCGCACTGGTCATAACTAATAATTGAACAAATAAATTGAAAGATTGCATATTTAAAAAGCCACAACAGAGTTAGAGTCAATAATATATTTATTCATAAATGCAGGCTTGTATTTACAATGCCCTGAGGATGACTCCAATCAAACCAAAACACGCTAATAATACATTATAAGTGACTGAAATATTCTCTAGTTTTAACTGTTCTGTGTTATAAGCAAAGAAAAATAAAAACCGACTCTATATTAGAAGGCAAATCGAAGCAGCCGAATGTTTCTTAAAATAATGGCGCGTCATAGCCCTACAAATTATGAATTTGACGAAACTCATTTATTTATCAACTTATAATTTAAAAAAAAATAGATACATTCTGCTATTTAATTTTTATATTTAAAGCGGTGTAATGACTCGAATTAGGCCGAAACGTCGTCTAAAAGTACTTTCTCTCGTAACCTGCCCCCACATTCACCATGTTACTTAACTTTTTCTAGGTCACTAGAAATTTTGTATTTTTTATTTGAATTAAGTAATAAGAGGTAGTAACTCACTTCGTGTTAAAATATTGGAAAAGTAAAGGCGAGTCATAGTCTCACGAATTATGAAATATGTAAATTGCATCTATTCTACCTCCAAGATTAATGATCATTCAGGAATGCAAATGTGTCCTGCAATTTTTTTTTTGTATTTACAGCGTCTTGGTTATGCCTCGATTCAAAGCGAAACGGTTGCGAGAACTTTTTTGTTTCGAAACATGCCCTTTGCGTTTTCGATTTTCTCCCTATAAATTAAATCTGCGCTACTAGCAAATTTTAATTTCTTTATTTGCTTGAGGTAGGCTAAGGGAAAGCAGTGAAGTAGTCAAAGTAGTAGTTAAAAGGAAACAAATTAATGTTTCCAAAAATAATGGCGTGTGATAGTCTTACAAATTATGAAATAGCTCTGATGATTCTTACATAAGATTCTTGCCGAGTACCCAATTATCTTGTTTATAGAGAACATGTAGGGTGATTTGGGGCTTTTTCGTGCAGCGTTCTATATTTTATGTATTAGTTTCATTATCCATAGTGTATATTTTCCAACGACTTGCCATTTGATGTTTCCCTTTTATTGTCTCTCAAATAAAATTCTCTGAAAGTGGTGATTTGGTTGTTAGATAGCAAATAGAGTGCTTGAACTTAAAAGAGTTAACGTTTTTAAAGTCATTTGAACATTAAATCGATTACAGTTACAGCTCAAATACTTTATTATTGAATGTATCAGGAACAAAGTTTTAATATTTTAGAAAAATAGCATTTTCGTAGCAATACTCTCGATTACAAAACGTAAAATATCCGAACGAAAGCAGCAAAAACAGGCGACGAACAAATACCATAAAGAAGTCTAGCTCTAGCGAAGATAGAGCGAACGGATATCGATAAAAACAAAACGACCGGCGAAAATCGTATACAAGTTTGCAGCGGAAACTTTTTCCTGGAGTTCAACATAAAGCGATAAATACGGCTCTCGCTAAGCATGATAATATGCTGCCTGCAAAATATGCTCTCTATGAGACCTGCTTGGAAAATTGCTTTCCTGGAAATAGTACGCCATGCATTTTTGTGGACTCTATAAAGATTGTCCTTGAACCTTACTGATATTCAACAATTTCGCGACAACTACCGATATCTATCTGACAGGAATCTATATTTTATACCTTTACAAAAACTCTATTGAGGTAAAATTGTTGGCGAATGCGGATACTAACAAATAGCCACCCTACACCAATAAGCAGCTTAGATTTGATTTCACAAACCAAAAACCAAGCGTTAACACATTAGTATCATTGAATGTATTTTAAGAAAACCCTTAAATATCTTCAATGGATCATTCTACATGTGATATATTGTACAAATAAGTTAAAATATAAAAACAAAGTTAAATCTGTATGGGCAAAACTAAACGTTCCGTAATGCCGTGAAAATATCAGACAGAAGTCTGAACCAACTATACACAGAAAGTCATAAAACGACACCTCTGATACGATTTTCATAAAGGGGACATTTTGCGCGCTTTTTCAGGATATTGCCATTCAAAATTGTGTTTGTGCAAATATGAAACCGTGAAGAAAGTGTTTGCCATTGGAACGAAAGGGTCGGCTGTTCGTTCGTTATCTCGAATGAGATATTGTCAGCAAAAAAGACGGCGGAAAGTTCAGGCAGTTGTGCGATATAAAATGCCAGATCGTTTTGGGAAATGTTTATATTTAAAATGATGTTTAGTCTGGGTTAATTTAGGAAATTTCTGTCGGTTGCGATAACGAATGTAATTATTAGGTCTCTTGGCAGTAAACAAGGTTGCATTTTTCGAAAATAAGGTAGATTTGGCAATTTTCATTGAATGATGATTAATTAAAAAGTTTATATATAGAAGTTATCCTTACTGAGCGGCAGTATTTCGAGAAATATTCAAAGGCATATTATTATATCTCTTAATGAATGGACTATATATTAAAAAGTATATGTTTCAAGGTAGTGTGAAACAAATTCACAGTAACATATAAATCTATCCATTTTTCAAAACCATTTTAGTCGTTACAGAGAAATTCAATTTCATTTACTGAGAGAAAATTCCAAATTCTGCAAATCTTCCAAGAAAAATTATTTTTATTCTAACAACTCCAAAACGTTAATGTGTGTTTATCGTTAATGTAAAACTACTGGAAAGAAATTGAATCAAAAATAGAAATTTATCAATTAGAGAGCTTGAACAACATCTCTAAACAAATCTAAAAAATTGGTTTAGAATATAAGGATGTTGGAATGCAAACCGAAGAAGCCGAATGTTTCGTAAAATAATGGCGAGTCATAGCCTTACAAATTATGAATTCGATGAAACTCATTTATTTATCAACTTATAAATCAGTAAATTTAAAGATTTTACAACGATCTACTACTGTAGCCGCTCCTGCATAAGAGCACATAGGCGCACGTGAACCCCCAGAAAAAAATATATTTATAAAAAAAAAATTGTTATTTATTTATGATACATTATAGATCCTGACCCCTTTTCTAGCTTCAAACCGTTTTCAATAAGATTTCAAGCAATTAAATGTATAAATCTACATCTTAGCGTCATGTCAAAATATTGGATGACGCATTTCTTCAAATTTCCCATAATGCATCAAAACAAAAATATTATTGAATTTTTTTTAATTTTTTGCGATTTTCTGCAACTTTGATTTTCTCGTATTTCCCAATCTCATACGAAAAAATATTTTAGACCTTTTTTATAGCAGAGGTCACGAGATTTACGAATCTGAGATAGCTTTCTTGAAGATAACTGACTATACGTTGGCTGAGCCATACGCTTAAAATAGATTTTTCAAACTGAAAATCAAAAAAATCACCAATTCGGCATTTTCAGTCAAATTGATGCATTTTTTTGGTATGTTCTGCTCATATCTCCCTTCTTTAATGTACGAAAATATAGTTGCTCCATCTTGATCGATTTTTCCTTTATTATTAAGTGATGACGTGTCGTGTCAAAATTCCCGTTGTAAAAAATATCATCATTTCTAAAGTGTCTCCTAATAGAATTTTGGGCGTAGATTCTCGTCAAGTAAAAGGTTTTTCTAAAAAACAATACTTTCCGAAGAAAAAAAAATAATTATTTTTTTTACCTAGTAATCGATGTGTACATTTTCCCTAAAAAAACATTTTCCCTGCATTTTCGAAACAGAGTATTAAGAGAGTTTTTCCTAGAAATTCCCTATCGTCCTGTCGTCTCAGTTGTTTTGACCCTCGCGACATTTTCGGCGCTTTAACGATAAAAAATTACCATTTTTTCAAAAATATATTTGCACACCATTTTCCGACTTTCACATATTTCAATAAGTTTCAGAAGGCCATCAAAATTTTCGGGTCCAGAAAAGAGTCTATTTTTAATTTTTTTTAGAGTTATTGTGCCCCAATGCGAAATTTTGAAATATCTTGGATTTCACGTAATATTTCGCAAACACTGACTGTTTCCCTCTCTGGCTTGGCTGAAGTTGCCGCCGACTTTACCCGAATGAACGTTAAATAGCCGAACGTAGACACCTTTGGGCGTTACATGCATAAACAGCTTTAAGGGTTATATGTTTTTACGTAGATAGCTCAGTCTTATTATCTGCCCAGGAAAAAGTGTGCTGAACGCGCCAAATGGAGTTTTCACTTAAAAAAACTTCCTCGGCATTTTGACACGAATATGCTCTTACTGCGTAAATCGTAGATCAAGTCTATTAAGAGATATTAATAGATATATTCTACGACGTCCCTAGTACTTCGTCGTACCGTTTAGCCAGTCTTCATAACGTAGATCTCTATTTCGTCAACCGCGTCGACTTAGCGCTGAGCCATCGCACGTGCGCTCAAATAGGCGGGGTTTTACAGAGTTCGTTAGAATTTTAAACATAACGGATGGTCTCGCTTGTGGGAGATTTAGCATGAAATCACCCACACATCTGGCGTGCTCATTAATAGGATTCTATAGCTATCGTGGAATACTTCGGGTTACGTTTTGTGTTCCGATCGTTATGAAAACATATCGGAAATTGGATAGACTAAACATTATGATTACAAAAATAATTTTAAATCTTTGAGCTATGAGCAAGAACCTAAAGTCAAAAATGACGGCAAGCCAAAACCTGAAATTAACTTGACGCTTTTACTGTTATTGTTATTTATCTGCAATGATATGTACAACATTAACTGTAAGAAATAAACAAATATTTTTGAGAATTGGTAAATGCTCCTTTAAAACGGTTTTTTTGCTGCTGCATGTTATATTTCCCGTTGATTGTGAATACCCTAATAGAAAGATCACGAGCCGCCATTAATTTAGTAGAATAATGATACTTCTGAGACCCTAGAAAATAAGGCCTAATAAGAGTTTC
Source organism: Pissodes strobi (assembly GCA_016904865.1). NCBI lineage: Eukaryota > Metazoa > Arthropoda > Insecta > Coleoptera > Curculionidae > Pissodes > Pissodes strobi. Next base: position 210,283 of record MU182317.1, read on the forward strand.
GTTGATGTTTCATGTAAAATGGAAGTATGAGATATATGATTATAAATAAAGCAGATTTTTTAAATCGCAGGAAACCGAAAATGTATACGAATATTGTTCCTGATTTTTTAATGTAATATATGGTATATACAAATAAGTTTATGAGATAGGCAAGTAATCAATTCTCATATTATTTCTGACTTAATGTTTGTATTTTTCAGATTTAGTTTCCTTTCATTAACTAAATCTAAAAATAATTAAAACTCTATTCCATTAACTATAAAACACATTCCATTAATTATAACTGCTTTATCCTCTAAAAGTCTTATTGTTAGAAACACTAGCTGCTAAAACGTCAATTTTCCTAAATCGCATTTTCCAGAAAAAAGATTAGGCCCTACCAATAACTTTATGAAATTAATACATTTTAGAAATATTCCTGACATGCACTTACTATCTACTACACTTCTACCAAATACCGCTCATTAAGCCACAACCACAGGGAATACTACTTGTTTTACTCTTATTTATTTAATTTTTATTGGTCCCTCTGCTGCTTTGTCGTATGCCTATTGGGTCCCATTGGAACGAGATATCGCCTTACCACTCGACAATTTAGATAATGAACATTCCTATCTCGTTTGCATTATTACGAACTGTACGCCATCGCTTCCTGATTTCGTATGGTAATTTTGCAGTTAATTTGGACTTTGCTGTCACCGATTTAGTTTATAGAATAAGTTTACATTAAACATAAACTATGACATTGAAACTTTAAATAATGTAACGTTTAAGTAAATTGAAATATTTAGATGATTATTTTTCCAGTATATAGTCGAATCTCTGACGAATGTTTTTTATCCAATATCAGAGTGGACATACATTGATGTTTTTCCACACTTGTAGTCCGAAGGTTACAGAATCGATTTTTGGTTTTTGCTCGTTGTCATCTTGTTTCTATCGAAAGCTACAGTTTTAATTATTGCAGTATTTTTTCGTTAAGAACTTTTCTTCCGCTTTAGTAAACCACGAACAGTAATTATCATACACAGGGTGTTTTTGCCTTATTTTTAGGAGTAATATTTTATGGGTTTGTGATTGGCTTCACTTTAACCATTTATCGGATATTCCTCGTAAATATAATTATATATTTTTACAATGCATAGTTATAGATACGAATAATGTTAAACTTTTACACACCGAAACAAAGAGCAAAAGGCTGAACCTTTTGGAGTACCTAGAAATCCAAAAGTCACAAAAAAACAGACGTTTTAAATACGAACGACCAACTGACCTGCTCTTTAAACACCTGCATGATTGACAGTGCAATAAAAACAAAATACCGACAGGCGGTTTAGTAGGGTATAACAATTTAGATTTTAGTATTCAACTACTCTTGATAAAGGCCTCATCAAGTCGAAACATATGTAGAGAAATATCTCATTAAATTATTTTGAAACATCTAAATGCAGTGTACTAATTATCCCTAGTATTATTATATATTTTTACTAATAAAATCTAACAAATGATCGAGACATTCTGCATGCTTTTACAAAATATTACTTAAATAATGTAAAATCAGCCTGTATAGTAAATATTTCTTTTACTTATAAAGATGCCTGGCAATATACTTTATCTATATCCTGGGACTCTGTTCTTGGGAAGCAGAATATATCACAATAATGTTTCAAAAATCTGGATCTTTCCGAAAAATCAAAATTCAGCAACAAATCAAAAACAGATATTTATTGAGAAAAGCATTCAGGCTGAGATTTTATTGTTTGGAAATACTTCTAAAAAACTGTGTGTGTCTTGCCAAAAAAAAATCATGAATGCAGAGAAAAAAGTCACCATATATATTTACCCTGATGGAAACCAAAATCCCGTGCTTGGGGGTCTAAAATTACCGTATTTCTTCCAAAGTTACCATATTTCTTTAAGTAAAGGGGATAATGTAAAAGAAAATGTGTGTTTTATACATTTTAAACTTATTTGCTAATAGCTCATTAGAATATGCATAAAAATAAGACTTTGTGTTAGTCCTTGTCCCTATTTGGTATAAATTGTATCCATAAGGTAGGTATTTTAACGATAAGCTAAATATTTTATTTCTAGTCAATGTTATCAAAACTCTCAGATACTGAGGCGAAACTTTTCAATATGACTCCTACCGGCACCTAATACCGGTTCTTTTGCACCGTTCGAGATATACAGATGAAATTCAGCAGATACATGACGGTAAGGAACCGACTTCAAGCAATAGTTCAAATCTGCTCTCGGATAGGCATTATAAGATCCTTTACACAAATAGTGCACTATATAAAAATCGGCCTTTCCTATTGGTCGATCCGCATGGCCCTCCGCTCGCTTCGCTCGCTACGGGGGCTCAAGAAAAGCAAACTAACCAGGTGCTAACCCAAACTAACCCAAGACATACCCAAAATCAAGAAAAAAAACTGTTTAGAAACATAATCTTAAAAAATATATAAAAAATAGCAACGGGGTTCGAACCTCGGCCGTCCAGGTGAGACCCAGCTGTATAAACCTCTACACCACAAGAGCTCTTGATAGAAATTGATTTCATCACGCAGACATATCGTAATACGAGATGGATCGACCAATAGGAGAGGTCGATTTTTACATAGTGCACTATTTGTGTAAAGGATCTTTAAATGCCTCGGATAGAACCTTACAAGATCCGTTAGGAGACATCTAGTGCAAGTAATCGGCGAGCCTGGTAGCATTTTTATGATAAACCAAATATCATATGGTTTGAATTTGGGTCTTAAAAATCAAGACGATCGCGACAGTTCGATAAGGACTTTCTAAGGGTAAAACTCACTAAATACTTCCCTGTTTTGAAAATGTCGTAAAATGGACTTTTCAGGGAAAATGTAAAAACATTGACTTCTAGGTAAAAAAAATAGAGATATTAATTTTTTCCTCGAAAATAATTTTTAATAGAAAATCTGATTCCTTAACGAAATTTACGTCAAAAGCTGTATGAGAAGTGATGATGCCTTTCATGCAGGGCTGGCTAGTTGAATTTAACCTTTTCGCCATTTCGAGTTTTGACACGACACCACTTAATATTTTATTCCTGGAAAACCGAATAATCTACATCAACCAAATCATGGCACATTAATGAACAGTACAAGGTTTCTCGAATTTGAGTTTATGTATGGGGATCTCGAAAACTGTAAGAGATACAGTGTCGGTTAAATTAAGGCAAAATTGCGCATTTAGATCCGTAACACTATGCCATTTAGTTTTAAAATTCCGAGTATTTCTGGAGATATCCGAAAAAAACCGAAATATTGAAAAATCGTTTTATTTCTTTCCTGAACTTATTTCAAATTGAATTGCACTTTGACATTGCCACTTTCTCCGCTCTATCCAATGATGGTATCCAGTTTGGAATCCGACGTTTCGTCTCCAAGAGGTCATCATCAACTATTTTTTTTTAATACGAACTTTATTTTTTTTTGCTGCTGATATTTGCGTTATTAATATGAATATGTTTTTTATTTTTTATTTTTTTCTTATTTTTATTTTTTTTTATTATTCATTTAGCTTTGGGGTAAATATAAAAGAACCTGTTTATTTATATTAACTTTTTTTTATTGTTATTAAAATTTAAACTCCAATTTTCCACTTAACACAAAATACAAATTAAAATAATTTTATAG
>MU182317.1:214725-247217 GCA_016904865.1 Pissodes strobi
AACTTGGAACCATATGGGAAACTTCTTTATTGTTGATTTTACGAAAAAAAGTTGCTCTTTATAAAAAGTTCTGCTTCCTGAGAAAATAATATTAGACTATTAAAACTTGAATTAGCATATACAGAGTGGTCATAAAGTAGGAAAATGTACAGGGTGTCCGGGAATACCGTTCGAATAATTTCTGGGGTGATTCTACATAAGAAAATATGGAATTTTTTTTATATGAACATGAGTCCGAAAATGCATAGTTTTCAAGATACAGGGTGTCAAACTTTTTATAAAAAATCAGTTTTTTGTTAATACCTTAAATATGATTTTACTGATTTTGTTGAAATTTGGCAGTGTTATCTGTAGTAATAAGGAGCTCATTTAGCCTTAATTAGATTAAAAATATAAAGTCCAGTGGCGTCCCGGGAGGCATCATACCGAATATTATTGACAAAGAAATGTGCGCCACTGACACTTTTAAACATTTTATGTTTTTTTCGTATTAAGCAACTAAAAATACAACATTTTTGTTTCTTTAATTGTTTTCGTATCTTGTTTCGTTCATATCTTGTTTCGTTTTCGAGAAAAAAAAATAAAACCAAATGTGCATACTGTGGGCGGCCTTATAGATTAATTGTCTTGAATTTCATATGTTATCAATATTAATTATTTTTTTTCGTTTTTGTTGTATGTATCGATAGTTAAAATTGTTTTGGTTAAAAGTGTCGAGATATGTTTTCTTAGAGTTAAAAATAGTATAAAATATGGGGACTGTCAGGGGGTGTATATCGGACAAACAAGTCAGTACCCTGAAAACAGAATTAAAAGCCATAAATATGACAAAAAAATGTTACAGCTTTATGCAATCACCAATCAACAAAAAACATAAATTTGACTTTGATATTCAAATATTGGGAACCGAGGCCAATACCCCAAAGCGTGAACTTATTTAAAAGTGGCTGTGCAAAAGTTCAATTTGAAATTCGGCTTGAAATAAGCTCATGAAAAAAATAAAACGATTTGTCAATATTTCATTCCGGATATCTTCGGAAATGCTCAGAATTTTAAAACTTTCTAAATGGCATATTGTTAGGCACCTAAATGCGCAATTTTGCACTAATTTGACCGACACTGTATCTCTTACGGTTTTCGAGGTCCCCATACATAGACTCGAATTCAAGTCACCCTGTACATAACAAAAAATGGCATTGATCAGATTGAAAATGCCGCGTGGGTGATTTTTTTGGTTTTCAGTTAGCAAAATTTACTTTAAGCTAAGCATAGCTATTTTCAAAAGTCAACCTCAGATTCGTAAACCTCGTGATCACTACTATAAGAAAGTTCTATACCAATTTTCCCTACAAGCTCGAAAAATATGAGAATATCGAAGTTAAATTGAAAGCATGCAGAAAATCGCAAGAAATTTCCAATATTTCGAATTTTTGCTTTTGATGCAATATGGGAAATAGGATAGTTCTTCTAATATTTTGACATGATGTTTAGGTTAAAATATGTCGATTTATACATTTAATTGCCTAGAATCTCATTGAAAATGGTTTGAATCAGGCAAAATGAGCCAGGATCGGTAAATGTGGACATTTCTTTAATTGGTAGAGGAAGTTTCTGGTGGATTTTACGGCAGATTTCGATGTAAAATTTTACTTTTAGCATATCCATGCGTATAGTTTTTGTAGTAAACAAATAGATTTATTTGCCTGAAATATCATTTAAATCGATTTGCGGATGGGAAAATGAGGTATGATCGGAGAATTTGAGCATTTCAAGCGATAAGCAACGATGTCTGCCAATCTTTCTTCGTCGTATGGCTTGCAGAATTTTTTTAGGAAAAGTGGCCACGAGAAATTGACAGAAATAATTCCTCAACCGGCCGCTAGGGGGCGCAACTGCTATATCCAATTAGAAAAGGGTGTTTTGTCTCAAGTTTTTTGAAAGTGATGAGATATTTGAAATATTATCATCGTGATCCTTGCAAAATTTGCATTTTATTTTTGTTTAACGCGTTTTATTCTATTTTTGAAAATAAAGAATTACTTTATTTTTTGCTGATAACTTTATTTCTTGCTGATAACTCCGGTTTGGGTTAACGGAATTAAACATACTTGATCTCGTTTAAAAGAGCTTTCCTTGCACTATATTCCAATTTACAAACTATGACAATGACAATTTGTTAGGTTGTGAGTCAACGCCCTCTAGCATCGACTGTATATTTGATTCCGTTAACCCAAACCGGAATTATAAACATTAAACAAAATAAAGTTCAACCATCTTCCGCTACTTTATTTTCAAAGAGAGAACAAAATGCGTTAAACAAAAAAAAATCAAATTTTTTTGGGATTACGATGATAATATTTTAATATCCCTTCACTTTCAAAAAACCTCAGAAAAACACCCTTTTCCCATTGGATATAGCAGCTACGACTCTTAGCGGCCATTTTAGAAATTTGAAAATAATATCCAGCAATCTTTTGCGGTCACTTTTACTAAAAGGAAAAATTGCTCTACAAGCCATACCACATGCTTTTTGAGATACTGCGGAGAGTCATTTTTAGTGTGTGGGACACTCGGTACATGTACGTGTTAAAGAACTACGCCAACGAACTAACACCCGTTTTTTCCAGAATTTTTTATCTGTTTTACCGAAAAGGGATTTGCCCATCTTCTTAGAAAGTCGCACGAGTGCAACCTGTTCCAAAAAAAGGCAAGAAAACCATGGTGGTTGATATACAAGAGCCGTTTGCCTTGGACCGGGTTAACTTTCAAAGGTAATAAATTATAATATTCCAGTGCCAATGGAGTATTGCACCGTTTTAGTGCTCGAATAGCGAGAAACTGGTCCTAGTCGAATGGAATAACATGCTTTTGCTTAGTGCTGAAGAAATTTGGGTGTAAGGTTTAAACTCAGTACAATAATTTGTTTGTGGGTACATGATTACAAATTCCAAAATTAAGTTCATTATGGGAGAAAATATGTATTTACTAAATTCTAGATTGAATTCTAAGCTATTAAATATTAATAAGCAAGCCATTTGCAGCCATTGATTTAAATTATTAAATATCTATCAAGCCTCAGTAACGCATGTTTTTACAAAAATTGGTATTTTACTTCGATTAACTATTAAGAATATATGTATGTGCCGTCACTAGAATTAACCCCCGATTTCCACAAGTCGTGATTGTGTATCTAGAACAAAAATATATATTTAAAAAAAATTCTTAATTTCGCAGTTTCATGGGCTAGTACTACACTGTTTTTAAAAGCCTGAAGGGCTAACTTCGATTAGACAGTAACTGGTTTAAATAAAAAAAACTTACCATTACAGTAAAGAATAATATTGTAGGGTATTTATTTATAAATTATTGAGTGAGTTTACCTATTTTTAGTTTCCAATACATCAACTTCTTCCCCTCGATCGAGGTTATACGCTTAAAAAAAAACAGTGAAAAACCTATACATGAAAACGTAATTTGTCACGCATTGGAACCGTCACGACTCGAAACTTGCTCTTGAAGAGGCCCCTAACATTTTTTTGATCCCATCAAGTATTGATTATTGCAAAAGACGGTCGTTTAAAAACCCTGAGTCGCTGTTTCTGGATAAGCTGATGCTCAGCCACGTTCCTTTTCTGTTTTTTATGAACCGAGAAGCCGTAAAAACAACGTGCGGGCGAGCTATTCCTTTTTAGGAATTAGATTCAGATGTTGTTGACCGAAGTTAGTTGGGTAAGCAAAAACGGACGTGCGAGATTGATATTATTTGTGCAGGATTCGTTTTACGAGATTGCTCCAAAAATATATGATGTCTAAATGACAATGAAGAAAATTTGTTAGTTCTTTTTAGAAAAGGAATAATTTTTATTATCTGTTAGTGTTGAAAATTTCATGTGGATGCAAATAAAAGACCATTAACATTACTTTATGAAAACTGACACGAAAGCACGTCAAGATCTAGAGTTGCTGATCATATCTAGTTACATTAACGCAGAATTATAGAATCACAAGCTCAGATCCTTAAGAAGAAAAATATTTGACGCAATAAATAAAACCATAATATCTGGAATGCAACGGTTTCATGGATTACTGAATAAATAATCGTCATTCTAGAATTTATTCCGTCAAACTCTCCAAATTAAGTTTTCCATAACAGAATAAATAGAGTATCGCTTTGCATATCAAAGCACTTAATTTGCTGACGATATTTACTTGATGGCAGAATCGAGATAGTTTTAATGGCCGAAATATTGTCAAAATTAGAATAAAGGCAATTGAAACTCATAGAACGAATTGTATTCAATCTAACGCCTTTCCATATAAAAGGATATTTTGTTTGTAAATTAAAATATTATAATTAAAGGCATTTCAGGTTTTTGTTGTCAATGGAAACTCTAAATAATAATATATTCATTGAAGTGTTCTAAGCAAATGCTTAATCAAATTTAATGCAGTGCTTCAACTTTCATATAAATAGAGATATTTGGATGATTCTTATTTTGAGCTATATATCAATTCATCGATTAGGGGTCCAATGGGATATTTTGTTTCCAATACAATGTTGCTATACATACGGTGATTACGACATTTTAGATAAATGTACGGTAATAAATTACTATAATGTACCGTACACGATAATATGAACGATAAGATACTAAAGTAGAAAATTGGAATATTGAAATAAAAAGCAGCATAATCATTATCTTTTCAAAAAGGACCTACGCGACAATAGACATAGCAAAATAGGTATAATCGATTTTCGCCCTTTCTGGCATGAGAGTGCTTTGTTTTTTTTGTATATAAAGTAGGTATTGCATTGCGTCCAAAATGTGCGCCTCCTAAATATAAAAAAACGGCCTGATGAAAATAATATTGAGGGGTCAATATCGTCGATTTTCCATTTTTGCAAAATTGTGTCCCTGGAACGCACGTTAGAGGGTTTGAAAACATACTTTCCCACGAGTAATTTTTTTTTGTTTTATGGCAGTGGCACACATTAAAGGGAGATCTTATCGCGTTGGAACGTGTAGTCAATCAGCAACTACTGAAGCACCTCGAGAACAACAGAATAATCAGCGATAATCAATAGGGCTTTCCCAAAGAGAAATCGACATGAGATATATTGGCCTATGCCACACATATATGGAGTAGGGCAATTGAGAACTACGGATAGTCTCGAGCGATTGCGTTGGATATTTCGAAGGCATTCGACAGAGTTTGGCATGACGGACTGCTCAACAAACTGCCGTCCTTCGGACTGCCAACCTCTCTCTGCATATTTCTCAAATTTCAATCATTATTATACCGAGCGAAATGGTAATATTAGTATCTGCTTTGGAGCTTTCCTGTTACCTTCCCTGCTCAATTCCTTTCGAATATTATTTGAACGCCAACTTTCGTAACATAATTTTATAGTTGCACTACGTAATAACTCTAAAAGCTCATATTTCTTAGTTAGCAAAGTCATACAGACGAGAAAGCCCATCGTTTAACTTGCTACGAATCGTCAAAAGCACATGCTGCTTTTATCTCACAAAACGTAAACTCCGAAACTCTCCAGAGCGAACATTAGGTAACAAATCGTCAATTAAAATTAGTACGGCTACATATAAACGTTGATAGCTCCGCCAAATACTCCGGTTATTGGAGAACTCCAGCACTCAATAGTTCGAGCTTGTACTTATTCTAAATATATATTTCTCTATTGTTTTGTCAACGTTCCAAATCTGAGGGGCGTAATTTTACACCGTGATTATTAAAGTTGTTTGTTTTTAGTATGACTTGACCACTATGCATTTTAGTGTCGTTATACCCTAGACTATGAAGCAATCGTTTCAGTCGAGGCTGCATACTAATAATAGTGTGAACTATTAAAATGCATAAACTAAATAAATATCACCCTGTCCTAAGTTTGAACTTGAACTTGAACTTGGAAAATATTATGTAAACATTAAAGACAAATTATAAACAACGCGAGCGATTATAAACCTTAAACGTGCAACGATCAGCACTTTTTATTATATAAATACGCTAATGAATCATCAGTTCGGCAGACTTTGCGTCTCACCTAAAAACCAGTTGTCGGCAGTGAATATTCTGTACGCTTGGGTCCTAACCTATCATTTTTCCTTGCCCAAACCTGAGTGCCTACACACAGTAGTAAAATTCGAATCTATGATAAATTTGTCAAAGTTCTGGCAAAGATAATTTTCAAAGTAGAATCTGTCAAGTAGTTCAAGTGCAGTGTGAACTCTGAATGAACTTAATACAAAAACCAACCTTAAATGAAATACAACACAACTCTTAAGAAAAACTATATTTATAAAACAGTGACCAAACACATATAGATTGGACAGATAGACATTGTTAATTTTTTCGCATTAAGTCTTTGACCAAGAGACGTTGTTATTGTTCTTGACTAAAGTGCTTTCTTTATCATCTCTTTTCACCACATAGATCGATCCCGAATCTAGCTATATTCCTGCACGTTAACCAAGACGTGGCATCACGGAAAAACTAAACGTGACAATAGTTTTAATTCTCAAAATTCTAAACATGTCATCTAGTACTGAAAATGCACAGGTCAAGTATAAGTCCAAGAGATAGTTGCCTAAATTTCTGCTCATCTAAGATTATACCCTTAAAACAACACAAACCTTCTTCTTCTTCGAGTGCCATGCAAATTCTTGCGTAGGCGTCCGTCATATGTATCTATCAATTGCAGCATTTTGGAGTTCTTGAAAACTACTTATTCCCCTCCATTGTCTAATATTCCGCAACCACGAAAGCTACCTTCTTCCTATTCCCCTCTTTCCTCCTTCGATCTTACCTTGAAAGATAAGGCGCTGGAATTCATAGCGTTCTCCTCTCATAATATGTCCTAAGTATGATATTTTTCTCCGTTTTATTACTTCGAAAAGCTCACGATCTTCTATTTGTGCTCTTCGAAGAACTTCCTCATTTCTTATGTGGACCACCCATGATATTCTCAGCATTCTTCTCAAACACCACATCTCGAATGCTTCCAATTTATTTATGGAACTTGCTTTTAATGTCCAGGCCTCTATACCGTACAAAAGAACTGACCAAACGTAACATTTTAGAGTTCTGTATCTTAGTTTGAAGTTTAGATTTTTATTTGTGAGGATTTTTTTGAGTTTGAGGAAGGTTGCTCTGGATTGTTCTATTCTACATCTAATCTCTTGTTCTGGGTCCCAATTTTGGTTCAACATACATCCCAGATCATAAATTGCGCCACTTGCTCAATATTCTTCTCATTTACCTGAATTCTGATTTGTGGAATATCAGTCTTACTCACGACCATAAACTTCGTTTTTTATATTAATTTTCAGGCCTAATCTTGTGCTTGTTTCATTTACGTGATTCAATAATTCCTGAAGATCGTTTGCATTATCCACGATTATTACAGTATCATCTGCATATCTGATATTATTGATATGTATCCCGTTCACTTTAATGCCTATAGGGTTATCTAAAACCGACTCAAAAAACACTCTTTCCGAGTACAGATTGAACAACATCGGTGATAAAACGCAGCCTTGTTTTACACCTATTTTTATATCGAACTACTCGGTTGTTGACAGGTTACCCAATCGAATATCTGCTTTCTGGTTCCAGTACAGATTGCTAATTAATCGAATGTCTTTACCATCTGGACCTAGTTCCTTAAGGTACGATATTAGGAGGTCATGTTTTACATTGTCGAAGACCTGCTCATAATCGATGAAACACATGAAAACATCCTTTCTCTGGTCCCGACAATTTTGTACCAAGGTTTGTATACTGAATATTGCTTCTCTTGTTTCGAAACCATTTTTAAACCCAAACTGACTGCCGCCGCTAGCTTCTTCGCATTTTTTATAGAGCCTCGTGTGCTAAATTCCCAGAAAGAGCTTCAAGAAATGGCTCATTAGACTTATAAACCGGTAATCTTTGCATGTTTTTGCAGTACTTGATTTTGGTAAAGTTATAAAAGTACATCGAAGCCAGTCCTCTGGAATATGTCCCGTGTCATATATGTTGTTAAAGAGTTTGGAAATTATCTTTATGTTCTGTTCATCAATAAATTGGAACGTGTCAGAAAACATATTATCAGGACCTGGGGTTTTGTTACTCTTCATAAGTTTCACCCTGTCAGTTCTTCTAATTGAATCGTTGGGTTGTTTGGTCGGTTGTCATTGAAAAGCTTAATTGCATATTCCTTCCAGATTTCCGATATTCTGTCTGTATCTACTACCATTTCATTATTTTCATCTCTAATAATCTGTGCTGTTTCTTTTCTATATATCCCGGCTATTTCTTTCACCTTTTTGTGTAGGTTGAAAGTATCATTAAGGCTTCTTCACATCATTCAGTAAGCCATTTTTCCTTTGCTCTTCTAATCTCATTTCTGATTCTTCTTTGTAGGTCTCTATATTTGTTATTGTCATTCCGAATTTTGCAAAGTCTTCGTTCTTCGATTAGCTCCAATATTTCTCGGGTTATCCATTCGTTTTTTGTTGTGTGTGTGTCCTTTTGGAGAAACTTTTCGTTTGAGATTTCAAAAGCTTTTCTTATGTTATACCAACATCCTTCCAAATCGCTGACTGAAGTTATGGTGTGGAGTTGATTATTTAAGTATTGTGTGTACTCATTCTGAATGTTCGTATTTTTGAGCAGTTTTATGTCGAATCTTTTCTTTTTATTTTTCCTTTTAGCGTTAGACAGACGTAGCGAGATGTTGGCCCTAACTAAGTTGTGATCTGATTCGATATCACCACCTGGCATTGTAGTAACACTGGTTATGAGGTTCTTAAACCTATGATTAATCATGATATAATCTATTTGGTTGCGTACAATGCGTTGGTCTTTATCTTGAGGTGACTTCCAAGTATAGAGGCGACGACGGTGTGGTAATTTATACCATGTATTTTTAATAACCAGATAAATAATAGATAAGAAATTCGCAGCAGTTTTTAGAAACATAAGCCCAATTATAACACCTTTGTAAGAGTTAAATTTATTTAAAGGCGTCACCAACTTCCCAAGTTATCATTTAGAACTAGTTTTGACTTAGGCTTCGCAACAAAGGAAATAATAATATTAAAACCAAAATTTTAATCAATAAACAGAAAAATCAAGACGATGTAAAAATTGAGCCCAATTAATTCAATTCAAATATAGTTACTAAATACTTCTCTTTTGGAACACTAATATTAAACGATAATAAATGAATCAGATAGATAGGTGAACAGAAAAATCGGTTTATTACCACAAGATGGAAAAGAATGGTTTGTTTCGTTATAAAGTGGGAAAAAAGAATTTTGCTTCACGTCAGCAAAAATAAAAAATTAGGTACGGTACGACTACTACTTAAAATTATACTTCACGTTGGCGACTAAGCTTTAAGTACTCGTTGTTGGCAGGTAAAATTGCAGGTAATCAATAGAAAAATTTTCATATCTTTTGTCCGGAATCGGGTTGTTAAGGGGTGTCTTAGCTATATGCCCACGTATGGAATGTTCGGTGATTTGCAAATCGTCCGTTCAGTAAGGGTTTACGTAAAGTAGCGGTATCCGTTAACAGAAGTTTAATTGTACTTAAGTTTAAGCTTCTCAAAAATGGATGGAGTTATGTGTGAATTTTTATGTCTTATTGATATTTTTCAAAATATCGGGTATTTATTTTTATATGAGTATTGCGGATATTTAAATAAATTTATAATAAATATCCGATAATATAATTCAATTTTTATGTGATACATAACGTAACTACACTATGGAGCGGGCCTATTTGTGTTTCAATAATTACCACCTGAATGCTCAAAGTTATGTTCTTATTTGTTTAAGTAATACAGCTAAAAAAGAGGTTTATCGATCCGAACGATCAGCACTTATCGCTTAATAAAGGTTAGGGATCATTTTTTTTAAATGAAATGTTAGTTTTTTGTATTATTTTATATTTCTTCTCTCTTTATGTGTGTCATACATTGTGGTATATCTTCTAATTAATCATTGATTAATATAAAGTTTAATTTTTGGATAGCTCATTACCTGTTCGTATTCAAGACAAACTTTTTTTAATGGCATTAGTAGTCAGTAGTAAGTGTCGTTACTGAAATTCGTAAGTGTAAAGGGTGCACGATAATGTAAAAGAACATCGGTGATAAAAACCCCCAATGCATAAAACACGGCAACATTATTCTTTAAAGCCGAAACGATTTCGGCCCTCCCTCTTGTCACAGAAAACCTAAATAAGTACTTTCGGACAAGCGCAGGGGTGAATTTTTCACCGCAGCCCATTTCACATCAAACTGTCAAGAACGCGGCATTTTTTGTGTATTTTTCCCTACGCAAATAAAACGGTAATAAGAGGGCGGTTGGTCAAACGTCATGCGATTTACAAATTTGGGTAATTACTCTCGTAATCTGTGTTAAGAGCACTTTTAATTTAGATAATACTTTTGTTTCGTTTTGTGTGTTTTTGTTGTTGGTGAGTAGGGATGATTGAGAGCACCAGCGGTAAAACAGTTGATTTTCGCCATCTGCTGGCTGTAATTGAGCAATTATTACTATTTATTTATTTATTTATTGATCACTTTGCAAACACACTTAAAAAAAAGGTAATTACTTGTAAAGGTAAATTCAGTGATTACATTAATATTAAAAATAGACATAAAGAGATATGACATAAAAACAAAAGGAGTACTAGAGAGCTGAATTATAAGAAATAAAACGTATTTTTGTGAAAATCGAGAAAATTTTATACAGGGTGTGCCAAAAAGGTATGGCAAATCAATGTTACTTTTTTTTTTAATGGAACACCCTGTATATTTGTAGCAAGTTAAAGAGTCTTTAAAAAGGCCTTTTTAAAAATTTATAATATGATGTATTGACTTTTTATAGTTTTCAAGCTATCATCGTATAAAATGTTAAATATTGGTTATTTATTTACTTTTAAAATAGAGCTCTTCAAATCATAGAATAATACTTAACTAAGCCAGAAGTAATACGAAAGTTTGCGTCAAAAAAGTGTTTAAATATCTATGTAGGTATAAGTTATGATATTTGAAGTAAAATGGAAAGAACCAGTATTATTAACTACAGGCATACTAATATACAAAATGAAAAAGGAACATAAGAATATTATATTGCTAAATGTTCTACATGGCACCCATTCACTTCAATACATTTTACATAAATGCGTTTCTGTCTTTCGATTGCAGCCAAAATATAACCCTGATTATTTGTATTTAGTATTGCTATCTCTTCTCGTAGGTAACGTTTGATGCTATCAGGTGTTAATAATTCTTCGGGTGCTTTCTCGTTTAATTTCCCTTTAAGGAGACCCCGCAGAAATGTGTCCATAACTGTCAAATCAGGAATATTGGCTGGCCATCTGATACTCCCAAATCGTCCAAGCCATACAGGAAACCTATCATTTAGGAAGCGAGTTACAATACCGATATTATGGTAAGGAGCACCATCTTGTTGCCACAAAACTTCATTGTTCTCTGGCAAATTTTGAGCAACATCTTGTACTAAATGAAAGTATCGGTCCCCGTTCATAGAACCATTAAAAAATATGGGTCCTATTACCCTGTTGTTTAAAATTCCGCACCACACATTTACGGATGAACGACCAGAACGTTTAACTTGACGAATACCGCGGGGGTTTCTTGAGCCCAAATATGGCTATTCCGTCTATTAAATTTTAAAGCAGTTGAAAACACTGATTCGTGAGTCCAAAAAATTTTTGTTAAATAATAGCCCATCTTGTTCAAAAAGGTCCATCCTATTCCGAGCAAAATCCAATCGGTTTCTTTTATTTTCCTCAGTTAAATACTGGACTGGTAAAATTTTGTAGGGGTGAAATTTATATTTGGCCAATGTATTCTGTATTTTATAATAAGTTTTTCCTAGTTCTTGTGCAGCCATGGGTATGGAAGTAGTAGGTTTTTCTAAAAATCAGCAGTTTAAAAAAAAGAAAAAGAAAATCCAAAACAGCTTACCTTGAACATGTAGCAGGATATTCAATTAGTCATCATAATAGTTTTCATCTGGAATTATCGTTTGTTTCTTTCTCTTAAACGATAGTGTTTCCGTTACCTGTTTATACAAATTAGAAAAAGTATTCAAACTAGGAATAATTCTTTCTTCTGCATATCGCCTAGCATATTGTAACCGCGCTTGACGTTTATTGTAATTACTTTTTATAAAAATTTCATAAATATCGCGTCTTTCTTCTTCTGTGAAAGGCATTTTGATAAGCTGTCACTAATCAAATTAAACAATATGGAAGTTGACGTATCTAACATCTTTTTTTTCTCAGCGCCAACTACGAGTATGAATATTGCGAATTCCGAATTCTTAATTTCATTTAAAGCATTACTAAAAATAGTAATAAATGCAGGATTCAGGGCAAACTTTCGTATTGTGGGTATACTCCTGGCCTAGTTAAGAATTAATCTATGATTTATTGTCAAATGTGTTGAAAAGTAATTTCAAAAGACCTCTATTTTAAAACTAAATAAATAACCAATATCTAACATTTTATACTCTGATAGCTAGAAAACTATAAAAGGAAAATACATCATATTATACATTTTTAAAAAGGTCTTTTTAAAGGCTCTTTAACTTGCTATAAATATACAGGGTGTTCCATTAAAAAAAGTAATATTGATTTGCCATACTTTTTTGGAACACCCTGTATAACATTTTCTCGATTTTCACAAAAATACGTTTTATTTCCTATAATTCGGTAAAAATTTCAGCTCTGTAGCTTAAAAAATAAAAAAGTTACAGGGGTGGTCAAAATCTAATCAATATCCCTGTATATACCTACATAGTTTACTTTAAAAGTGTTTTATGAGTTCCTTAAACTTGGTACAAAATATATCACAGTTGTGTTTTTCTAAAAATATATTGCATTTTTCTAGCATTCTGTTTATAGGAGAGATACTATTTTGACTAGTATGAAAAACTTTATGATTTAGTGTTCTAAGTCTAACCTTTGATACTCTAAAGTTTATATAATAAATGAGATTACAGTCCCTGTACTTAATAAAATTCAATAAATTGTATATAAATAAAACTGCCTGTTTATTTATCCTATCAGTCAAGGTTTTAAAGTGAAAGGCATCCAACATCATCCTGTATGAGACCATAAGGATATGCATTATTTTTCCTCACATAAAGTTATCTTAAAGATCGCTTTTGAAGTTTTTCTATATGATCTACATGAGTTGCTGCTGAAGGCATCCATATTTGTGAAGCATATTCCAAATGTGGTCTTACAAGAACAGTGTAAAGTCTTACAGTGGTAGAAATGTTAAAGTCTTTGCTGTTCCTAATTACAAAACCTAAAAGCCTATAGGCTCTGTCAACAATATCAAGATAGTGCTGATTGAATCTCACATCACTTTGAAACGTCACTCCCAAGTCCTTTACCTCACTTTTACGATCTAGATTGGTATCAGCTATACTATAGTCATATAAAAACGAATTATTTTGATTTCTTGTAAAAGTTACTACAGAACACTTTTTTACATTTATAAACATTTTATTTAGATGGAACCAATTACAGACACCATCGAGGTCTTGCTGTAACCTATAGCTATCTTCTATACATGATATTTCTTTAAATAACTTAAAGTCATCCGCAAATATTAGACTGGAAGAGTAGGAGACGCATTCCGCAAACGGGTTGATAAAAACCAAAAAAAGCAAGGGACCCAAGTTGCTTCCCTGGGGTACACCAGAAGTTGCGATATATTTGGGAGAATAGCATTTCCCAATTCTCACCCTCTGTGTCCTATTCAACAAATACGAATGCATGAAAGAGTATGCTTGTTTAGAAATCCCATACTCAGCCAGTCTATTCAGAAGCAAGACATGATCGACCTTGTCAAACGCCTTCTCACAGTCGGTATAAATAACGTCAAGCTGTTCTTTCCTCCCTATTGCTTGAGCAGCCTGCTCAGAAAATACACATAAATTCGTCACCGTTGATCTATCAGGCATGTAGTGGTGACAATTTATCCTTTAAAGCATTGAACAAATCATCAAACAAAATCATTTCAAAAATGTTTGCAAGTATATTTATCAAACGGTAGTTAATAACATCACTTCTGACTCCATTTTTAAAAACTGGGACAACAGTTGATGTTTTGAGAGCATCTGGAAACTGATTCTGTTTGAGGGCTAAATTAAAGATATATGTCAATGGCTGGACAAGAAACTCTGAGAGACCCTTATATACATATGCGGGTATGTTATCAAGGCCAGTAGATTTTTAAGGTTTTAATTATTTTAGTGTACTTCTAACTCTTTCCTCAGTAATCTGTGAGAAATTAAAGATATCTGTACCAATACCTGGCATATAGGAAGGGTTAAGATTAGATACCTCGAAAACAGACATAAAGTACTGTGAGAAGGCATTTGCTATGTCATCAGGCCCAGAGTACATATTATTATTGTACCTCATTTCCACAGGTATACCTCCTCTACTGGATTTGGACTGCACAAAATTCCAGAATGAAGCTGGATCAGAATTTAAATTGTGTTCAACAGAATTTTTATATTGTTGGTATTCATACGGGATATAAAAGTTTGTGTCTCAATACTAAAATCTTACCTGTAATAAGATTTTTTTGATATAGTTTGTATGAGTTCAGGGGGAATATATATTCCGCCAGCCATAATTTTTCCTCGAAAAAATTCAGTCCGACATGTGAACTCTTTGTAAAATGGATGGAACATTTCACAAAACATGTCAGACCAATAGCTGAAAATAAGGCATTATTGTTTTTAAAGGACACGTTAGACATAAAAATATAGAGGCACTTGAACTGGCCAAAAAAAAGTTTGTAGTTCTTTTTTGCTTGCCATCGCATTGCACGCACAGGCTACAACCGCTAGATGTCGCATTATTTGGGCCGCTAAGTAAATATTACAATACAGCGGTCACTCAATGGATGAAGCAAAATCCTGGTCATCCAGTTACTCTTTTTCAGGTAGCGTCGCTTTTATGTGAAGTTTATGGTAAAGCTGCAACTTGAGCGGATTTAGATCAACTGGGATATCACCCTTAAATCCGAAAATATTTCCTGAAGACATGTATCTGCCTAGCACAGTAACAGATGTAGCTATTGCCGGGGAACAGACAGAAAATGAAAGAGTTAACTCTCCTGAAGTATTAAATGGGCCAGGTTGCTCAGGTAAAGAATAAGACCTGTCTGCAACTTCTGCTCCAGTCAAACAACAAGAACCTAGTTCTTTTTTTGGTACCGATATTTTAATGGAAATTCTAGCTAATGAAGAAGTGGCCCAGCCATCTATAACATTGGACAAGCAAACACCTATAGCTGATGAAGAAAATTTATCCAACATTAAGGATATCTTAATGGAAATTTCACCTCTTTCCCAGGGAAACGCAAGATCTACAAATCGTAAGAAAACATGTACCAATATGTTCTTACAGAATCTCCATTCCTCCAGGGTCTGCGCGAAAGGAAGGAGAACAAAAAGCAGCAAACACAAGAAAAAAACAATCAGCGAAGAAAAATATTTTTTTTCTGAAAAATTAAGAAAAAGTGCGCGCGTTTCTTCCAAGAAGAAACTCTCTGGGGTGTCCTCAGATTCGGAAAATGAAGAGCCTCTTTATGTAGAAGATGATTAAGGCTACTGTGCATGTATATATACTGTAATGAACTCTATAGCCGTTCCAAGCCCCGTGAAGGTTGGTTGTGCTGTATACAATGTCGCGCCGGTCAAAAAATATCAGGAAAAAATTTATTTGCGACTTGTGCCACTAATCGTACCTACTGACTATGGTATGCCAACTTGCCCTATAGGGTAGGGCAAGATGAATTTTGTTGCAATTTATTTTATTATATTTTCTCAGTTAAACCATTGTATATTTTCTCATGTGTTATAAAGAATATAACTTAGAAATACTTGCTATATATTATATTGTTTTTAGTTTTCGTCTACTTATTTTCACGATTTATCAATCCTCCATTAATGTATGTCATCTTACCCATCTTTCCCCTACAATATTTAAAGTTTTATCAACAGACACGTTTGTAAAAAGACTAACAATATCAAAATTCACCAGGGTGTCGTTAGGATTTAAATTAATCTGTGATAGTTTTCTAAAAAAAAATGTGGATTTCTTATATATGAGCTAGTGTTATTTATAAGTGCAAGAACTAGGCATATTTGGTAGCATTCCCAAACTGATTATCACAAACACTTTTTAATAAACTAATTTAAATGGAAATCTAAAAATAATGTCCGAGTTAGAGAGAACGAACATTATATCCCCTGACAAAATTCAGTCTGAAATTCTTCTGACGTAGTTTGCTTTCAAAGTAAAAAACAGGAATACGAAGTTTGAAAGCCTTTCTATAATATTCCCAACAGAAAAATCCTTACAATTTTTCATCCTCATTTATTTTAAAAGCACAAAAGGATAAAGAGTATCCGTAAAATGCGGTAACGAATGGTAACGAGTAACGAGGACCAAGAAAACGGATAATTATTGTGCGCCGAGCAATTATGGAGGACACTCCTATTACTTTGACGCCATAATTATCGGGGTTCATGATTTAAGGATGGCAGTTTGAGACGGCCGGGTTTAAGAAAGCGTAAGAAATATAAAACGACGAGATTTTAGACCGTGAGCATATAAAATAATTACAGCACTTTCAAGTCAAATGATTTTATTCATGCTAGCACCAAATAAGGTTTACACAGGTCAATAAAATTGTCATCACATTAAGAAGTCTTAAGATTAAGTACTTCAATAAGACAGTTCTTAAGATTACTCAACACTCAAAAAACAGTTTAAAATACACTAAAGGTTATTAAAACAGGTTAAAAAAAAGCATGAAACAACACGAAACTAACAGACAAAGACAAAGATATTCTAAGAAGCAATGAAGGTTATTTCATTAGTCAATAAGTCTATTGGGTCATATAAAGGCTTCTTTAAGAGTGCCTGTCGAATCCTGCTCCTGAACACACCTCTGGGTTTTGTATTTAAGGAGTCTGGAAGCTTGTTGTAAAACTTTACAGCTCAGTATCTCAGCCCACTGCGGCACCTTTCAAGCCTACACAGCGGAACAGCAAGCTGTCCATTGGAGCAGTTGGCACCATCATGTTTCTGATCATTTGTAGGGAATTTTTCCAGATTGTCCTTTATATAACGAAGGTTTTCTAATATTTTGGAAAAGTCAATAAACGTTTGTGTACAATCATCTCTATACCCCAGACCACCAACTCGCACTGCCCTCCGTTGTAAGGCAAAAACCCTACGCTACAGCGGGCTATGACCCCATGCCAGGATCGCATAGGACATAACAGAATGAAACAAGGTAAAATATGCAGTTCTCAACACACCCACGGACACTGTCCCTGACAAATTGCGCTCCTCAACTTCTTTGTCAACCTTTCTATATGTGCATCCCACTCAAGACCACTATCCATCTGTACCCCCAAGAACGGCACAGTCCCACGAGACATTGGATACCCCTGTGCATATCTTAAAGATAAAAGGAGATGGCTATTCTTGGATTCATTTAGGACTAAGCTATTTTTTCAAACCAGTGTTTGGCCCCTCGACTATGCCTCACCCGTGCCACCCACCAGAGCATCCACTTGAGGTTCCCTGATTGAGATGGTAGTATCATCGGCAAACAAGACATAATGCTCCTTTACCCGGATCTTAGAAAGGTTATTATTATATACCAGGAATACTGGGGACCCATTACAGATCCTTGTGACACCCCAGTGTTCATGATTCTTGTGGCCGACGACACTCCAACCACCCTTTGAGTTAGTCCTTCCAAATAGGATGTTAATAGATCAATACTGTTCTGGCCAAATTTATAAAAATGAAGTTTTTTGATGAGGAACTTGTGCGGTACACAATCGAAGGCCTTGCTTAGGTCGCGGAAGATGGTACCAATATATTCTTTGTTTTCAAAACCATCTATAATTGATCATACCCTAACCCAAACTAAGATATCGATGATCATACCAGATTTAAAATAGCTTGCACAGTATTACGTCCCGCCCTAAACCCAAACTGCTCATCACAGAGTAGTGAATTTGCCTCGAGAAACAGCGCCACTCTCGAAGACATACATTTACCAAATATTTTTGCGAAAATTGAAAGCAGGGAAATCGGACGATAGTTGGAGACATCCGTCTTCTCTCCTTTCTTAAAGATGGGAATCATAATGGCTTGTTTAAGACAGGAGAGGAAAAAACTCTCCTTGAAGCAAAAGTTTATAAGTTTTCTCAGTGGTACTACAATAAGGTCCTTGATGACCTTAATAAGTTTAACAGACAAACCAAAAACATCACGTGCGTCTTTGTTTCTTAAGCTCATCACAACTCCTCTAATTTCAATAAAGCTCACCTCCCTAAATTTAAAATGTGACCGAGCTTGAGGGTCCAGCCGGAAGTGAACATCTTCTATTGACTACAACTGTGCACCCCCAACTAGACCCTCTGCTATTTCTGAGAACTTGTTAAATTGATTTGGGGTGATTCCCACAAGGTCCCCGATGGTTCCTGCCTCCTCTGTTGTTGGTAGATTCGGAAATAAAGGTATCATTATACTCCTTCTTCACTCATTTTATTTAATTTTTGCATTGTTTATGAATATTGCTTTTTTGTGTAAGCAAACCTGGTGATGGATAGCTCTTGCACTGGTCAGTGAGAAATTGCAATTGTCTGTTCCATTTTGTATTGTTTCTCAGGAAATGCTCTTTCAAAAGCTCCTTTGATTTTATTACAGAAAAGCTGACATTTTTCGTTTAGAGAATTATTATTGTCTGTTATAAATGACCAGTTCAAACTCTCAACCAGACCATAAAAAGTGGTTTTTCCCTTTTCATTTACAGGTCTGAGATATTTAGATGTTGCTTTGTGGCTGTCTGAAAAACAATTTACATTAAACTTAAATTGGATATAGTTATGGCTGAAAGATTGTTATCATATATGCTTACTTCCTTGAAAGGGCTGTAAAAATTTGTAAAACTTGTTATCAAGACAGTTTCTACCTCATGTCTCGGCATGCACTGCCACCTCAAATCCATAGGATTCCAGCAGATCTAATACAGAAATAGCCTCGCTCTGATCTATACCAAACCATACATTAAAATCACCCGCTATTAATATCCTTCTAGCACATCCCACAATAGCTATGGCCTCTGCTAGATGTGCCATGAGGGTGCCAAGGTCACCTGAGGGCGATCTATAAATAAATAATATTGTATATGTATTGAGGTTTGATGCATAAGAAAAACATAGCTCGATTTTTTTTCCACAGACAACTCAGAGATTCTGGGAATGTCCGTGTGTTCAATAGCAGGATTTGCCAGTATAGCGACTCCACCCTCCCTTGATTGTTTCCGACAATTCCAATACTAACCCCGGTATTTTAAAATCCCCTGATTCACTCTCATCAAGTCAATGCTCACAGTTGCAGAGTATGCTGATATTTTTTGTCAGCTAAAAAAATACTCAATTTCATGTTTCTTATTTCTAACAGATCTCACATTTTGAAAAAAGTAGTGTGATACTTTCACATTTGTTTGAAGGTTTGATCCGTTCTGGGGTGCTATTTTCCATAGGTTTAAAAAACTATTAATTAGTAGACCTTTTGGCCAGAAATGTTAACCCTTAAAAAGTTTGTTGATGTGCCAAGTCACATAAATTAGTCTCAATATCATTAATAATGAAGTAGTGATAATCTATAAAGTAGTGCTTATATCGCCTAAAAAATGCTGTCCTCCAGCACGTTTTAGATGAAAAAAAGTTGATATTTAGTTATTTGCTCACTATTGCTCAATAAAAAATAGACAAACGATGTGTGTTTAAGACTATACGACAGAAGTGAAAACTTTAGAAATACGAGTTTAATATTAGGAAATACAAGTTTGGGTTCGTGGGCGATGTTTAAAGCAAAATGTTACCTCGAAATCTCCCATAAAGTCGACAGAAACCGCTGCTTATCGCTCAATGGTGTTTTCAATATCAGGGATGTCATGTTCAGGAAAAAAAAATCCTTCAATTTTTTCAATATTAATTTTTGGATTCCAAAAACTATTAAGTTAGAGTAATTTAATAAACGTATTCAAAAGTTTTCTTAGAATCTAAATATCAAAATGAGAAAAATAGAAGTCGTGTCTGAAAGATGGCAGACTTAGCACTATTGCCTCGCTCCCCAACCCATCAGCCGTATTTTCAGATCTAAATATGTTTGCCAAATTTCGTCAAAATCGGATAAGCTAGAGACTTATTTTGGGGACACGAGCATGAAAGTAGCTATTGCAAGGATTAGAGACAATAAAGAAATATATAGACCTATCAACTGAAACTAGTTTTCAATTATACGTCTGAGCTTTGAAACGTCCGACCAACACTTTTCCTGGTCGCTTTTCCATAAATTTCAATCTATATCCATACGTGCATCAAACCTCGTTTGAGGGTGATCGCCGCGATCAAACTACAAAGGGCAAAGATTAAAACCACGATCGCTTTTTCTTTTTCGAAATTGCGGCGACCGCGTTTTATATTCGTATATACGAGTTAAGAGAATTAAATGGGGGAATGGAGAGTGCATTTAAAAAATTGAAAAATCTTATTTTTACTGAGGGTTTTTTATTTGCTTTGTGGTTCGTTTTATTCTTTGTTTTCAATTTCTTTTCCAGTTTAATTCGGTTAAAGCGGAGAAAGCTTATTCCGTTCCCTTTGTTTTTATTCAAAATCTTATTGAGGCTTTTATCAATTTGAGGGGTTTAAGATGGATTTCTTACATCTAATAATATGCAGAATTATTTGCTTACATTATTTTAAGTTTCAAAAATTAGAATAAATTTTCGTCAAATTATAATATTTAACGTTTTTAGATATGGCCTATTATAGTGGTAACATTTGGCTCAAGTTTCATACAGACAGTAAAGTCCGCGAAGTTTATTTTCTAGTTTTTTTCCTGAAAATCTTTATTTAAGTTATTTTCCGAAACAACCTTTCTCCGACTGGAAAATATAATAAAGGTCATGGTAAAATTATTTATTAGCTAAAGAGCGAAGCCTTGTCATACCAAACGTGGACTTTTTATAAAAATATTCTATACGTATTTAATATTTTTCAAGCCGATGATGAATTTATAGCTATATGCACCGCCTTTATTACTAATAAAGATTAACTAACGTCAGTTAGCTAACCAAAATATATTTAGTAAGAGTCAATTAAGTTTTGGAAGCATCCGGCAACGTAGTAAATATGTGGAGTTTTTACTAAATGTCACTGTCTAAAATAAGACATATATGCTTATTACGTTGTTGTTAGTTTCTTTTCTAATTTTTTTACGTGTTTGGGAGATTTTAAAAGTTTCCAAAATTATTAAAATTGTTCCAGAATAAAAAGAAAAATGTTTTTATCCTAAACCTCCTAAAGAAGGATATTTAATCTTCAAAAATGTTTAATCTATTACAAGTTCCACGAAAACTCGGACAATACCCGAATATTATTATATTTTTAACTGTTTCCTTAAGCAGAAGTTAGTGTTTCAGTTTTTCCCTATTTCAAATTACAATTCAGTTAAAAGTTAATTATGGGATAACTCAGTTTTACAAATTGCGTATTTGTAGCGGTATAGAATGCCGGATGATTGCCTTCAATTGTGACGTCATAGATATATTATTTCAGGCCTAACTTGCGGAGGTTGGAGCAAGAAATTAAAAATAATAATGGAAGCAACTGAAAAGTTTATAACTCGACGGTAGGAAAGAAGAAAATCGAGAGATATCTAGAAAGCAATGCGTTGATATCTTAAACAGAATGTCACATAGCTTAAACAATATGTGTCATATTGATGTTCTTCGGCTCAAGATGTCACTAAAGAATGCTACTAAATTTATCTGCATCCTTTATCTTTCTCCAAATGAACCCAATTATAAACAACTCTTCTCCTATCTCTCACTAACGTTCGACAAACTTCAAACCACCCACACAGATGCTGATATAACATTCGTGGGAGACTTTAATGTTCACAACATCCCTTGGCTAAAGTTTTCTTCCCGAACGGATGATATGGGCTGAGAAGCTGAGGCTTTTGCGGTCACCTGCGGCCTGGCTCAACTTGTGGGCGAGCCAACACGGATACCGGACGTTGGAAACCATCAGGCTTACCTACTGGATTTATTCCTAACAAGATCCCCAAACTCGTATAGGATAAACATTACATCACCACTGGGTAACTCTGATCACAGGCTTATATCAGATTTGTCCACCTGTTCAACTCCACCGTCCTCTAAAGCGCCTCCTCGCAAAGTGCGGCATTATAAACGTGCAAACTGGAGTGAACTTCGTGATTTTTTCTTGTCATTCCCTTGGAGGGACGTCTGTTTTAAATTCAGCGATCCATCCGTCATTGCTGATTCCATTACAGAGGTCATTCTCATTGGGATGGAGACATCAATCCCTTTCTCTAATAAACGATCCTATCCTGGAAAATCATGGTTCAACAAAAGGTGTACTCAGGCGGTTTCCAAAAAGAACCAAACTTATCGCAAATGGCGCAACAACCCTTCGGTTGTTTCGCGCCGAACTTTTCTGGATGCACGAAACAGCTGCAAACTAATTATTGATCAATCCAAGGCTGATTTTGATCAGAGGGTCCGCGAGAGGCTTCTGAACTGTCCGAACAGCTCAAAATCATTTTGGGGATTTGCAAGGGCCATCGGGAAAAACTTTTCATCTTCAAGTTTTCCACCACTATTGCGCGAAGACAATTCCGTTGCAGTGACTGCAAAGGAAAACGCAGACTTGTTTGCCTCAACGTTTGCACGAAATTCCACCCTTGATGCACAAGGAAAGACTCCACCGATGTTGCCTAGGATCGCCACAACAATGCCAGAAATTGTTTCCAAGCAAAAAAAGATAAGAGGGTTACTTCGTCATCTTGACTGCTCAGAGGCCGCGGGACTGGATGGATTCTTCTCAAACAATGCGTACTGGAGCTGACACCTATTCTAACCAAACTAAGAGATACCTTATGCTACAATAGAGGTATTTTCCCAGCCCTCTGGAAGCGCGCTAGAGTGCAACCTGTACCTAAGAAGGGAAAGAAGGATATTGCCCGTAACTACCGTCCAACATCTTTAGCCCCAGTAGTGGCCAAGGTAATGGAAAAAGTCATTAACACCGAGATCTTGAAATATCTTGAACAGAACAACATAATATCTGATAGACAATATGGATTTAGAGCGAAGCGCTCAACAGGAGATCTGGTGTCCTATGTAACACAAATCTGGAATTCAACCCTGGAAAACCACGGAGAGTCCCGAGTCGTTGCTCTTGACATTTCCAAAGCCTTCGACCGGGTGTGGCACAAATCACTCCTGGACAAACCCTCAGCTTATGGCCTTCCACCGGCTCTACATACACTATTGTCTAGTTTTTTAGATAAAAGGAGTATTCAGGTCGCCATCGATGGTGTCTCGTCCGAGGCATTTGCCATCAATGCTGATGTTCCGCAAGGTTCGGATTCGTCTCCAACTTTGTTCCTGCTGCACATAAATGACCTACTAAAGCTTACTGACAACCCCATTTACAGCTATGCATACGATAGCAGTCTTGTATCATCCTTTTGTTCTGACAAACCATTATTATCGGCCACTATGGGACAACTAAGAAGACAGACAATAGACTCAGTCAATCAATCGAAACTTAAACACAGTTCTTGAATGGGAATCCAACAATCTTGTAACCTTCAATGCCAAAAAGACACAGACACCTGTGTTCTCCCGGAGAAAAACTAAGGGAAACTACCTTGACATCATCATGGAGGGGGAAATCCTTTCTCCATCTTCCAATCTTTCACTTCTTGGAATAACCGCAGGCACTAACTTTTCATGGGATGAGCATGTCCGAGGTCTCGCCAAGTGTGCCTCTCAAAAAATGGGTGTACTTTTCCGAACCAAAAAATACTTCAGTTCCCATCAGCTGCTTACACTCTATAAAGCGCAAATCAGACCTACTCTGGAGTATTGCTCTCACATTTGGAGTTCTGCTCCCATACATACTCTGCGCTCTTGGACTCCATCCAGAACCGAGCTGTTAGACTTATTAACCACGAAACACTGACTCGTTCGCTTCACACCTTGGAACATAGGCGGATGGTGCGTGATCGCTCCCTTTTTTACCGGTATTATCTCGGAGGGTGTTCGACCGAACTGACAGCTCTGATTCCCTCCAGTGCCAGCTTTGTTCATTCCACACGACGAGCTAGAAGCTCTCATCCATATGCTCTTCAACAGAGCACACCCAGAACCAGCATCTGCCAAAATTCTTTCTTCTGGCGTGTGACGAGCATCTGGAACTCCTTACCAACCGAATTGTTCCCTGTTGGCTACCGTCTAAACATCTTTAAGAAAGAAAAGAGTCCATCGGTATCTTTCCTCCTCGCCGTTTCCTACTTGCAGTTCTCATTAGGGTATTGGGTATTATAGGCAACGCCTTTGCAAGTGGACTGAAGCTTAAAAAAAAGGCAAGAACAATGCCATTATAGTCCTCTTTCTCAAGTAAATTATCCACAAAAAGTATGAATAATTAAATTAATTAGGATATTAGGTCAATATTAAAATATTTCAATGCCAGCCACAACGTTTAATTTTTTTGCGAACAACATTTATCTTTATTTTATTTTCCGAAGTTTGTCTCAAATGCACACATCAATGGCGAATGAATCGCACTACTATATTCATTTATGCAATTACCATTCCTCACATGCTTAAATACCGGTAATTGCGTCTATTTCAAATTGTATTTTACTACTAAAGACGACAATGATAATTCAAGATTTTCTGCAAGAGTCTTCAGGGAATCCATTACATAAAATAGAAGCTCCCATTTTGAAAATAACAGCCAGCGCCACTTCGCAAGATAAAACGACCACTATTCACTATTATTACTTTTTCTTGCAATTACTTTGCGGAAAACTGCTGGCGTGTATTATTCGGTACGCAGCTTGTTGCAATAAAATAAATTAGGGAATTAAGAGAATACCAGTTTTACAGCTCAGTTATCCCTAATGCCCATCTAGTTTTATTTATGGCTTCCTGTGTTTAGTCTTAACTGTTGCTCTCTACTTATTCTCCTAATAAATGTATATTATATATGATCGCCATGAACAGATATATGGCCTATTTTTAAATGTAAAAACCTACTTCTATTCTGGAATTGCTTAATTGGCGGCTTGCTTTTTATTATAGATTGAGGAAGCGATTCGGCAATTTAAAATCGCACAAAGATAAGGCTACTTAACTCCTACATATAGGTTATTAATGTCATTATGCTAATTTAAGAAAATGGTTATTTTCATTATACTGCAATCTAGATATTAGGCTATTTTACACGGGCAATTTATTCGTGATTTAATTCATTATGTCGCTTCACAGAGAAAATTGACAAGTGGCCTGATGTTCTTCGCGAATTTATTCATGTAAATAGGCCATGTTCTATTTTTCATCAATTTTTTTGTGAATTCAGTAGTGCTTATTATAAAAATAAAAATATTTATTGTCAGTGTAAAACTAGCCTCATCATAGGCTATGTGCACCTGACTTGACATGGAGTTAGTTCCATCTCATTAATGTTAAACAAATATCAAGAAAATGAGGTCAACTATGTTGACCTGATGATTTAGCTCCAAAAGAAGCAACAAATAGATAAAGCAAAGAAGTTTTCAGACTTTACATGAAAACCTGGCCAAGCTCGTATTTCGTAACAAAATCTTAATCGACACTTAAAAGACAATCATTCTTGCCACTACTACCTGATTCCAAAATTTATCCAGGATCGTCTTTATAGCAGTAACTTGACAGCCATTTTGGCTACATTAAATAGATCGTTATCGCTGGTCCCTTATGGATACGTATTGCCAGGATCCGTTAGGGCAAATTTTACCCTTATAAAAATATCATTTGAATCAATAATAATGCTAAAGCATTACTTCCAGCCAGATCTTCTTTCTAATTTTTCTAAAAGAAGCACTTGGTGCACGTCTGGGTGATGTTCATCGCTTCTGCTCCTGCTTTCTTTTCATATTGTATGTTTATTTATCTTCCTATTCTCAGCAAATAGCAAAGTAAGTTTCGGTATCCTATTTCTCTACGCTCACATTATTAATTAATTCCAATTTGGTAGAGAGGTTTAGGCGTTAGGCAGTTCTACAATGCATACTGATTTCTGCTTATTTTCCAGAAACCACTGCCTTTTTGTTGAAATATTTACCATACCAAAGTAATATTTTCCTTTTTTCAAAGCAAGGGTTTTGCATATTGTTTCTGTTCTTATTCCAAAACGTTGTTCTCTATTTTTAAGTACTTCGTCCTTCTGCAGCTAGTTAATCAGCACTTTCATTACCAACAGTTTCTTATTGAAAGGCTGAAAAATGTGATTAGGGACAGCGAATATGATCTTAAGGCTGAAATTAGTAAAATTACAGAGGGAAATTTAAAAAAGAATAAGTACATTGCAAAGCTGAGAAGAAGAACTCAGGGTTTTGGGGATTATGTGTTTAGTGCTGGTCAGGGATGAGCTCCAGAAATTAAATGAAGAAGTTTTAAAACCTTTGGATAAAATGGGGATCTTCTGGATGAGGTTGAAAAATTGCAGAGAAAAATAAATAACGCACAACCTCAGTTAAACTGAAACAACTGAAAGAAATGAAATACAGTATTGATACATTAACAAATAAGCTTTACCTCCAGAATATTAAAGCGGCCAACTACCATTTTTTTAATTTGAATGAAAGAATGACGACGGTCTCATCACAATTGAAAAATTCAGATGCAACCAAAGGAAAAGATGCTCCTTGTGCAGAGAGTATCCAAGTAGGAAAAATGTCTGATGTCTTATCAAAATCATGAAAACAGTCTCCCATTTGTCCGAGAAGGTGACATAGAGTGATAATTTCGACGGAGAACTGTGGAAAGTATCTAAACATCCCATTGAGAAATGTCTTACATAAAAATTATAAATTTCAAGTAATATCAAAATGGTTTATAAAATGTAGAGAAGCGATATCCAGTGTTGAATGTTTTGTTGAGGAACTGACGCGTTTGCATTTTGTATGAGTTGTAGTTGTAGTTAATATCTATGATATTCCGTTAAATGATTTAAAACGCTAGCCAAAAAATGTTTTTATATTAATATTTTTTTTCTGCTAATTATAATTTTATCCCTATGGTCCAAATGGCTGCAAAGCTGAATCTGTTTTGTAATAATATAGATGTTCTTGATTTGTGTGATGATTTTAATTTGAAAGATTATATGAAACATAGTATGTACCCGAATGTAAAAGGTTTGCGTAAGTTGTCCAAGTATGTGAAAGTGGACAACTCTTTGGTAGACTTGTTCAATATATCTAATAGCACAAATTTAGTGCATGTTGAGTTGTGTCCTTGTAATGCTGATGTAAATGGAGCCAATGAGGTGGAACCGTCGATAAGTGGAGAACTGACACTTTGGAAGTAGAAGGAGTGAATGTTGAAATTGAATACGGAGAACTTGTGATGAGTACATGATGAATAAATCCAATGGCTGAGTCTCTTGGCCTTGTAGAAACTGAACAGGTAGGTTGCACCATTACGCAATAGTCATCTTCAGAAGCAGAACCAATGAACAACTTCACCAATATTTTTTTAGAAATCCCTATGCTTCTAAAATATTGCCAATATAACAATTAAAAATCATTAATTTTCATTACTTAGTTTGAATATTCAGGGATTGCTGTCTTCCCAATTAGGAGCCTTCCTTGTTTTGTCAAAAGGATGCTGCCTATGAGGGTACAATGATTTCGATAAATAGATATTTTTCTATGAAATGGGCAACAAGCATACATCTTATTCCCCCATTTTCGTCAATATTGTTACGTTTTTCCCGTAGGTTCTGAACGAAATTACAACTTTTACTATTTCAAACTAATAGTCTCTTTATTCGCTTCCACTGTATACAATTGATCACACCAAACTACTCTTATAACTTTAGAACTAATAGCTCTTTACAATTCAACACTCAATGATTAACTTACTAAACACGCTTTAGGTCTGCTATCTGCTACTTATATACAATCTCAAACCTATCACGAATACTCGGGAAGAAGCGAGGCCACTCTATATGATTCTCGACCAGGGCATCGAGATAATTCCAGCGTTCCTGAATCTTCGCGGCCGACGATAGACGCGGCAAGGCCAGTTCTATAGGGTAGCACAAAAACATTCGGATGGTTGCTATGAGAATTAGTCATCTGCATAGCGAAGATACAGATCTATCATCAGTCCTCCTTCTCAGGCTTCCAGAACGCGCTCTGGATAGGTGCACTTTAAATATTTTCATTTGATGATAGATCTGTATCTTCGCTATGCAGATGAGTAATTCTCATAAATGAGCAAGAACTCATACAAGTTACTGAAAGGCTATAAAATATTCCTAAAGAATATGGGAGTTAGGTTAGTAGGTCGAAAACCAAATGCATGGTCGTCAATAAATAATACCAAAGTCTTCCAGATATTCAGCGCGTTGGTACATACGAGATTGTTAAGAAGTTTCTGTTTAGAAGTTTTACGCAGAAAATTTAGTTATCACCAAGATCTCATGCAAATTCTTAAATCCTCAGATATCACTAAATAATAAAATAAATTGAATATCTGAGAATACCTTAGAAATTTTGATGTTTTTAATGAGGTGTTAGCGAAGAATACTGAGAATTCCTTGGATATATGTCACGTTTACCAAATAGTGTATGTCTTCAGATTGACGGTATATTTTTCATAGAGCGGTTCGCGTCACTTTGTATAATAAAGTTTTACTGTTACGACTTGTATGACGTGACGCCACGCCTTGGATGGCTTGCAGGGTATATAGCTCAGATTCGAGATCGATCGACTTCAGGTGGCAAGAGGTGATAAAGAAGGCACTTCAGTTAAAAACAATTACAATGTCTATTGGTCAAAGTAAATTTACACTGTACCCGATTACTAAGGTGCCCATGCCTTTCGATTGAGGTATACTTTTGAATTATTGTTTATAGGTCTTTGGTCACTGTTTTATAATATATGTCTTTCAAAGTTGTGTTGTGTTTCATTTATGGTTAGTTTTGACTTAGTTCCACTTAGAGTTTACACTGGACTCTAGCTACTTGACAGATTCTACTTTGAAATTATCTTTCTGAGAACTTTGATAAATTTATCGTAGATTCGACTTTTACTACTTTAGGTGTGGAGCCCAAATCCACGCACATGTGTGCTGCGAAACTCGGGTTTAGGTAGGAAATAAGGTTGCAGGTTAGCACCATACGCACATGTGCATGCATGGAACTGGTTTAAGTGAGAGACGAAGCCGAACTGTTGGTTCGCATGAGTATTTATAGAATAAAATGTGCTGATCGTTGCATGTTTAAGGTTTATAATCACTTGCGTTGTCAGCTCGCGTTGTTTATAATTTGTCATGAATGTTAACATAATGTTTTCCAAATTCAAGTTCAAACTTAGGACAGGGTGGTATTTACTTAGTAGTTCACAATATTTTTTGACATTTAGCCACCATTTATGCTAGCAAAATTCAGTTTTTTTTACCAAGTCACATGAGCAGGGAATGTTTAGAAGCAAATAGTGCAGAGGAAATCTACACCAGACTTTCAGGGCAGCATCTAACGGTAAACAATGGCATCCAACAACTAAACTAGGTTGCCACGTCTCTGTCCCTTGTTTTCAATTGTAACCACTGACGCGTCAAGGTAGAATTAAGAAATTTATGCTTTTAAAAACCGATATGCTCTCTACTAAAGCTCTTCATGCAAAGTAATTAAAAAAACGTTCCCTAAGCATACATCCCTATACTAATTTGTTTTTAAATACGATCTTACCAAAATTCTCTTTTTTCCTAATTTGTGACACTCCAAGCGTCAACCGTGCGTAGCCGACCAGACAAAGGAATAGCAGGAAAAGGGGGAATTTCTCGTCGAAGCTTCGTTAAAATCCAATCCTCCCTGAGGCATAATTGAAGTGCATCTTGCTGACGAAAAGTCGCCTCAAATTCATTAAATGTTCACGTTTCGACAGAACAAGAACTCTCCTCATTACGATCTATTAAATACCTTTCAGGACCAGCTTCGCAGGTATTTCGTGAGTTTATAAATTAAATTGTATCAAAAGAAGACGGAGAAAATGTACCCTGTGTAATTCTGTAGAAAATGTATTAAAAAGATATATTCCCAGGTGATGTAATCTTGTTACGGTGAAGAAATCCAGAAATTAAAAAAAAATTATATTCACCAGGAGGGTTACTTTTAAAGGTGTAAATGTGACTTTGCTCAACCATCTGCTTTTATAAGTACTACGTACTACAGGATTTTTTGTTCCACCATTTTTTTTATACATATACAGACATTCATCAATTTAAAGAAAAGTACTTCAAAAAAAATTAAATAATAAATTCATGAACAAACGAATTATTTTTCTTATCTGCTTATATATCTGCTTATAAATAAAAAAAAAATAAAAGGTGTAAGACTACAATAATAATTACCTTTCGGCTATTGTAGCAAAACATAGAAAATAGATAATGTATACCGATAACCATCAGTAGCTATAGCTAAAATTATAATTATTTCCACTCATCTCTATGTGTCGTTCAG
This sequence comes from Pissodes strobi, assembly GCA_016904865.1. Lineage (NCBI taxonomy): Eukaryota > Metazoa > Arthropoda > Insecta > Coleoptera > Curculionidae > Pissodes > Pissodes strobi. The sequence goes on from MU182317.1 coordinate 245,440, forward strand.
TTAATTTCAGTCAGTTCAACATTACAGCCCTTTGTTTAATATGAACGAATCTGCAAACGTTAGGTAAAACAAAGAGGTCGTTTCCCTACTTGCCACGTCCCGTTAAGTCTAATTTGCTGGTCAAACAGTCGCCCAGTGTTCGACAAAGATACGAAAAGGGTAAACAAGGGACTCATCTGATATCAAAGATCAAAGGCGTTAGTATTCGGACCGGTTGTCGCGTTGTTACATATAGACGTTCCTATTATCACATATTATCTTGTGTCTCAAGGATTCAAGCTCAGATTTAAAGTTCAACTAGCAACTACTTTGCATTATACGTTTTATACAGTTTCGAATAATTCGCTATGATGCTTTAATTAGAGTTTGACTTTTATATTATTCAAAAAACAGTGGTGTAGTAAACACAGTCACAGTAAACCTGGAGGATTATTGGGACGTGATGGAAATCTGTTCCGGCCTCAGATCAAGTGCCTTCAGTCGTCTCCATTAAAAGTCTTTACACTAGGCATAGTATGTGTAAGTAAGTTTCATCGTCCTCCTCACCCCTCCTATACAAAACCTTCTCAGTTTCAATCTCTTATCAGTCTTATCTAGTTGTTTTCCTGAGACATGGTGCTAAGATATAGCAGCTAAACTATTTCGCCTCTCTTGGTCGCATCAGTGTGATCCGGCACGAATGGTGCTTCTTTTTCGACTATTTCTTTAACACTCTACTTGGATTTCCTGGTAAGATACGCCACAGTCAAGTTATAGTCCCGTTAGGATTCACGTTTTCACCACACGCAACAAAGTCAATGTTAAAACTAATATACAGTTCTAGAACACTGATATTAATATGATTTATTACATAACATCCTTGGATTTATCAATCTAACTAACTAGCCACTTTACAAGAATTTTATTGCCCTCCTTTTGTAAAACTTCAATCAAAATAGCATCAGGCCGTTTAGTTTTTTGTAATTCCGTGTCTTTTCTTCGAGATATTATAAACAGCTCAGTAGTCTACTTCAAACTTGGGTTAAAACAATAAATGACCAAAGACCTTCCTGTACCCGATTAAAAAGGTACGCATGTTTTTTCGGTTGAGACATACTTTGAATTGTTTATAGGTCTTGGTCACTGTTTCATTATAAAGTTTTTTATGAGTTGTGCTGTATTTTATTTATAGTTAACTTTGCCTTAATTTCACTCAGAGTTTACACTGCACTTTAACTGTTTAACAGATTCTACTGCGAGCTTTGACAAATTTATCGTAGATTTAACTTTACTACCGTGTGCTGCGTAAGTTAGTTAGGGAATTAGGTTACAGGTTAGGACCATTACCTCCTACAACCCCCGACCCCTACACACATGTGTGCTGTAGAAAACTGGTTGAAAAGGGTTGTGTTCACTTGAGTATCTATATAACAAAATTTGCTGACCGTTGCCGGTTTAAGGTTAATAATCGCTTGCGTTGTTTATGACTGGTCTTAAATATTTACTAACAACCCAAGGAGAGGAAAACATATGCCTTGATAGTAGAAAATGTTGAAATTATGGTCACACAGAAGAACAGTATTCCGAAATGGATAGGTCAAAAATTGCTATAGCTGTGGTGAAGAAGGTCATATGAAAAACCAATGCAAGAATCAGGAAATATGCCCCCTGTGGCAAAAAGATGGACACAGAGCAGGTAGTGGCAGATGCGGCATTTTTAAGAAATCACTATCTCGAGCTAGAAGGGATGCACGAAAGGAACAGAGGTCTAGGACTGTACGTGACGCCTTTTGGGAAAA
>MU182317.1:247227-269169 GCA_016904865.1 Pissodes strobi
AGTCTAAAGCGGCAAAAAATAAAGAATTTGCAGTGATGGTGCTTATTGACGTACAAAACGCCTTCACCTCTGTACCTTAGAGATGAATTGTAGACGTGTTGAAAGCAGGGATTAGCGAATACTTGGTGCAGATGGTTAAGGCTTATTTAGGCGAGAGGAGGATTATAGCGGCTAATAATACGACGTTTGAAATGAGTTGCGGAGGGGGCCCGCTATTGTGGAATGCTTTCTATAATCAGATCCTAGACACGGAAATAAACAGAGACGTGAAATTAATCGCATATGCAGATGATTTAGTGATTATCGTCAAGGCCAAATCGATTACTATGTTAGAGGAAAACACACTTTATGCAACATCAGTAGTAACAGATAAGTTGGTGAGAATGGGTCTCAGAGTAGCTAAAAGTAAAACAGTACTACTAATTTTGGCGGGACGAAAGAAGTTGCTCATTGCGAACTACGACTGAGAGAGACAGTCGTAAGCAAGAGTCCAGTAAGGTATTTGGGAGTTTTCTTGGACAAAGATCTACGAATGACAAGTCATATTGATAGGATAATAGACAAGGCGGTAGAAATGTCAACCTTATATCTGAAAATTATGCCAAAATTGGGAGGACCTAGATCTAGTAAGAAGGTTAATATATAGCTCTGTGATATCAGCAATGCTGTATGCAGCCCCTATTTGGAACAACGGCTTAAAATTTAAAAAGTATAGAAATAAAATCAATGGAATTAACAGAAAGTTAGCGATGGGAATAACTAATGCATACAGAACAGTTTCTGGTTGCGCCATAACAGTAATCGCGGATATGCCACCGTTTGACTTATTGGCCAAAGAAAGAACAGATATCTTCAGGAGAAGACAGGACTACAAAGAGCAAGCGAGAAAAAACCTATTTAATTATCGTGGATTCGTGCAGATCTCTGTGAAAGACGTTAGATTGTGGACGGAGCGGAGATGGGGGTAGACCAATTATTTTTCGACAATGGCCATGACAGGTCCCGGTATCTCCGAGACATACCTCAAAGAAATAAGAGACAACAGTCGGATACATGCTGGTGTTGCCCGGAAAGAGATGACCCAGAACACACGGTTTTCCACTGTGAGAGGTTTGGGCAGCTGAGAGCCACAGCTACTCCTGAACGTGAAAGAGACGACACGATGGAATAGCAGAGCTGCTCCTGGAAAGTAAAAAAAAAATGAGATGCCATATCAAAAATGCTGATGGAGAGAATGGTGATCTAGGAGACGAGACGGAAGAGGAAAGAAGAGACCAATAGCACCAATGAGAAAAAAAGGAGTTAGTAACACCTTGAAGTAATGCCATTGGGCGGTTCCAGGGAAGCAGTAGTAATAGAGGTGATGTTTTAGTCGGTAGGTGGTTCTGACATGTAGCCAAATCCGACATTACCAGGCCGCAAAATAATAAGACGGCACACTGACTTAGACGTATTATTCAATACACAAAACCCGACAAAGAATCTTGCAACGAATGTCTTTGGAAGATTTCCCCTCTAAAAAAAAGGGGGGGTGTAGTTTGGGTTATATATTCATGTTTGAGCCGAAGAAAACCCTCAGGCAATTATGAAATCTAGCCATAAAGGGCAATTTTCGGTAAATATCTGGGCTTGAATTGTTGAAAAATACTTAACGGGACCTCTTTCCTGCCAGAAAGGCTAAATGGCACTAACTATGGGCGATGTCTAAAGGAGGGTTTGCCTATATTGTTTGACGAAGTGAAGTGCCAATTTGCATGCATGATGGTGTATCAGCTCACTTCAGTCTATAGGCAAGAGAATAGTTAAAACGTATACGTCATAATCGATGGGTTAGTCGTGGTGGACCCCAACCATTTTAATAATTGGGGCTTTTTTATTGGAGTTACCTTAAAACTCTGGTTTACAGTAATCCAGCTAATACTATAGAAGGACTAAAGAATCTCATAAGAGCTTCCTGTGATGTAATAAAGAATGCTGAAAGCATTTTTTAAAAAGTGTGCGGTAATATGAAAAGAAGAGCTGAAGCATGTATCCTTGTAGGTGGACGGTATTTTCAACAAATTATCTAAATGTTTGAAGTGAAAGCTCCTTTCAGCGCACTTTTTTCCTGGATGATGAATAAGACTGAGCCATCACGTATTGCTGCAGTGATAGAATTGAAAAGTAGTTCAAGATACGAAAAAAAAGCATCTATTTACAACATGAAGCAATATTAATAAAATAATTCTTGTTTTTGGAAAAAGCGATGGCGTATAATTTATTACATTCATAATATTCAAGACGATATTGATTAGGACGCCACAAAAATGAAATCTAATTTTTTCATAATAGATGTGCCTTTATACCTAGTCTACACCTCCAAAGCTTAATAAAAATCATCTTATATATCAAAAATAAAGCAAAAGCAGACTTATATTTGTATGAATTATATGTCATGAAATCATGCACAAATTAACCCCTTTCAATATTGAAATTATTCAATTATGAAATATCCATTACCCTATAAAATATCTCTAGTTTGGGTGAGTTCCAAGTGTTCCAAAAAGTCGAATCTATATTTAAATAAAACATTATTTGTGTTATCAACGATATATTTCAGACGCACGATTTTGTTTCCCTCGAATTTCGTCCATCGAGGTTTTAATACAGTGAGATCCATTTTAGCGTAAAGTCATATAAATATTATGAATAGATGTACTCGTTATCGTGAAATGTATAAAATTTGGTCATATAAATATTTCATGCTCAAATTACTCATTGGTATAAATTGCAATATCATATTAAGGCGCAGCAGAATTTTAACACAAAATATCAGATTAGTTAATAAATTGTTGTATATATATCCCCATTTTAATAATATTTGCACATTTATATAAAATGGATATATGCAAATTCCGAACTGCCATATTTTTCGGACGTATGCTTGCGAACAAATTGTTTATCAAGCGAAGTTATTAAATTTTCGTCTCCACTCGATCATTCGTTTAGGATTTTATTAAATTTTGATTTATGAAATTTAATTTCAAGTGAGAAAGAATATAACTAATAGCTGGCTTATTTATTGGGCCTGGTGCGTTTAGATATTATTAGTTTGTTCAGATATAAGCGATTATTCATATATCTACATATGGAACTTCATGTCTTGGTTTCAATTTGACTATCATGAGATTTTCTAGATTCAATTTTAACATATGCTTTATTTATATTAGGCTTTAAAAGTTAACGATCTTCATAATCTAATTATGTATTCTTTATTTCAGAAATGTGGTATATAACCTGACATTCTCCGAGCTAAGTGAACAACAAAGGCTGGTGTGGTACTCCAATGAACACGATGCAAAAATGTGTGTTATGAAAGGAAAAGATGAGGTGAGTTGTTCTGCATAATAATCAAATGTATTATCTCATTGCATATTTCATTTCATTATTAAATGCGTTTTAAGTAGCTAAGGTAAACTAAAGGTAAGAAAACGGGACAGGTCAGTTAAATGTTTAATTTTGTTCTTATAACGGTAAGCAGTTATAATAAAGAAAAAGAAAACAGCAAAATAATTCATTACATATTTTATCTGCAACCATTTAATAATAGACCCCTATCGGTAATAAGAGTATAAAGCAACAAGTGCAATTATGAATTCGTAATGGGTAATCCGAGAGCCACAAATATATATTAATAACCACACCTACTGCAATAAATTTTAATTACGACCCTACTCTTACAATAAATTTTATAAATAAATCATTAAATTATAATAAGCCCATGAACAGAATACGTTAAATGCTAATTAAAACTGCCAATTAATTTGATTTATTAATACTTTACATTCCTTCAAGAAATGAATTCATAGGGCAAGCCTTTTTACTTTAATTTCTGCAACAAAATTAATTTGTGAAAAAAGTTAGTGCTTAAAGAGGTAGCATTTTAAACGTCAACAGAATTTAAATCCTCTTTAGAAAGTGTGCAAAAAATACGTAATGAAATCAAAAATTTTCCTAAAGTAAAATTACAAGCACTTTTTTCCGACTTTAAATATATAAGATTCTTTCCGAAACTACTCATCGGACTAAAAAATTATAGGTTTGTTCCAACAGATATCAGAAACAAATTAGCGCCAACCTTATTTGTCGAAGATACCTAATTTTCCAATTGTGTTTTATTATTTTTGACAAAACTTGATTGGTTTATGATTTTTATTTCGGTATAAGATAATCTTATTCGTGATGTTTTTATAATTTTTGCATACCCTGAAAATAAGTCTCAAGCTTTGTTAACGTCAAAATATTATGTCTTTAAGCACTATTATTAAGATTAAGAATAACATTTTTAGAGAAATAAAAAGGCCAACAAAAAGCTTCCCATACGAAATCAGCTCTTCTTTGACAGACACTGTATGAGTGGTTGTAGATAAAATAGAGTATAGTATGTGACTCACAAGCGACTCGAGTTATACTCATCCCAGTTTATAATTTACGATGGCTCTACAACGCGGGGTGGGTCTTGGCCGACTGTACTATTCGCCTCCATTGTTACCGATCTTTCATCAATGCTGGGTCGTATTCTTTCCCAGTGGTCCTTAAGTCCACTTTGATATTGTGCGGGGCGCCCCAAAGGTCTTCGTCCTACTGATGCTCCTTCCCAAGCCAATTTTACCATCCGTGTGTCAGGTTGTCTTTGCACATGACCCGTCCATTCCAGCTCTATTTCCTTTATCTCCTCCACAATATCTGCATCCTTGTATAATTCTGATATTTCTTGGTTGGTTCTTATTTGGTGCTGTTGTATTAGCGGGCTTCGCAGTGGTCCAAAAATCTTGAGTAGGACCTTTCTTTCAAAAATTCTCAGCTTCCGTTCGTTGCCTTTGGTCAGGGTTCAGGTTTCGCTAATATACAGTCGGTCGTATAACGGTTTTATAAAATGGTGGTTTTTATTTTTCGCGAGATGTTTTTCGATGCTAGCACTAACTGCATGGAGACATTTGTTTCCACTTTGGATCCGGACATTAATTCCTTTGTAAAATTATTATCTTGAGCAATTGTGGCTCCTAAATACTTACAGCTTGCGACCCGCTCGAAATTGTATTCCCCTATAGTGACATTTTGGCCCACTCTATCTCTCGTTTATTCTGATCCCTATTTGTTCAGCTTCCGTTTCTACCCTCAAAAAGAGGTCTTTCACAGTCAGTACCGTGTCACCCACCAATTCAATATCATCGGTAAAAATCAGCAATAATCTTGGGTCATCCCGACCAATTACTTTCTCAAGAGCAATGTTGAATAGAATTGGAGATATCGCGTCTCCCTGCTTAAGCCCGCTATTTACCTCACGAAGGTTGGAAAGAATATCCCCGATTCGTATTCTATTTCGGGAACCGTATGTACACATCCTGGTTGTTATAGAAGTTACTCCCTCGTCTAAGGGCCGTTATTAAGCTTAAACCGAATTTTAACCAGTAGCTAAACATTTTTTTTATCTCGTGTGCCTATCTGAAAAATGAAACTAACAAAACTCTCTTAAGGAGTGTGTTGCATGTTAAACTAAACCAAATATTTAATTAAATTAAAAATTTGGAGTTTAAGTCCAGTTCATACCTCCGAGAATTAAATTAGGTTTTGGCACATAAACTAAGAAAATTAGGAGTGAATGCCACGATTTTAATTGCAAGAATCAGTTTAATGCAAACTACATCTTTAGGTGATAAAACAACTGAAAAGGCCTGGCCTTAGTAGTGACTTTGCGATGATGAATTAACACGAGTTAAGCCGAACTACATGTTTGGTTTTAGTTTAATTTATTCTTTAATTTAGTTTAATTTTGTACTGACAGGAATGAAGCAGGTATGACAGTTTTCAAGAAAATTACACATAATTCGTGGTCATAAAGGAGGTGACATGGTCCAGCCATCTAATTATTATCGTCCAATTTCCCTACTATCTATCCATTCCAAAATAGTCGAAAAGTTGCTTAAGAATCGCTTAATATTGTTTGTTGAGAAAACAATATTCTTAATAATATATTTGGACTATTACGACCATTAAAACGGGGGAGGGGGAGTTTCTGCAGTGGTATTTTGCGACTTATCGAAAGCTTTTGATTGTGTATCATGAAGTACTTTGCTGAATCTTCAAGCTATTGAAGTATTCAAATGATTTGAGAATCATTAATATTAGGGAAGAATTTATATTTTTAGCTGACGATGCTACAATATTATGGTACTCTAGTAGTAAGTACTAAAGTTATGAGATCTGATAAAACTAGTAGAGTAGCCAAAAATGTTAGTTTTAAGAGTGGTACAGGCTGTTTAATTATTGGTGGTTCGCCACTTAAGAATTGTGCTAGGGCTAAGTCTCTTCTCCTAATAGCAGAGTACAAATATATACTTATTTATGCCGTGCTAATAGTTGATAATAACATAAAGTTAGGTTTATGATAATAATGAACTCATATTTGTTGACCATGGCTGTTAAACTCATGATAGATGAACTTGGTTCTGATATAGCAAGAATAATTAACACGCACTTATATCTCTGTTCAGTCAGTACCTATTTAAGGTCTTGATTTGTTGCTCAGATGCGGGCTATAGCCAGAACAGGAGAACCGTGAAAAATAGTAAAACCCTGTTAATTTCAGAAACAGTTTGCCGGATTTTTAAATATCGACGTATGTTTTTGAACATAGAATGCTACTTTAAGACTCGAAGGTATCCAGATTTGCCTTTGCCAATGTCAACACTTGTTGATTATGGGACTATTATTCTGATTTGTTTTCGGATGTTTTATTAACTTTTATTTATTTGACTGTACAATTTATTTACACGTCAGCTTGTGTTCTTTGTTCAATATCTATTGGGTCAATTTAGGCGGCTAAATGTTTTTATGTACGCTTCTGAGTTGGTAACTGATTATATGTATTTTAGGTTTTATTCATATTTATGTGTATTTTATTAATTTGTTTGCACTATGCTTATTTGTTTTTTACAGTGTCGTGTTTGGCGGATTTTATATTTATCTTTGTTTGTTTTCAATTATTTTACGTAACTTTAATACAGCTTTGTCTACAAGAACTAGTTGTTTCGACAATAAACACAATTTTTAATTGTGAATATTCTAAAACTGAGTTAGTTTGGGTTAGTTTGGGTCCAACTGAGTTGGAAGTGTAAACCATGTATGTGCCGCCAGAAGCTTAAACTTGATCGAAAGTCGATTCCGATATCAAGGCAGCAAATTAAATCGTTTAATTATACATTAATTCATTAAAATGATATATAACGATAAGCTATATACGGTAATTAAGGCAAACGACCTATAGTCGCTTGATTATAAATTCATTGATTAAAATGATATATTACGACTATATCGAGAATTAAGGCCCTTAAATAAATAAAAATCTATTTTACTTGTATCTGGTTGAGTTGTAGACACTGGCATCGCCTGTGAAGTACGTCTTCATCATGTGGTTGTGTCACCCTGACAAAAAGTCCTAGGTCAGCATCAAAAGGAGGAAATGCTATCTTAAGGGAAGGAATTCTATCCCACAGAAGGGTCCTAGTTAAATGATAAATAATTTTAGCCATCGTAAATGGAAACACTCGTGTCCAACATACCTTTAAAAAAAGTGGGCACCACATTAGTTCATCAAACAATGTTTATAGACGATATGGCTGGTAGTTACACCTGAGGGTCAAATAGCAACGATAAATTCCAATACGGAAAACGGCCTACTCGCCTTGAGTGTTCCGGTGAGAAGGGCTATCAGTTCTCTCAAAAAATATATATATCACATCTGTCAAGTGGCGATCCAAACGTATGTACCTATCGAGCAGGTTGGAACACCGGGAGTAAGGTAGCGAGAGTATCGATAACACAAATCGACCAGTAAAAGGAGAAAATCGCACTACTGTAATTAGTAACATTTACAACGTTAGAACCTTCAAACTTTTATTGTTTTCAATGTTCTCTTTCTTCAGTTTTGAGCTGTCATATCTCTCCTTTGAATTGTTTCTATTTAGGATTTGCAGTTGGTCTGCATTCGTCTTCTACTTGAAATGTTCCATTTTTATTTCATGAGACTCGTTGTATCTTGACTCCTTAATTTTAGACCACCACCATTTTTGTGCATCTTTTAAAGTTGTTTTCATTTGTCAATTTAATTAATTTACTATATTTGCTTCCTCATTTCTCCGAAGTTTCTGGTATTGACAGCAGACCACTTTTTTGAGGTGCATGTTTTGGAAACATATTTGTCCTCTCTCGTTTTATATTTATTGTCTTAAAAATTTATTTAGTACATTGGCATCTTCCACTTATATTTCCTGTCGGTTATTACATAGTCTATTTCGTTTTTAATCGTTCCATCTGGGTTTGCCCACGTCTAGTGTTTACTCGTTTTAAGTTAAAAATTCACGGCATGCCAGGAAGTCAATGAGTATATTTCCTCATTCATTCCTCCGATCATATCCATGATCATTTATAGTGATCTCAGCATTTGTATCCAAGGTTAGCATTTAAGTCTCCTATAATAAGGTTGTAATGAGTTGATTGGGTTAGTTCCCTAAATACTCCTCGTGCATATATTTCCTATACAAAATAACGATAGTGTCTGATAACCAATTTTAAATGCCTGATGCAGTCTTGAAAAATTTGATTTGTCTGCCAAATATTCCTTCTACAGGCAATGGAAGCTACTAGATACTTTAGTTAACATTTTAAGAAACGATCTTCGATTTGAAAAATATTGGTACTAGTCACTGTTGGAGCCAAACACATACATGTAATTTCTTTGGACCACTCGAAATATCTCTTTTATTTAGTTTCTTAATTAAAGCTATAACGATAGAGAAACACACTGACAATTAAGCAAAAGTAATGAATACAAAAAAGCTGACTCAAATTTAATTAATTTGTGAAGTTAGTTAAGTACAAAAACTACGGCTCTGGGTGTTGGAGCCAAGCACATACATGTAATTTCTTTGGACCACTCGAAATATCTCTTTTATTTAGTTTCTTAATTAAAGCTATAACGATAGAGAAACACACTGACAATTAAGCAAAAATAATGAATACAAAAGCTGACTCAAATTTAATTAATTTGTGAAGTTAGTTAAGTACAAAAACTACGGCTCTGGGTGTTCCGCTCAAGGGACGAGATAAATTCTCGTAATTTACCTTTTCGTGGTTAATTTTTTGTTTGTTGTCTTTTCCGTTTGTAGACATTCGAAATGGATGTATTCTTTTTATCAAAGGTCTAAGAGATGGTGGATGATAAAGTACGGTTTAAGCTTAATGCGTTTATATTATTTTTAATAATATTAGCGCCAAGCAACAGTAAACGAAGAATAACAGTTATTGTTTGCTGACTAAATCCCCTTGGTTCAATTTTTTATTTACTTCAATACTATTGTAGAGGCATTTGGTATTCATTTTAGCTATGATTGAGAAATAAGGATATTAAACGGTTTAGTTTGGTTTTATTCTTGACTGTTTTTGACATAGCCTTAATATATTTACTGAGCTCTTAATGGTGTCTTATGTAATTAGGAACAATTAAGAAATTGTGAGGCAATATTTTCATAAACCAAATAAGTGGTAATTGAAGCAGGAAGACGCATATTTAAAATAATACTTAATTATGGAATATTTTATGCGTCCGTTTTAAGGACATGAAAATACTCAACTCGAGATAAATGAAGAACGAATTGCCTTAACTTAAAGTCTTAACTTAATTTAGGGCCTAAGACATGACTATTAAACACCCCTCTCCCCCGTCTCTTCTAGATAATAAAAGTTGTAGCTCATCACCATCACCCTTGGGGCTATCTTTTTTACTACTCTCAGCTCGTTTGAATGGGAAGACACCATTGTTCGTATTCATTCATTGGCAAATGACTTGGCCAATTCCTTTTCGTCTTTTAACTACCGAAAGAGATGTCAAGAAACTGAAACTAATTCGTAAACATAGGCGTGCCTTAGAAATTTTCTGGATTTTTTGTATAAAATCATGTCATAACTATATTTTTTTTTTTGATTATCAAGTGGGTTTTTATATCATCATCGTGTCAAAAGTGTAGTGTTTTCCATAAATTATTGTTTCAAACGTTAAATATTAACAAAAGGTCATAGACGATATATTAAAATTAGCTTATATTGATGCATGCGGGATAGTTCCTCAATTTAATATTTGATTATCATGAGGATTGCAGAGAGTTCTGAATTATTATTTGAAGCGTTTCTACTGTATCACTCCTTCCTTTACGAGCATTCTCCAAGAAGCGTTTTCTCTTTTTTTACCTTGATGGATAAAGACTCCGTAACAAGCCCCTCGCAACACTGAAGGACTTCCACCCCACTCCACTCCATGCCACTTGAGGCTTAAATATCTCAACTTTATTAGCCAGTGACGTAATAGAGAATTGCCGAAATTAATTGAGCGGTTTACTTACTGTTCTGGGCAACATACGTGCTATAAATCGCCCTAAGTCCCTATTTTGGTGGTAGCAACAAAGTTGGAAAATTGATTTTCTGTATCATCGATAGTATTTTATGCAACTTATCGCTTGTCAAACCAAAGATGGCCGCAACTTTCATCATGCAAAATATTCAGGAATTTCTGGGGTATTATTTAGTGTTGATATTTTTTTGAAAATTCAGATTATAGTCGAATGCTGAACTTCCTTAAAGGTTTTATTTATGACATTGGTCAGTTTCGGCAGTATCAGAAATCTTCCGCGTTTACAGATACACAGATACACGATTGTGATATTTTCTTGAAAACTACCAAAAAGCAATCGCAAACTTAAATACACAATTGGCAGAGTGAACGATATAAACAGTAATATTAAATAATATTCAAAAGCTGAAGTAGCAAAGGCCAGACTGCCAACACTAACTTAAACTAACTCAAACTGACATGAAATCAAGCACCCTTTTTGAAAAAGTTATGTAGAAAAATTTCTGGAACATGCTAACTCGTAACCAATCCACGGCGCATTTTTTTTTTATATTCGGCACACACACAAAAGGAAAATCCTATGCCACTCAACGAGCGGTGCGTCTGCGGAGAAGATGGTGGACGTTGGACTCGAAGCGCTGTAGGTCGTGTTTTCGGGAAAGACGTTACTCTGAAGTCCATTCCAGAGCGAGGCAGTCCTCCAGATAAAGGAGTCCCGTAAATCGTATGTTGATGAGCAGCTTGTGTCTGACGGGTGTTTCTGTTTGGCACAACTATGGGCGGAATCATAAGTGACAGCTCGTTCGAACACCTTCCGTAGTAATATCGATAGTAAAGAGATAGGTCCGCCACTTTCCTTCAATGTCCAAGGCTATCAAGGTCTGTAGTCAAGTCTGGGTCATCTACAAGACGGACTGCTCTTTTCTGTATGGAGCCCAATATCTTAAGCAAGTGTTTGGGTGCCGGGCTCCACACATGGGAACAATATTCCAGAGATTGTCTTGTCTGGGCCTTATAGTGCAGTAAGTGGTGATGAGGTGTATATAACTTTGTTGCTCTATAGAGTGCTTTTAGCTTTTGTGCTGCTGCCTTGGCGATTTAGTGAAGTGATTCCGCCAAGACATGCTGTTTTCTACGTTGATACCCAGCAAGCTTATGGATGGAGCCAGAGTCAGTGTCGGTCCTATCATTGATAAGTCAGATCCTGTGGTGTTTACTTTTTTTGAGAAGACAGCTGCTTGAGTCTTTCCTGCGTTCAATTGGACCTTGTTTTCCTCACCCCATTCCACGATGGCGTTCATATCCTCATTAATGGCATCAATCTGATTTCTTGCTCGCGTTGGGAACGAGCAGCGATTATTGGAGTTCGCGATATGACTGAGGATATAAGAGTACTGTCGCCTGCAATATATACCCAATGTAGCAACGTCATGATCCGGAGCAGTGATACCAGAGTCGGATTTTTTTTCTACTTCTGGGGACCTCTCAGGCATCTAGGAAATACGGAACTGATGGGGATTTTTACCAGTTCTGATTCGTTGCTAAAATGCATTATAAGAGAAGAATTTAAGGAAAATATAAGATTTTGAAGTAAATCATAATTAATATTAAAATAGTTTTAAAAAAAGAGGTAAAGAAAAAATGCTTAGGAATTTCAGTCAAAGCTGGCAACTTTTAAGAAAAATAATGGGAAATTTTATTTTTAGTAAAGTGTGTAAAGTGAACTAGTGCGTAATGTAATCCTTGATAGATTAGTGCATAAAAATGATGGAAATGTCAAAATCGTGATATTTCCATCAAAACACTCGTGAGGCTAATCAGACAAATGCGAATCTTTTTTTTCGTACTACTGCGTAAAGAATTTGTTTTATTTGGATTTATATTATTTAATTCCCGGTGGTAGAAAATATATTGTATATAACTCATGAGTAAAGAATCTTTTTTACTTTACACACGCCTGTGGCTGGTGCGACAAAATTTCACATTACGCACTTGTAGCATAAATGGTTCCTAGTTCTAGGAATTTCTAAGAGATCTATGGAATATGGTTATTTGCTCTCAATCCATTATTATTGTCAGTTCTACTTCTCATCGTTTGTTAAAAAAGTATAAAATGTAAAGATTTCTTTAATTCTAATAGAAGATGATTTTTTCATGATGATATGTTGTTTTTCGTCATTTAATTCATCTATAAAAATGAAATCCGCCGTTGTCATTATCTACAAGAAAATTAACGAAAATATTATGGTCTTTTGTGACCTCAGGGGGGCGTTCCGAACCCCTATTTCCTGCTTCATGCAAAATAGCTTTTTAAGCTTAAACGCCGTAAGAGATTTTTGAAACTTGATTTTTTTGCCAAAAAATATTAACGTTATTTTATTTTCGCGCTTTTTGATTTTCCCTCGAAGTAACCCAAGGAAGCTTAATATAGTCAGAAGAGGAATCCGAAGTAGAAATACCTTATAATTTATCTTCATTCATTTTTAGACGAAGAACTTGCCAATTAGGTGCCTTGATGCCCATGATACAATAAACGGAATGTATGATACCTAACCGTCTCAAATTCGTTCGCTCCGCGCATTGACGTCATTGCGTGATTGGCTTCTGTTGAAATGCATACGTTTATAGGCACATAATCATTATGTTTTACCTATTTTCTCTATTTTTTAAGAAAATTTGTGTCCTGGGTGAAATTAAAAACTAATTATTACATATTAATACTATAAAAATACTAATAAAAAAAATAATATTCAACATAACTTTTATGATGAATGGATCAAAATAGTTGTAGCACCTTTTGAGAAACGTAATAAACTTTTACTTTTATCTAAAAAACGTTTATTGAGTATTGGTCAATCGACAGCAAAAAAAAGGAAATCGATAATAATATTTTTTCTTAAATAATAATTTTAGTCATCTTTCTTTTTTTAGAAATTGTTAAATTTATCAAATCCTGATGGTAGTAAGACCATTAGAGATGGAGTAAAATTAATTTCACATTCCTATCTTAACTTTTCAAGAGCTATCTGACGGTACTAATTAGCAGGTGGTACCATGGGTACAAAATCTGGTACATCGGTAGGTACCACTGACAGGTGGTACCATTGGTACCAAATCTGGAACCACGGTAGGTGCCATTGGCAGGTGGTACCATGGGTACCAAATCTGGTACCTCTGTAGGTACCATCAGTTAGCACCATCAGATAGCTCTTGGAAAGTTAAGATAGGAATGTGGAATTAATTTTACTCCATCTTTAATGGTCTTCCTGCTACCAATGTGAAAAGAAGCCACAGTACCGATTTTCAACTGTTTATAGCTGTGAAACTACTAACTCTAGAGGTATAACATCATACATCAAATTTAATATGCTTAGAATTTTAAGTATAATCCAAAAATGTAATAAAATATAGGTTGTTTCATTTAAAAAAGTGTAACTTTCTTTGACCACCCTGTATATAAAAAAGTAAAGATTAAAAAAATACAAAAAAGCAATGATCGTTTTACTAGGAACAACTTTTGTTTTTAATTTTTGTTGCAACCATCGTAGACTTCGAGATAAGGTATAGGCCCGTCTTAAACGGGCCACCCTGTACATAGTCATCTTTCTCAAAATGTTTTGAGCAAATACGTGCAGAAGTTTTATTAAATTTATCCTTGCGAAAACACAGGTGAACCCATTTACTACACATATTTTGTCTTTGGGAAAAGTGAAACACCTTATATTCCTATTAAAGTTTTTGCCTTGGTTATCCACCTTACATCAGTCCACAGCACACCTCATAATTAAACGTTTTTTAATTAAAAATACCAACAAACATCGTCTAAGGAACAGTAACGCCAACAAAATTTAAATCTAAAACATAGGAATCTCAAATGCAAAGCACACGTTCGTTCATGTTGTAAATGACGGCCGGCCGTAGGGGACCAACAAAGCTCGCAATGACGTCACAAACGAATCGTCGCCTGCGCGATATCATACCTTACGTTTATTGTATCATGCTTGATGCCTGACTAGGGAATTTTCCCCTAGTTCCAGGGTCATTTAATTGATATAGCATAAGGAAATTTTGCTCTTAACCTTGTTATAATTATCAGTTTTCGTTCTCATTGTTCGATAAAAAAAGTATCAAAAGTACCGACTTTCTAAATTCTAATGGAAAATGTTTTTGCCTGATGATATGTTGTTTTCCAATATTTAATTCATCTATAAAAATGAGACAAGTCGTTGCCATTATCTATAAAAAAATTTTAGAAAGACCCATGATTTTTTGTGTCCAAAATAGCTGCTTTGACCATTGAATATTGATTAAACGCCGCCGGCCGTAGGGGATTTGTTCGGCGATAAATCTTAACGTTTTATATTTCTTGATTTTCCTTGGTAGTAACTCAAGGAAGCTTAATCTGGTCAGAAGAGGAATCCGAAGAAATATCTTCTGATTTCTCTTCACTCATTTTTAGACGTAAAACATAGAAAAAACAAGCCGGTAGATATATTCTTCCTGTGATTCTGACAAATAAAATATACTGGTGTCAGACATTACGAGGAGTGAAGAATATTTAAGTCTATTTCAATAAATCGTTTTTAATGATTAAAAGAAAAAGAATGGTGTACAGGGTGGCTCGAATTCGTGTCTATGTATGGGGAACTAGAAAACCGTAAGAGATACAGTGTCAGTCAAATTAAGTTAAAATTGCGCATTTAGGTGCCTAACAATATGCCGCTTAGAAAGTTTTAAAATTCCAAGTATTTACGGAGATATCCGGAAAGAACCGAAATTTTGAAAAATCGTTTTATTTTTTTCCTGGGCTTATTTAAAAACGGATTTCAAATTTAATTGCACCTTTGCGTTGCCACTTTTTCCGCTCTGTTCAATGATGATATCCAGTTTTAAATCCGACGTTTCGTCTTTAAGGGATCATCATCAACTTTCTTTTTTTAAATACGAACTTAATTTTTTTTATCGTTTTCCAGATGGTATTTGCGTTATAAATAAGAGTATGTGTTTAATTTTTATTTTTTTTTTATTTTAATTATTATTTTTATTATTATTTTAATTTTATATATTTTGCTTTGGCGTAATTTTTAATAATTTAAGGTAGGTACTTTTTAAATTTTTATATTCTATAAAAATATTTTAGTTGTTTTTTGTATATTTTCCACTTAATACAAAAACAAAATAAAATATTTTTAAACAATTTATAAATTTCAAAAGTACCTACCTTAAATTATTTAAAATTACGCCAAAGCAAAATATATAATTTAAAAAAAAAATAAATATTGAAATAAATTAAAAAATAAAAACACATACTCATAGTAATAGCGCCAATATCATCTGAAAAACGATAAAAAAAATTAAAGTTCGTATTTAAAAAAAGAAAGTTGGTGATGATCCCTAGAAGACGAAACGTCGGAGGTCAAACTGAATACCATCATTGGATAGAGGGGAAAAAGTGGCAATGCAAAAGTGCAATTCAATTTGAAATCCGTTTTTAAATAAGGCCAGGAAAAAAATAAAACATTTTTCAAAATTTCGTTTTTTTCCGGATATCTCCGGAAATACTCGGAATTTTAAAACTTTCTAAACGGTATATTGTTAGGCACCTAAATGCGCAATTTTGCCTTAATTTGACCGAAACTGTATCTCTTGCGGTTTTCGAGTTCCCCATACATAGACACGAATTCGAGCCACCCTGTACAGGGTGGCTCGAATTCGAGTCTAATCATGGTGCCCAATAATATGCCGTTTAGGAAGGTTTAATATTCCGTGTATTTTCGGAGATATCCGGAAGAAAACCGAAATATTGGAAAATCGTTTTGTTTTTTTCCTGAGCTTATTTAAAAACGGATTTCAAATTATTGAACAGCACTTTTGCATTGCCACTTTTTCCGCTCTACCCAATGGTGGTATCCGGTTTGATTTTTTTTTATCAGTTTTCAGATGATATTGGCGTTAATAATATCAATATTTGTTTTTATTATTTTTTTTTTTACTTTTGAAATTATTTATTTTGCTTTGGCGTATTTTTAAATAGTTTGTTACTTTTGAAATTTTTATGCTATAAAATATTTTATTTTTTCTTTGTTAAGTATAAAATTGAAACCTCTATTTTTAATAAAAAAATAAAAAAATAGCAAAATTAAGTAAAGAGGTTCATTTATTTTTTACCCCAAAGCGAAATAAATAATTAAAAAATAATTAAGAAAACATTAACAAAAAATTTAAAACACAAATTCATATTAATAACGTCAATATCATATGAAAACGATAAAAAACAATTAAAGCTCGTATTTAAAAAAAGAAAGTGAATGAAGACGAAAAGTCGGATTCCAAACTGGATACCACCATTGGATAGAGCAGAAAAAGTACCAATGCAAAAGTGCAATTCAATTTGAAATTCGTTTTTAAATAAGCTCAGGAAAAAAATAAAACTATGTGTCAATATTTCGGCTTTTTTCCGAATATCTCCGGAAATACTCGGAATTTTAAAACTTTCTAAACGGCATATTATTAGGCACCTAAATACGCAATTTTGCCCTAATTTGACTGACACTGTATCTCTGACGGTTTTCGAGTTCCCCATACATACGCTCGAATTTGAGCGACCCTGTACATAGCAGTGCATAGGTAGAGTTTTGGCTACTTGACGTGTTTTCAAACTCAGCACAAAAACATTCTAGTTGCACATATAGCTATTTTCTTCGTTTAAGCGAAGTACTACATTTATTAATATCTAAGTTCATCAAATTCTTCCACAAAAGAAAACCTTTTGGAAGTAAAGATCATTGATATTGACGAATACTTATTTTGCGCGAAACTTTTACAATCAAAATAAAAAGGAAATGGATAATTTAAGATAATATAGTGAGTTTTGTAAATACATAATTTCCGCCGTTACATATGGGTCAAACAGGAGGTCAAACAGGATTCATTTATTAACCTCAAAATTGAAACTAACCAATTATCTTTACCATGTGTGTCGCATCAAATCATGTTGATTTCCTACTAAAAACTTACTCTTTGTTATGAAATAAATTGAATTAGTGAGGGATTTTCTCATTTATATTAACTTCTTCTTCAGCCTATCCCTCTACAGGGCTAAAGTCTATCCGATTGTAGTTGATAGCACAAATGGACGGTTAGGGCCATAAAGTAATCGTAAACCATAGGCGTGACTGTAATACCTGTCACCTCGGTAAATTGTGTTGTGTTAAATCGAATTACAAGTAGGTTTGTTACTGAGTTTCGTAGGTATCTGCCTATATTTATGAGACGGGCGATTGTACATATCAAAACAAAAGAATATTTTAGTTCGTGTTCTATAAAAGGCAAATAAAATTTGATTATGTAACAGCCTCAACTTCAAGCTTTTTCCCATTTCCTGTTCCTACGAGAAGGAACTCTCATACTGAACGTCCACACACATAGAAAAGAGTTCTCAAACTGAGGGAATTGACGTTATTCCAAGAGCATATTGACTTTCATATGTGGCAAGAGAATAGTATTTTGTGTGCATGATGTTGGAGAAATTACTATTTAAAGATTCTTGTAAGAATAGTATATTATTTTATATGGAGGAAAAGTGATACTTTTCATGGCGCGCTCGTGTTTAACAGCCGAACGGAGTGAGGCTGGTAATAGAGAGCAAGCCATGAAAAGTAACTTTTCCTCCAAATAAAATATGCTGTTTTTTCTTCAAATGTCGACAAATTAATGCAAAAACATCTCTTTTTAATAGTAATAATATCTAATTATTATTGAAGATAAATGGGTTCGCAAGGCGGCTTAGACGGTCGTAGGTGGCCTTGCTTAGACCGGTGTCGGTGAATATAATGTAACATAAAGCTGTCAGTGGACACTGTCAACAAGAATTATTTTTTTACGAATGCGTCTCCGATTGCGTTTTAATTCCGTATTGATAAGCAGTTATTGAGTAAGTTCGATTAAATAATAACCAATTTGTTCCTAAATTAGTGATTTTTAGAAATGCAGTCACAAATTGAGTGATAAATACAAATTGTAGTTTAATAAATCTTGAGTTGTTGACGCTTATTTTGTTGTCTGTTTGTATTGTATCTATGTTGCTATGACAACACTTTTACCTCCGCCGGCGGAAAAGTGAAAAGTAAAGCTCCGGCGGAGGAAAAACGAAACTTCACGGCCGCCTACACAGTCGAGTAATGACGGATTTACTGACGTTTGAAGAAAAAGAAAATTTAAGAGCTTCAGTGGACTCAAGCCACTCTCAGAGAAGCAACATCAGAAATTGACGACGTTGAAAATGGTATAAGAAGAAAAGTGCATGCTTTTTACTTCACTAAGGAAATACCAGCGCTGGACAAAATTTTGCAAGCCACTAAGTTCTTGCACCACAGCTATCATGAACTAGACTATGGAAAATTCTTCGTAACATGAACTTTCGCTAGGAAAAGCAGAATAGAAAATATTTTGTTATTTATTTGGATGAGACTTGGCTGACCGAAGGGCACACCGTATCAAAAGTCTGGCAAAATGGAACCATCTTGAGTTCTCGTCAAGCTGCCATGGAGGGCAAGTCAACGGGATTAAGACCGCCGCGCGTGCCGTCTGGAAAAGGGTGCAGGATTGTTATAATTCATATAGGAGGTAAGAATGGATTTTTAGATGAAGGCTTATTAGAATTTCAATCAAATTCAACTAAATATTGCCACGAAGAAATTACTGCTGATGTTAAAAAGAATATTTTAAGAAAATGATATATATTCCCGGTAATTCAGAGACAGTGATAGAAAGCGCCAGCTAAGGTTCTAGGTTAGTAGAGAAGCTTTCATAACTTCGTGAAAATCATTGAGTGGTTACAGCGAAAGAAATTGCATTGTGATGGTAACATAGTAAAAAAATTTTGGAAATTGTTGATAATGTGGCAAAAGATCGAGGTACGATAACTCTTGGTAGATTCTTTGGTGAATATAATTGCGGAAAACTGGCAAAACGCTATTAAACATGATAAACAGAGAAGAAAAATGTGGGATCTTGACAATGTAATCGACGAAACTATGGATATCCTGTCCTTAGTTATTACCTTGGGACTTGACGACTCTACACATTTTTCTGAACATGATTCAACCGACTTTTAGTTATTATGTTTAATAGACTCTCTGATCTATTTGCTTACAATAATTTCTGTATTTTTTTAAGCGTTTTATTTTGATCATATAAGAATCTGAAAAACAATAATAACACGCATATTATATGCGTATTCAGACAAATTAAAAATTTAGAACCAGTTCTCTCACATGGTACCCTGATTCACTGCTTATCCTCCATTTGCATTTATGGCACTATAGTTCATTCGCCGGTTACAGGGTGGCCTGGCTACAATTTCTATTCTATTATACTAAATATATTTATAAAAAGGATTTAAGAGGCAAAATTCATTGACACATTCGGCCACTGTTTTACTTATGGTTTTTAGGTAATTTTTGTACGGATTTTCATCGCCGCCAAATAAATGTGCCATGCCCCGCTCTCCCAGAAATATTTGTATAACCAATCTATTTAATTGCATAACAACGAATACAAATTACAACTGCATTATGTTGCTGTAAATTGCAATATTATATATAACGCTGTCGTGTTATTCTTTAATAATGTGACTATTATTATTTTGAAGGTACTAAAGCTGTCAGGCGGTAAATTTTATTATTCAATTACATTCAAACGCAACTATTCATTATTTATAACGAGGGTGTACATATTTTCAACAGTTATTATATTTATGCAATTTAGTTGCACACCAGGCAGTAGTGTTCCAATATGTCCAGAGAATTATGAATTATGAACGTAATTAATTGAATGCGTGCGACTATTCTCAACTGGTTTACCTAAATCAAAATTTTGTGTATATGGCCCAAGACTTGAATTGCATTCTTTAAAATTCAGGATTTGGGTAATACACTTAAAAACATAACTAGTTTGTATTTTTATATGATTGCTTTTCAGTTGGTTTAAAAAAAATCTCCCCTAAATTGCCTCTAAACATTTACATTTTAAAAAATTTCAAAAATATAAGACCGTGGGCGTTTCCCCATCTGATAATATTATCTAGAATCTAGAACATGCAAATCTGCTGATATGGAGCTATTTCTTAAAAGCGCTCGTCAAGTCAGGTCATTAATAGGATTTAAGTCGGCAGCAGAAGGAGAACTAATTTGGAGAACCTGAGACTGGGCTGAGTTTTCGAATTTATTCTCCGGCGTTGGTTGCTTGGTTGGTAATTTGAAGAACTTAAAGCAATATTATTCCAAGGCCTTCCAAGACACTTAAGCCCAGATTATTTCTGGGAAATCTGATGAATATCATCATTTCTTTTGCTCATTGTGAACTTGTTGATGGCTTTATGTCAAATATATTTTTAACAGCGGGTTCGTGACAGGGACTGGTAGCTGCTGTAAAAGGCGTGCTTCTTAACTGGCAATGGTCATCTTTAAGATATCAATGTCAAAGTTTAGGAGTTATGATCTATAAGCTGTCTACAGTCTAGTGGATATTGATAAAATGGATCAATTATGACACAAACGACTAAAAAAGGACACAAGTGTCGTGAACTACTTAAGGTTTAAAAAGGCAAGGAAAAATTGAAAGTTAAACTATCTTAATAAATGAGTATAAATATTTCAAAACTCTACAGGTATTATGATACGCATTTATCATCCTATTTTAGATATAATAATACGCTTTCACCAACCTATTTTTCGTATTTTTCTATTTCATTGAACTGCCGTATAGATTCTTTTACATATATATGTATATAAATATAGAGCTTAGTAATATTGTACATTCAAACTAAAAATCTCATAGATTTAGTATGGTAATATATCAAACTAACCCAAACTAAACGTCTTTTCTCTTCGGCCATCTTTGCGCTTAAAGCTCCCTTTTTCTTATCCTTCAAACCGCTCACAAGGAAATATAAAAATTTGATTAATAAAAATTATGTTGCGACATATAAATCGTATACCTAAGTATCTTCTTATTTTCGAAATTATTTTATTATAATATTTGTTCATGAAATTACAGCCTAATAGTATATACACTGGAGTAATTCCATGTATAAATCGCAATGATAAAGTAACGAATATATAATTGTATAAACTGAAACTTCAGAATTGGTGTAAATTCAATTAAAATCCGGCCGCCTCCCATCTCCTACTTACAAAACCTTGATTAGATTCAAATTTAAACTGGTTAATCTTCGAAGTCTCATTTAGGTTAAATTTCATTTGAATTTCCGAACGCACCAGGCCGTTAAACATTTAGAAGAAATAATACAATTTGCGGCAAAGCCAACTAAATTTAAATAAGAATTAGTAATGCCCTAATTACCATCTTCCTCCCCACACAGCGAGTACAAGCCAGCCGAGGCATATCGATTATCTTTCTTAACAGCCTTGTAGAGATTAGCTTGAAAAGATATTTTTGCGAGTAAGATATAGTATAGAAAAAGCTATTTCTCCCAG
>MU182317.1:274169-298772 GCA_016904865.1 Pissodes strobi
GCCATTAGAAATTCATTTAAACTTCCCGCACCATAATATCAGTATATATGCAAAGTAAAAGATATTGTACGACGATAATCTTCAAGTTTGCCACGACGGGATTAGACTAAAAGTAATTGTAGGAGCTCGGGTAACTCAAGACTCGCACAGACAACTTCCAAAAGGTAATTAGAGATCATTAAGCTGTGTAGGAATATCTCGCGCTCACCTAACTTATGTTTTACGCCAGATAAACAGTAAGTGAGACGTTTGGGCGTCCTCTAAGCTCCCGTTTCGGGTTTATCGATCCCCGGCAGCAGCATCAGCAGCAGTGTGCCATAGAGAAGAACATTATAATACAGGAGTAGTTTGCGTTATATTAGTTGTTTGCTGGATGTCATTGCTGTTGCGGATTTGCCGTGAAATCTTTATAGTTATTGCTATTTAATGGCTGTTTGTTTCAGTTTAAAATAATTAGAGTTTCCGAATAACAAGCACTCAAATATTCATATAGTGCATATCACACATTCCTACTTACGTATGTTTCATTAACTGAACCGTATTAGAATATGTCGTACTAGAATTGAAGAGGCAATCAAGAGTTTACCTGCATTATAAGTATAATATACTATACTGGCTTGTTAACAATACTAACACTTCTAGCAGCCATACTCAAATGGTGTTCCGCGGAGCCCTGGGGCTCCGCAAAGTATCTGCCAGGGCTCCGCCGAAATAATCAACCTAAAGAACAAAGCACATCAAATCTTGTTAGATAATAACCGAAACTGAAGCGATACGCAGCATAATAGAGGTGTTGCAATAAAATCTCCGATCGAAAGTTGAAAGGTGGTTCGCCCGGAAGATGCCGCAGCAACCTCAAATATTTCCGATCAAGACCATAAGATTCAAGAAGGTGATATGAGGACTTCAAGCTCTATGGTTTCAAGCAGTGAAATATCTAACGACTCACTAAAAGTGCAAAAAATAAGGTGTGATGAATCTTACATACATTTTGAGTTTGCTGATTTTAACTGCTACTTCCGCATAGTTCCATGATACCTGCTAAGATGCGCTGACATTTAAAAACTAGAATAAAGAATTCTTTATACGTAAGAAGGAACAATTATCAAAAAGCTAAGATGTATGCGAGCATACGTATGTAGCAGTCATATCACAATGTATCTCTCTCTCTCCTGTCGTGGCTCGGTCACGAACGTCGTGACTCATGCATTGTTATGGTGTGTCAGTGTTCGCCATTCTTCTCTATTTTCGCATTACTTCTGAAACCGACATACACGTGAGATCCTTTTATGAACCTCACAGGAGATCTGCGTTTTGCTATCTACCTTTCCTTGGATCATAAGTTTTTCCATCCCGTCCTTTCGTATAATGTGTCCGAAAAATTTAAGCATGGATGTTGTGCGGTTGATAGAAGTAGATAAAAATCTTTTATTTCTAGCTCTCTGAAGATAGAGATATTCGTTATGTGTGCTTTCCAGGGTATTATTAGCATTCTCCGGTAGGACGTCATTTCGAAGGTCTCTATTATCCTGCGGCAAAAGGCGTTTATAGTTCATGATTCTGACCCATAAGTTGCTATGGGGAAGACTAGTGCTTTCATTAGTCTTGTTTTCGTTTTTTGTGAATGTTCCATATTTTTACCAGCTTGCCCAAAGCTTCCTTGGCCATTCCAATTCTACGCTTTTTTCGGATTCAGGCCCCCTTTGTTGGTGATACCGGCGCCTAGGTAGATAACATGATCACTCATTTCGATATCGTTAATGAGCCGTACGGGTGGTAATGTCTTGGCTCTGTCCACTGTCATAAGACAGCGCTGCAGAAGGTGGTACATTTCTGGTTCCTCCTTGGCCATTATAAGTGTATCGTCGGCGTATCGCAAATTCAATGTTCTTTTTCCTCCAACAGAAACTCCACCCTCCCAGTCCTCCAAGGCCTTTCTAATGATCCATTCACCGTAGCAGTTAAAAAGTATTGGGGAAAGAATACATCCTTGTCTGACATCTTTTCCCACTTTAAAATTTTCAGAGTATTCACCCTCTATCTTTACCTGTGTCATATTGTAATCGCACAGTGACTTTATAAGAAGGACAATATGTTTGGGTGCTCCCATTTCGTTCAGAATAGTCCATAGCTGACGCCACTGGACCGTGTTGAAAGCCTTGATGTAATCTATGAAACAGAGCATAGCAGGAACGTTGTATTCATAAAGTTGTTCTATTATTTGTCGAACATTCATTACTTGATCTCGTGTTTCTCTCCCAGCTACAAATCCAGCTTATTCTCGGGGTATTTGGGGCAGTAGGTAGTTTTTCAGCCTTTCCTGTGTGTTTGCTCGAAGAAAAATCTGCAAAGCATCTTTCTACAGTGCTGCTTTCGAACGGCACTGTTTCACGTCGTATTAATGGCCTCGCAGGCTACATCAAACAAGAACTAGTTGATCGCCTACACAATAAATTCGTCTTGCAAATGGATGAATCGACTGATGTTGCTGGACTGGCGATATTGATATTGTTGGTAGTTGTGAGATATCCACATAAACATTCACTCAATTAAGGAAGATTTGCTTATGTCCGCATCGCTGCCAACTAACATTACAGGAGAGGAAATTTTTAACACAACTAATGATTTTGTTGAAGTAAACCATCTCAATTGGAACGATTGTATCGATATTTGTACAGATGGAGTCGAGGCAATGACAGGTAAAACAGCAGAAGCAGGAATCAGAAATAAAGCAATACACCTCCACATTGGGTTAGATGAATATCTCAGGGTAAAACTTTAACAAGATTATTCGAATTGAATTACAAGCTTTTTCACTGGTATTCCTTTGTTGAGCCTTGTTCAATGCGAATAACCACCTTTAAAAGACAATTAGATTTTTGGATCATTTGTGTTGACAAAAGAGAACTAGAAAACAGAAAACTTTTTAACACTCAGTGAGTTCGTTGGGGAGACAACAAAATTGCCAAATGAATATCTAAGGAATTGCTCCAATATGTCCATGATAATAATATGCGCGCATCTTTTGAGACGGATTTTCCTGAAGAGCAGAATACAAAACTGAAAATTAATCCATGGGTTCACAATCATTTCGAATTTTCAAAAGTGAGACAATATGTCATCAGATTGAAACATGGAAGCAATGTACAAAACAATGTCGCTTAATGATTTTTGGTGCTGGATTCGTGATGAATATCCACAAGTTACCACAAAGGATCTGCCTATTCTTCTTCCGTTCTCAATGACGTGTGTGAAGCAGGATTCTGAACATGTGCAGCTATGAAGATAAAATGCCGCAATATACTAGATGCTGAACCTGTACATGCGCCTTCAATTATCTTCTACCAAGCCTATATCAGAATATTTTTAACCGCAATCAAATATGTGCTTCCTTCAGGTTACTTAATAAAACTACTAGTAGTAGTAGTAGCATATTTTGCTGCCTTCGTTAAAAACTAAGTAAATTCAGCAAAAATCCCCGCGAAAAAAATAGCAAAGCATATTTGTACACATTAGATATAAGCTTGTGAAATTTCCGGAAATATGTTCTTTGGGAATATTTCCGCAAATATTTGAGGAAGTAGTGAAAATATTTATTCAAAACAAAAAACTTAAAAACTAGACATTTCAAATAAATTATTATACGAAATTAAATACATGCAATTAACGGATACAAAAACATGTCTCAAATTAGCAAATACGAACAAAAAATCACACACAAATCGAGCAAGATCAGCAAGAGACATATCTTCATCGCTCTCTTCATTTTCAATGGGGTTGTATAAGATCTCAAGAATATTTAGTTAATTTTTATAATTTTCCTCATTATCATCATCAATGTCATCAGCATCAATAGTTACTTCATGCCAAATAACTTCCTCTATATCTTCTTCAACAATTTGTAAAAATTGTTCTATTACAACTTTTTTAATAAGTTTTTGTTGCGAAACACGTAGAATAGTGTTGCTGCTCTGTCATTGGTAAGCCTGTTCCTCTTTTTTCAGTGGCTGCTGAAGAGGCTTAAGATTACTGATGGAGATAATGAAGATTACGAACAAAGGCCTTTTCACCAGGAAACTAAGCTTACAAGGCGGTTTGTTCATATAAAATCTTGACAAAACAAATAACCGTTACGATGGTAATTTGTAATTTCGTCAATAAGATCTTGTTCTTTAACCTGCAGTTTGCTTTTTGCTATGTCAAGTATATTATGTAAGGCTACAAGAATTTGGCTTTCATCAAATTCAGCTTCTTGTGGTATTGGGTTAATGACAAATGTTTCTATTTTGTCAATTAACTTTAACGTTGCTGATTTTTCATTAAACATGGAAAATAGACAAAGATTGTCTTAGATCACCTTTTTGAATATCGATATTATTACTTGAACTTTTACAGTTGATGGTTTTGGTAATCAGTGTAACAGCACAAACACTAACGACATTGTCGATCCTGAACTTTGTTACACTGAGCATTCTGATTAACATTGGTAGTTGATAACATATTCAATGTCATTATAACTTGTTGAGCCTTGTTCGTCATTATTTTGCATAAATTTACTTTTAATTTCTTTTGGGACACTTTTTACAAACTTTAATTCACACAATACTTCCCAACAATCTCTTTTATCTACCCGATTTCAAAATAAAAGCCAATACAGTATCAACGTATTTTACATTCGCTTACACGCGCACCAATACCAACGCACTACTATGACCAATATTTGTAAATGTAAGGGGAAAATCAATAAAATGGAAATGACTCCAAGCTTGTGTAATTTCCCGGTAAACGACTGCAGCACACAAGACATAATGTTCATATATTTTTTTTAATTTGACCTAGTCGTATGACGCTTTTATTAAAAAAAATTATACGCAAATGTATAAACCTTTATTTAGAATCTCTTTAATATTTATTCTTTTATTTTTTATTGATTCCAATATCCCTTAAGCCTTTGAAAATGTCGTGTATTTCCTTACCCATGGAAACATTGATGCCTAAAATATTTACACCTAAACGCTTATTGATCATAATACAAATAGCTTTCGTTCAATTATTATTGACGATTAAGCTGTAGAGATGGTTCAAGAAAATATCTATAAGTTATTGAGGTTAACGCAACCCGAATAAATATGCTTATTACGAGCCAAGGAGTATTCCCAAACGGTACAACTTTAAACTTAGGTAAACAAGTAAATGAGACGTTTGGCTGTCCTATATAAGCTCCTGTTTCAGATTTATCGATCCCTTAACGCAAGGGTGAACTTTACACCCTGGCGGCTTAAAAGGTTTCCTAAATCTTTTAAAAAGTTTTAAAGACTTAATGGACAATTATTGGTTAATAGTAAGTGATGCGGCTAAATGGTCTTGACACGGGTTTTAAATTTCTTTGGATTAGGTTACTGGAGGGAAATAATTTTGTAAATCGTTCCCCGGTTGGAAATCAATGGTTAAAAATGGAGTTGTTGGAGAACTTTAAATAGTTTACAATGAAAAATTATCTAAACATTTTGTTCTGTAGTCCTAAATTATTAGCAGCCTAATGGAAGGAGTAAAACGTCGGAGAATTTAATCATGTATGAAATGCAAAACAAATTACGGTAGTTCTACAAAATCTGAAATATTCTATATAGAAATTAATAAAAGTCGAGTCATGTCCAATTAAGTTATGAAATATCTTTCAAGGTGAAGCATTATCAAACGGTATAACCGTAAACTTAAGCCAAGATGTACTAGGTTCGGTACCATATATCATCTACTTTCAAAAATATGTCATGAGGCCAAGAAATATTATGTCGCAAAACATGCGCAGTATAAAGTAGGCGATATTTAACTATTGATAATAACCTGTTATAAAACAAATAAAACAAGTGAAAATCAACGTTAGATATTCAGTTGCTCAATTACCAAAATATGATCATGTTCCGGTTACCCTTCTTGAGGCCACTAGGGCATAATATTAACTAGTAATACTGGGACGTTAAAACACCCGTGAAATCGGAAATAGCATGAGCTAAAATGCTGTTTATAGTCAATCTTGATTATTAAAAAGACGCTTTAGAACTGCTTTGAGTTGAAGAGAAGCTAAATTAGCGATAAAATATCAAAAAACAACAACAAAATCTGAAATGTATCTTACTTAGTGGATAGTTCAATGGGCAAAGAAAGAAAAGCTTTAGATGTTGAGCAATTAAATTATGAAGCCAAATTTTGCTTATCTAACTTCGCGGTTCGATCTGCTCAACTGATCAACGAGGGTTCATGGGAAGCTCTCTAGACAACTCTCAGAAGGAGATGGACGCAATGGACTTTGACAAGAAGGAAGGCTCTTTTACCCCAACTCGACGTACAAGCACGAAATGCTTCTTAGATCATAAGAAGCCCTGTTAAGTTTTTTTTTTTAATCTGCTAACACTGCTTCCTCAAAATGCTTTGCGACCAAGACAGTGAAAAATTCCAGTTAATGAGTATTTTATGGCAGTAGTACACCCACTAAAGGGAGATTCTATGGCACTCGAGGAGCGGTGTATGTGCGAAGATGTTGATTGACACAGTTCTTAAATAGTTGTAGGTTATAATTAGGGGGGAAACAGATGTCCTGGGAGTGAGTCCCACAATGATGCAGTGCGCCAGTCAAAAGAGTCCTTGTAAGGCGACGTTCTAGGTGTTTCAAGTTGTACGACGAACAGGTGCGCTCTAGCCGTCTGTCGTGACAGGTGCTGCTGGGGGCGGAATGATACTGGCCAAATCCTGGGAACATCTGCCGTGAAAATATCTATAAAACAGGGAAATCTCGGCTACATGTCTGCGGTATTCCAGATTATCCAGATCCCTGGTCAACTCCGGGTCACCGACGAGACGCCCAGCTCTCTTCTGAATGGAATCCAGCACTCTTAGGGTGTTCTTAGGTGCGGCACCCCAGATGTGTGAGCAAAATAGCGCACCAAGCTTCTGCGAGGCTGATTTTGCGATGTTAGCAACGTGGTCATGTCAGAACATATTGCTGTTGACCGAGACACCCAGTAGTCCAATTGACGAGGATGAAGGAATGGTCGATCCTGCCATAATGATGTCAGGGCACGCAGTATTGGCTTCCTTGGTAAACGTGGCTGCTTGAGTTTTTGCAGTATTAAATTGGACCAAATTCCTGTACCCAAATGAGTCCAGGTACCAAACAAATAATACACTAAAGGTAATATCAAGGTACTGCCTGAGACTTAAAAATAGGTTAGCTGTTAGAAGATCTCCAAAAGGTTATTTCAGAAAGTTTTCTACCGCGACACCACATACTGCCAGTCACAATGGCCAACTTTTTAAGAGTGTCCCTTGTTCGATGTCTATGGATGGAGAGGATAGAAAAAAGACTACCTGCAAACTCTTTTTAAAAGTTTAAACTAGGCAATCTCCTACGAGCTCTATGCTACATGCGACACACAAACAAGCCTTTTTTGTCGATGTTTGAAACAGTCACCCATTTTTTTGATCTAATCGAATACTAGCCAATTTAAATATATCCTCTGACCATAAAATGAATAGGTACTCAATTAGTTCTTTTATTCTATCACTAAAACGTGTTTGCTAATTAACGTGTGCCCAACAACCCCACGACCGCTGACGAAATCCGAGAACCAAATTCATGTTTCCTATTCCGCCACGTTGCACTACGACACCAGTAGGCATGCTCTATATCGTACTCTTGATCTGTAATATTAATCAATAGCAAGTAGTCCCAGAAAAAAATTATTTATTAATCTCAGTCCAATAACACCGTAGTTCGGAACGTATCATTCGAGCTAGTAGGTGCATAAAACTAAAAGAACGCGGCTTACTACAACAGTCCCAAGGCAAAATGTCAAATTTTGATTTGACATTTTTGGCTCGCCTTACGTTGACACGATTTCTGAAACGTCAGAGATAAAAAGAAATTAATAAAACATGAATGTTACGATAGAAAAAATCGACAAGACGCGAAATAATACCATATTTTATGATGATATATGTCCACAAATAACTTCCACCGTGAAGGAAAGAAAGGAAAGGAAAGGAAAGGAAAGGGGGCTAGGAATTTAATCATTAAAGTCTACTTGCCCCAAAAATAGAGAGAGAATACATTAAAAATTTAATTCACTATACACCCTTAGCAGGAATGTATTTAATAAAATTGGGGAATTATGAAACCATTAAAGAAAAAACCTATGACCAAGTTAACATTGTTGACATATATGTTCTCGAAACAAAATTGAAATTGAAGCTCCCGGAACCCACTTAATACTAAATATTTACTTTTATTTAGGGCAACCATATGTGTGACCCCGTTCACACTTTCCGGGTGACAATCAAATAAAACGATATTGCCAAAAGAGATAGTTAAATCACTACAGCGAAATGTGAATGTAAATGACTGGATTTTGACCGGAGTTAATTGAAGAAGGATTAGTATACTATGTAATGCGACTAATATATGATGAAATCATTCCTATGGGTGCCTTTATTTTTAAATTTAATCAATATTTAAACCAATCTTCATGACCAAGGATCTGGTCCACTGGACAAAATATTAAATAATAGCAAAAATGAACTACGTTGGGGTTTGGAACCTTCGGCAACATGCACCAAAACAGAGTTTTATCCACAATACCGGAACAAAATATTTGCACTCGACGCGCGTTTCGCTAACCATGTTAGCATCATCAGGAGATGATTAAAACTCTTTTTCTTTTAATCATCTCCTGATGATGCTAACATGGTTAGCGAAACGCGCGTCGAGTGCAAATATTCTGTTTCGGTATTGTGGATAAAACTCTGTTTTGGAGCAAAAATGAAGAAAACATTTTATTAGCAGAATGTTAAATGAAATGTAATTTTAATTAGTAATCAAATTTGCTGATATTTGAACAGGTTTAGCTTGTATATTACTTAAATTTTGTAACGGTGGAAACGCAGAATCAAAATTACAGAATTGAAAAAGTCCCTTTAGATATGTACAAAGCAGGTGGCACAGATTTTACGTATAATTGGGCCACCATTCTCTGTATTTTCAGAAGGCCGTGCCCACCCTAATGTGTTTTGCCATGTTGGAATTCCTTTGTCGTTCGACATCAATCCTGCATCGAAAATGTCTCTATGTCTGCAGAACTAATTGACTTATTACAACAAAATATTAATTAATCGGAAATTTGTCTAGGGTTAATTAAACTGCATATATTGGCCCATACAAATCTATAACGCACTATCTCCATAACCAGTGGCGTGCACACAATGAAAGCACAAATGCATTGCCTACCCTGATGTTTTGACATTTTTTATATTTTCTCATTTAATTTTAATCCTGATAATATAAATTATAATTTTACTAATAAGTATAATCCAAATTTAAACAGCTTATCTTAAGCGCCAATTAAAATATTAATTATATTATAGAAAAACATCACAGTCTACCACTCATATTACGCTACCTATATTAAACGGAATAATATTCTCCGACGGCAACCGCTAAAAAGCATTACATAACAAACCGAAGGCATGCATTTATACCATCAATACTGGATTTACTATGGAAGCGAAAAGCAGTGCTTGAAAAAAGACAGCCAAATGAAACGTTACATAAAAAGAAAAGAGACAAAGCATGCGAAGATGGTCCGGGCCCACCGACGCAACGCAACGATAAGTGCTGTTGCCAAAATGTGCTCTCTTTAATTAATGTTTTGATTTTATAGACATTCTTTTTTTACCAAGGATCATATTGTTATTGTTTTTTGCGCTTTAGTAATTGGTTTGAAAGCGATTACCGGTTACATCAATACAGGGTATGGTTAAGAAAGCTTTATTATTTAATAATGTTTAAAATTACAGTACATGGGGTATCCCTAAATTTATTAATATTGCGATATCTGGGTATTCGTATTAATAACGCTATGCATTTTTTTGCAAGAAACTGAAACCCGATAATACAACACCGGCATTGGCCAGCCATAAATAAGAATAATTTCAGGTTCCCTTTTCCATGTGCCCTATTCTTGTGTGAGATTGGGATTTGACGCCCTGCGCTTTTAGTTATAGTTTTGAAAGTTTAGTTAGTTTAGTACCTATACAAGGGGTTGTTGTTTTCTTTGTGGGTTAGTTTTGTTGGTTAGAAAGAAAACCTCGATATTTTAATAAAAAAATCCATGACAATTATTAGTGGCCCTGCAGGTGTCGTCATAAAATTAAAATGTATTGTTGGCTATGCTTACTCTTTGGCGAAGAAGGAAATTGTAGAGTAAACGTGGGTATATTGATGTAAATAATGTGTCAAATGTCTCAGAAAAACAATGCCAGTCGACTAACCATTTACAACGCATTTTCTTTGCATAGTTTTGGCGAAACTCGAATTGAAAAGGCTTTATGCCTACATTTTTTGGAGCCTCAAAAGGGAAGTTTTTGGGTGTGGCACCTGAAAAAATTCTACCTACGGCGGCGCCTGCAGTGGGCTTATTCCTTCTGTATCATTTTCTATTATGTTGCCTACCCTCTCCTAAATGGCACTGCACGCCACTGTCCATAACACCCATTAAAAGTACGTGATGCCAGACCTAATAAATGAAACGTTTGGAAGTACGCTTTGTAAATAATGGGTACTTTTCTTTGTTAGCGAGGAATATTTAATGAAATAAGGTATAATATACTACAATAATAGAAAATATACAATAGACAAAAGACTACCACGTAGAAATTTATAAAAGTCAAGTCGTATCGAATTAGGTTGTGAAATACTGTTTAATTTTTAACCTAACAAAGATGCTATACTATAAAACCACAACCAATGGGTTGTAGGATTTGTTTTCAAGCTATAGTAAACAAGTAAATTAGACGTTTGGAGGTACATTTAGTAACTGATTTGTACCTGATAAAATGGCATGTTTAGTTAATTGAGGTAACCACATACTGGGTGATAATTTGAGAACTTACATTCATATTTTTTACACTAAAGAAGATATCAAATACACAATAAGTATCCAAAACGCAGGGGAATAAAAATTAATCAGCCATCCCTAACGCACTATCCTCATCCGCTTTAAAATTTTAAATGGTACTATCCAATTTGTGACACCTCTCTGGAAAGCTTTATTGCTTTTCAGTGATACCAAAAGTAATGAGATTTAATTACGACATTTTGAACGATTTTTTTTAAACGATTGGTTCATTTGTTAGAGAATAAGTGAAAAGTATTGCTACAATAACATAAATTACCTACTTGTTGATGAGGGTTAGAGAATTTTTGAGTTTTATATTTAAAAAGATTAATATCTATGTGTCTCAGAGGTATTAACATGAAGAACGACCACCGACACAATTAAGTCATTATTTTTCTTTATTTTCCAGGAAAATTGCCAAAATTACATCCGCATAATGGCGAAAACTGCTCAGGGCCGTTTGTTACTCTGCGGAACAAACGCTTTCAAACCTATTTGCCGTGAATACAATGTTCTTAGCAGGAATTATACCGTTGAAAAAGAAAAACCGGGTCAAGCTGTGTGCCCCTACGATCCACACCATAACTCAACTGCGATTTATGTGGGTAAGTGGTGTGTGTGTTATTATTAAATCAGCTTTGTTTTTCAGGGAGATTCTTCTGATTTATGTCATGTAAGCCCTGTAAATTCGTGACCTTAATACCTTATTTTTAAACCCCCTCAAAGGAGTTTGAGAGGCTCCCTTATTAAAGCAACTATAGGTTGAAATATTATTATAATTCAAAGAATTATTTATCTATTACCGATATTAACAAATTTTACATAACGACTAACACAAATCATGTTGACTATATTATAAGCAAGAAAAAATGGCCCCTGTGTGCATTTTAAACTAGCATGCAAAATATATCTCAAATTAAGTTGCACAAATTAATTCAATTGAACCGTTGTGCTTTTAATTTTTAAAAAGTCAGTATGTGCTCATATTAAGCTTTAATTCATTGCCAGATGATTTAAATCAATTTTCAATTTAACTGTTGTTAAATTGAAATAATTTCAGCTTGAGCCCTACACCAGATTGAAACTTTTTAATAAGTGAATGTCAGGCTGGACTCGTACATGTAATTCGGGCTATTTGCGATTTTCATCAACTGAATTGATGTTTCAGATTAGTTTAATATTTTATTTATATTTGATGTTGCTACTATTAGTATATTAAAATTTTTATAGACTAGTTATTCAGAAATAGTTTCAATTAATTTTAATAGCGTTTTGTTTTTATATGAATTATATATTATCGTATGATTGTAACAATGGTTCCGTTAAGCTCAACACCATTGCTACGCTCTTTATCTTCTAATTTTTTTCGCCTCAGATGAGAAGAAACTGCGAGTGAAACAAGTTTAGTAATTTATAAATAAAGATCCGTAGGTGAAAAATGTAATCAATAAAACCAAAACTTAAATCGATTTAAAAGAAAAATAAATCAAAACAACCATAAGATTAGTTGTTTCGTTACAAAGTTAAAATAAAATTTTTGACTTTAAGTCAATTAAAATAAATAAATTAATTATACTGCTGTACCTACGGTACTCGGTAATACTCAAAACTATACCGGGCAGCAGCGACTAAATCTAAAGAAGAGATGGTAAATGACTGAATTACAAGATGTATATAATATTTGAGATAGTTTAGTAGTCAGCGGAAGGAACATGGGCTATGTTTCCACAAGAGCACAAACGGACTTGGCAAATGGTGTGAAGAGGAGAAACTGTCAGTTAATCCGCTGAAAACCACAATAGTCCCATTTACAAAGAAAAGAGCAGATAATAATTCCCTTTTCCAAGGAAGTCATATACCTAGGTGTCACTTTTGACCAAGGTATAACTTGGGGCCGCATCTGAGCGAGGTCACTCAGAAGGCAAGAATTGCACTGGGCAGATGCAGGCGACTTTGAGGGAAAAACTGAGCGCTAAGCCCCGAATTGAATCTCTGATTGTACAAAATGGTGGTAAGAACCATGATAGCCTGGGGCATAAAGGTCACGCAAACAGGTACAATCAGGCAACTAGAAAGGCTGGCATGTATGTGCGTCTCGGGGGTATGAGAACAACACCAACTGCAGCACTCGAAGTCCTGCTAAATCTACCGCCATTACATATCGTCATACAGGGGAACGTAAGAATGCTACAATACCGGCTGAAGCAAGGCAACAAGCCAATCATTGAATGGAAAAGGCCCACAAGCTGGAAGCTACAGGACAGCGAGGAGATCAGGTATCTCTTCGAAATGCCATCAGATGAAACAAACGCCTCCTCTGGGTTTGATAGACCCTTCTCAGTAGCAATTGTAGGCAGAGAAGAATGGGAGGGGGGTCCTCCTATAAAAGCAGACCAAGCATGGTATACCGACGGCTCTGAGACCAGTAAAGGGGTGGGAACCGGGGTCCACGGATCAAGATCAAATATCTCCATAAATATGGGCAGTCAAGCCACAGTGATCCAAGCAAAGTTCGCGGCAAGTCAACATTACGCCATGGAGATAGAGAAACTGGGTATTAGGAAAAGTCAGGCCGCATTAAAAAGCAGTTAGTGCACACAAGGTTAGATCTAGTTTAGTCAAAGAGTGAATGCATAAGTGCCCTTGAAGAGGTCGATCGTAACAATAAGCTCACCATTGCGTGGGTTCCGAGGCCTGAAGGCCATCGAGGCAACGAAGAAGCCGACAAACTTGCAAAACGGGGCGCAAGTAAGGTTACGTTGGGATCTGAGCCCTACAGCGGGATAGCAGGAAGAATCTTCAAAACAGCAGTTAAAACTGGATTGGTAAACGATCTCTAAACTGGTGGTTACAAACACCGGGGCAACTACAGGCCAAACAGTTCATAAAACACGGCCCCCAAAATTCACGGCAGATCTACTTAAGAGGAGTCGCAAGACGATAACAATATTGGGGGTGTGCTGCCGGGGCAGTGTAGAATGAACATACACATGGAAAAATCGGTCTGGCAGATAATAGCCGTTGCAGGTTCTGTCAGGAGGAGGAGGAAACTCCAAAACACGTGTGGTGCGAGTGTGAGGCTCTCTGCAGGCTCAGGTATGCAAGGCTGGGAGAGACCAAGCCCGGACCTGCAAGGTACATGGAGAAGCCGGTACTCCATTTGTGAAGTCTGATTAGGAAGACCGGACTAGATGAGGTCCTCTAAGCATGGTTCGTAGTGCTACAATAAACCTTCATAGGTTGCAATGGCAGAGGCGGGTACCAGCGCCAACTCCCTTCAATTCTCTCTAGTTTATCTCACTTGGAGAAATACCTGCGATGCAATAATTATTGAAAATTGAGTAGATTTAAATGAATAAGTCTGTTCGCCGCGCCGTCCGTAAAGCAAATCACCTGCTATTAAAAAAATTAAATGACAGAAAAAATGTCTACTTACTTAAAGTCAGAAAACCTTAGCTAATTGCTATACGGAATACAGTATTTATTATGATTATTTATAGAAACATTATCTGATTAAAAGAAAAACAACGCAAAATAAATCGCTTGTTACGCAATGACTTTGGTTACTAATGGTTAATTATAGTAGTACAAATAAAGTAAATGCAAATGAACTATACATAAATCTGTTAATTAACAAATAGATTGGTTAAATAAAAGAAAATCCACGTTAACTAATCATAATATACATGATGAATAGATTTTATGCAAAACTATTATTAAAAAGTTACGCATAGCGGAGCAAATAAAGTAATGGGAAATAATTCATAATAAATATATCAATTAACAGGAAAGAAAACAGAAATAAAAAATTGAAAATAAAGGGTAAATAATTAGTTCTAAAACTACCCAAGACATGGTCATGTTGCGTTCACACTTCTCGAGACCACTCGGACTTTATATTGTGATTAGAATGTGTTAAAAAATAAACCCGTGGAATCTAAGCTTGTGTATCCGAAACATTATTAAGGTAGTTAACTTATATTATAAAAACTTTAGAATTGCTTTAAGTTAACGTGAAATTAAATACATAAGCCTAACTGTATTAACTAAAGATACTCAACTGAAACGCCCAAGTTTAGTGAAGAATGATATGTAAATAAAGAAGTTTAGATCTCGTCTAGCAATTAAAATATATAAGAAATACAACATCTTTCGCAGTTTAATCTGCTGATCTGATCTATGAAAATAAGGTAGGCAGCTCTCCAGGCAGCTCCCAGAAGGCGATCGAATACAGTGGATTTTAAAAATACTATACGTCGGAGGGCACCAGAAACTTCTTACGCCCAGAAGATAGAAAGGAAAGACTTTTCGCCTGTAAAACATCAACATATTCAAGGCGTCTGCTTGAAATCCAAGGCAAGGAACATTTACAGACAAGGAAGAAATAAAATACGAAATAAATCAATATTTTACCTGTGAAGGCCAGCACATGTGCGACTCTCTTCTCCCTTTCCGGAGGACACAGAAATAAAATTACTGGATTTTACCCGGAATATTGGAGAAGTATTAATATATTCTCTGCTGTGACCAATATATAATGATACTATTCATATGTGTGCCTTTCTTTTTGAATTAAACTAATATTTAAACAAATTCTATGACAATCGTGAATGAAAATTAATTTAAAATTTAAATAGCAGAATAGGAGATGTAATTTAGCTTTAATTAATAATCAAATATGCTATCATTTTCTGGCCGTCATATCATTTTAAATTATTTTTCGATCTAAACAAGAAATATTAGCATTACTCTCCACATTCTCTCTACTTGTCTAACTTCTGAAGTGGCAATAAAACAACGTAACAAATTTTGGCTACAGTGTAAATTACTACAAAACTTAAGACAATTTTGCAATACTACCTTTTGCCTTCCAGCGTTAACTAATTGATGAATAAAACGATATTAAGAGGTGTAATCTTGTAATGATTACATAATATAAGCCACATAGCTGCTCTTTCTGGTTTACTACACTCAATTTTAATTAATAGATTAATATCCACATGAGATCAGAATAACAGAGTGCCTTTTTCAAGAAGCAGTACATTAAAGTTTTCTCAGGTAAATCTAATTCCAATTCCCAGTTGGTGTATCCTGCTTGAAAGCTATACAATATATAAATAAATAATTTCATAGTCAGGCTGATGTTGCAACGGAACAATAAACGTTTTTATTTTATGTTATATCAACCCATTGTTTTCCCACTTGACTATATTGTAGATTGCCACATTTTGAAAGGTCTCAATACACCAGCTTAATTAATACCTAGCCCTAACTATACTGTCTAAGCTTCAATATAGCCTATTGATTAATTAAAGTTAATTTATCATGATTGAGTAGACGAACGCTTATTACGTTGCCAGGGGTAGCAGCGGTCTAACCTCTATTGCGGTGTCATGATGCAATTGATGTTCTTCTAAAAGCACGTTATTTTGTGTACTAAAAACAATACTTATGTGTTTTTGTATCTATGCGCGGTGATTTTGTAAATATTTCTGCAGAAAGTAATGAAACTTACTGCTGTTCCCTTTAAAATGTTCTTGGCTGATCAATTTTACAAAACAACTATATTCTTGTGAAGATATCGTCAGGAATCTGTCCTCTTTTCCTTTTGGTAAGGGTACTCTAGAGAACTCTTAAATACTCCTTGCTTTCCGCAAGTCGAAATCATTGTTTGTCGCCTTGTACTCATATCCAGCCAGTTTTCCAGCGATTGAAGATAAAGTAAGAAGGAAATTGTGAGTTTTCAACACTTTACTGCATTTAAAAAGCGTGTGCTGCATTGATAATTTCGTCTTCTTCTTCGTTGTTTTATGCTTCTGCATTGATTTGTTGTGCAGTTCAAGAGATGCAAAGCTTTCTCCACTTTCCAATTGTTCGGAATGATTTATCTTCTCAACTTGCTGGTGTTTTAAAATTTGAAGATGCGTAATAAAATACTTTACACAACCTGAGTATGCGTATTATAAGAAATTTATTGGTTGCTCTATGTTCACTCTTGCTCGATCTCGGCTCCCACGCTTGATTCGTTCCTCAATTCATCTCCGTAGATATTTATGGCAAATACTACTACTTTGACCGGTTGCTAATAGACAGTAATCGAATCATGGATCGCATATTTCGTAGCAATTAAATTTCAACATAAAGGCATGCAGAAGAATGGTATCATCATATATAGGTCACATAGATAAAATATTAATACTTCCTTTGCTGTTAAAATCCACTAATCTATATTCACATCTCGTCGTAGTGATTTTACCATCTGTTTTGACATTATCGTTTTATTTCATTTCCTCTGGAAGGGGTGAAGGTGGTCGCACAGGTGGTTGCCTTAAACAAAAGTAAATATTTAATATTAAGTAGATTTCAGGAGCTTGAACTCCAATTTTGTTTCGATAACATGCTTATCAGCAATATTGGCTTGGCCTAGGATTTTCACTTTTAGTTTTTTATTTTATAAAATACATACCCTGTAGTTAATTCTAATTCTACTGCATTACATATTAGTTTCTTGAGGTAAGTGGCCTCTATTGCTTTCCTTTGTTTCTATTAGCTTTTGGGGGTGTATTCTATGTTCTTTTAGTGCTTTAAACCTTTCTCTATTTAGTTTTCTTAAGGTCCTAGCTTTCCTAAAATAAACGAGATTATTTAGAGCTCTTGAAATCGTAAACGGGAATAGAAACTCCTATATGTCATTTTTGGACAATTACCTTACTTTATCTTGTAATTGCCATACTCAATAACATATATATATTATCATTGTGCTGATTAGCTCTTGACCAAATCAAATATTTATCATCTCTCAGCATATATTCATATGTTCAACAAAATGACGAACATCGGTCGAAGAAAACTGTGTTTAAGGAAAAAATCTCCAATACGAGTTCCCTCGTCAAAAAAAAAGATTAGCTTAAAATTATCAAATTTTAGCAAGATTTATGGGGTGAGGATGATCACCTGGTAATAATGCTTATGGCATCTGGATCTGGTACAGGAATAACTACTGATGAATTCTTATGCCTTACACGTTTCTGAATTGACGATTGTTTTATACTAATTTAGGAATCTTAACTGCCGTGGCTTTCTAAGGAAAGAGTTCTACTGTTCACCTTGAAATTTGCTTCTGTGGCCAGTCATTCTTTTCTGGCATCCTGTCAGGTCTCGTTCAATAATAATTATCATTCTGGTGAACTATTATTTGCACTTATATCCAGTTATGCTTTCCAGCTCCTGCTCTATGCAGGAATCGTGCGACAACTGCAATTAAATCCTCTCATTACATGCACATAAAAAATCAAATTAATCATCTTTACAGAAGATTTAAGGACAAGTATTACAAAACTAGCGAGTGATGAATAGTATTTATTTCGTTCATATTTTTCACACAGTCTCTGATAAGTTTAGAAGCAAATAGTGAGCAGTAAAGCATAAAATATTTTCCGATAAATCAGCACCGAAAATTCGATTCTATAATATACTTAAAGTCATAAATTGAGTATGAGCTATGGTACGGATGTTTTTTGAACGGAGATTTTTAGGCGGCAATAAAAAACTGTTGACGGTTGTAGCATTATTATGAAGGATGATTATATACTGTAAAAATTAATTACGGGATAAATTCGCTATTAATTGTCATATTCGGTTAATTTGTTTGCTTGAAGCCATTAATCAAAATTTATTTTTCTAAAAGCTGATCATATCTAAAATTGGAACTTTCCTGATTTATATCAAAATTTTCTGCTGTAATTTTTCTTTATGTTGTAGTTTTATAGCCATAGCTTCGTTAGAAATTCACTTACAAATATCAGAGATACGTCAATCGTATTGTAGGGATTTAAGCAACACCTTCATGGTTCAAAATTAGTCAAAGATCGCCCAAAGTAACCAGGCAGATTGGCTATCTTTGCACATCTATTAAATTTTTACGTTTGGCTGAAACAGTTTCGAGCCTGCTTCATTTACTTCAATGATGATTCCCGGAAATGTTTCACCTTCGTAAGTGAAAATGGCGTATTCACTGACTTCTTTCTTTAGGAGTACGGAATTCAAAGGATTTTTTTTTTCGAATTAATTGAACCATCGTTCTTTGTCGCTGAAGCTTTTTGGTCCCAAGTTTAGCGAGTACTCACAAGAAAAATGTTCTGCTTCTTCTTCATCATCATAGATATCATCATACTGTTTCTTTTTCGACTTTTTCTTTCTCGTTTTTGTCCTGGTTTTCTCCACATCGTCAAGATTGAGACTTTGACCTGGCGCAACATTTAATTTTATTTTTCGCTGCGTTAAACTCGTAGGTCCCAAAACATATGCTGACTTCCTTTCCAGAAATACAGTAAAACTGTCCACAAGAAGTTCCGTGTATAGTACTTTCTTATCTTGAAGGCCTTTAAAAGCTCCTCAAGAGCAAATTCCATTTTTACGAAATCCAGATTGTTAATTGGGCGCTTCATTCGCTTTTTAACAAGGTGGAAACAAGTTGTTTGTCCAATGACGTCTGGTATCTTTCCATAGGAGATTCTCCTAAAATTTTCCTCAAGGCAGATTTTAGTGGCTTAAAGAATGCGACGTAGAGGATGTTCAGTAATATGAATACTGTGTGGAGGTAAGCACATGAATCTGATGTTATTTTCATTACAGGATGAAATAGCATGTTCTTCGAGCGAACACCTTCCAAAGTGGTTGAGAGATTAGCGATATACTCCATCAAAACTTCTTCATTTACCGATGCTTGAACTTTTTTTCATGATGCATGTTTTTGTAGCCTATTTTGACACCAAAGAGCAGCAGATCTTAGATGCACCATTGTTCAAAGTTACCCTGGTCTTATCGAAATTTAATGTTTTACGAGGACATTATTTGCAATTTCCCTTAATGAAGCAAAATATCCAGAAGTCGAAAATTTGCTATTTACAGTAGAAATCAAATGGACATTTTCCGCAAAATTGTGATCGATTGACAAAATATTATCACACCAAAAAAATCAGACTAAACGCAAGTATAACACACACCATATCGCTAACATTTTTAGTAGATTTACCCAAAACATATATTTACTGGCTTTAACCGCACAGAAATGCGCTTTCATTAAAAATTATTTACTTTTTACTGAACAAGCAAATATTTATTAATGCGCATTTTTTGAAATAAAGTTGTTGATTGTGCGATCTAATTTTCATGGAAATAACTTTTTCGCCCGACAACGTTTTTCAAATGGCATTGTTTGTAATAAAAGCAAAAAACAAAGTTCAAAGAGGCATTTTTTCACTGGAGCTCGAAAAAAAAACTTTGATGAACAGCGATAATTTTGTCACAGATATTGTTTTGTTTGCTCGAAAAAATATCCATTTGTTAAAATGTAATTTAAAATTGATATTAGCATAAAATAATATGCCTTTCTTTAATTATATGAAAAATTAAGTGAATATTATTTCTAAAACTTTGGCTAGCAGTCGTCAGTTACCATTGTTTAAGCCTGTGTTTGTTATGTAGGTTTGGTGTAACCTTTAAAGACATAAATTTAGCTGTCTCGGTGAGCATATAAAAACTAAGAAGAAAAAAAATATCCAACGCTAATGAAAATTAGCTAAAACATATTTGAAGCTTGGCGAAAACTATCTAAAACCAGACAACCCAGGGGCGTCCACAAAAACGTTGGGGCCCCTTGCAAGATTTGAGATTGGAGAATGTAGAGTCCCACAAACAATTACATTTCTTACAATTTAATAAAATAATAAATAAAAATAAATATGTATTGTAACTGTGGTGGAAAATGTTGAGGAGGAAAATATTGCCAAATACGAAGAAAAA
Source organism: Pissodes strobi (assembly GCA_016904865.1). Lineage (NCBI taxonomy): Eukaryota > Metazoa > Arthropoda > Insecta > Coleoptera > Curculionidae > Pissodes > Pissodes strobi. The sequence continues at coordinate 294,923 of MU182317.1, forward strand.
TTAAATTAACTTTTATTCCCATTTTGTTCTAAACTTTGCAATGGAAAATAAACAGCAAAATTTTACTTAGTTCAAGAACTATAATAATATTGATTAGTGATTCAAAGTATGTCTTAAAATGTTTTCTAATAATGTATGTATAATTTTATAAACAAATACATGTCACATATTTTACAATAATACCTACTTATTTATATTTTAAATTTTATTTTCTTATTGGAAGATCTTCTCGTGTTCCATAAAATATTGTTGCATTTTCGAGTATTGGTAAGTAATATGTTAGGGTTAGTTTAGGTTAGTATGTGGAGGAGGATGGGTGGTAGAATAATTAGGTTTTTGTTTAGGCTTTACTTTAAAACACGAAAGGAAGTAAACAATTAACCAAACTTTGTAAACACCTCAGTAAACTAAAAAATGGTGTTTAGAATTTAAAAAAAAATTTTTGTAATTTTTGCTTTTTCAAATTGTTAATATTTTTCCCTATAAACCCATCATTTCTCCATCTCAAATTTGTTTGAATATCTTGCTAAATTATTGACAGAAATAACACAGTTTTTTGAAAAAATTTTAAAAAATACTGAAAAATTTGAAAATAAAAATTTACAATTTTTTTAACACCTATATCGAGTGGTACCTCACGTATTTTCAAGACCTTTTAAATGAGATACAACTCGCCCCTCTAGTGGTAGTGATTCTTAAGATATCTCGATTTCTCTTGGTATATGTTCAAGGAAAATGGTCACTTCTTTGATTTTCAAAAAACAATTAAAAAAGAACTACTTGTCAGAAAAATTTGGAACTTTGTGATTTTTCATCTATTAGATGGGTAGAATAACTGTACCAAAAATTATCAAAATCGGTGAGGTGATCTGCCAATGATGTGAAATGGCCCATAAGTATTATATTCTATTTGAAAATTTCATTTTATTTTCTCATTTTTTATGTTTTCATTATTTGAATTTCGTTATAATGATTTCCTTCCCAGGTTTAAATTAACACTAACATCGGCACAATGTTTTCTATATCTTAAAACATTACCAATCACTAAACATGAAATTGGAACCCATAAACATTAACATTCAGTGAGGGTAGCATTTAAATACAAAATTAATTATCCGTTTGTAATCAGTTATAAGTATTTCGTCTGACCGTTCCTTTATCATCGTTTGCGTCTAGTCATAGTGATTTTCTTTCCACGTTTAGTTTAAACTAAAACGTCACCCGACGTCCATTTTCCCGAGTTACAAAGCGAAACAGTGTCCCCAGGTGACAAGGGAAAATTTATCACTGCACATGAAATTGAATTGTATAAGCCTTGCGAAATACCGTGCTAAAGTTTGGCGCGTATATTAATTCAGTTATTCATGACGGAAAAAGCCCTCTTCCCCGAAGGGTACAGGACAAAGAAGCCGAAGAAAAATGTCGCCAAAGGATGGAGAATAATAAAAGATTTATTTGGCATGATAGTTTAAGTTGCAATTAAAGTTTAGTGCCTGTCTGTTCCTTCAAAATATGTTCATCATTCAAATTGTTCTGATTTAACATACCATTTATTTCTGAAGTGTCATTAATTACACTTAGTTCAGTGGATACAATATCCAATTTTCACAAAAATCAACAAGAATGAGCAAAAAGTAAATTAGAGATGAATTTGTGGAATAGATCACTTCAGTTGAAAAAATCGTTCTGACATAGAATTTAATTTTACGAGCGCTTCAGTATAGTCAATATTATCCCCGGTTGCATCATATAAAAACCAATTTAAAATTTCAATTTCTTATTCCATCAATTAGTTGGGCGCTAATTATGAGAAAATCTCGTTATGCATTCTAGAATATAACAAGATTTTCCCTAAAATAAGCATATTAAAATTTAATTCAACGATGTCAACACAGTGGTCGGCTATTTTAACCAAAAATGGATTTCAAAATAGCAGGACGTATCAGAATTATTGCATTGCATAACTGAACAAATAAGCTTAAAATAATACTCAAATATGCAGTTGTTATTATTTGTTTAACCCGATAATTATTTTAAAAGCCAAGCGCAACGTTCTTTATTCGCCGTTTCGGGGCATATTGTGTAACCGAAAGCTTGCATATCCTGTTACATAGTTTACATTTATGTATTATTTGTCGAATTTAAATTAATAGGAAATACGGCAGCCAAACTAATTAAAATCCGCGGCCTGCACTAGCGTTTTCAATTTAATTTATTTCATATTTAATGATACATCGCCGGAAATTAACCTATAGGAAAGGAAATCAACGTCTGAGGAAGGGGCGAGAGGATGGGGTCTTGAAAATACAGCAGGCTTTAATACTCGGCAATAGTAAGAAATGTTTTTGAATTTAGTAGATAACAATATTGTAGAGAAAAGCGTATTAGAATTTATACTTGTATCATTCATTGTCATCAAATTTATTAATTTAACATTAACAAATATATAACAATATTCAGCCAGTTTAGAACAAAGCCTTAAGTTACTAAATAAATTCCTTCAGTACATGCTAAGCAGGCAAACTAATTGTCAGACAAATGTTGAAATTGCCTTCGTTGCTTTTCTTTTGCTTCCATTCTAGCCAAGATCATTATTTCAGATGGCGACCACAGTGACAGATTAGAGCGAAATGAACTCCTTTAAGAATATTTCAAATTGCACCAAACCTACTTAATGAAGCAAAAAACGCTTAAGAAGTAATCTAAATGAACATTAAAATTAATATTTTGGCTGTCGAAATTATTTCACTGCTAATTATGTGACCGTTTAGTTGTCTGTAATTCACATATCGCTAAGAATCGGTTAAGTTGTAAACCACTGAGTTTTGTGAAAGTATTTACAGATATTCGAGTACTGCTACCTGAAGCGTCGTTAAAATTTAGCTGTTTATGATGTGATTAATGATTAAATTTAAACAGTTCTTGAACTTCTCTTAGTACTGCTAGAATTGTAAAATGTTCACAATTTAGCTGTTTATGATGGTCATATCACCAAGGATCAGATATCACAAACTAATGGCATTAATGACTGGTAGAGTCCTGCTACTTGCAGCCTTCTCACAATTTATCTTTTTATGATCTAGGTATCGCTAAGAATCAGTTTTTGAACACTGATGAAATTTACAAATGAATTTAAAGAGTTTTCAGACTTCTCCGAGTACTATTACTTGTAGTCTTATGTCACAATTTAACTGTTTATGATTCACATATTGTTAAGGACCAGTTTCTATAAACTGATAATATTCACAACCCGATTAAAACAATCTGAGAGACTTGCTATGTCAGAACGTAGCTGTACTCTGATTCACATCTCGATGTCAATCAATATTAATAAATTGATGGTATTTATAAATAGAATTAAAGAATATTCAAACTTCTCCGAGTACATTCCACGATTTGGCGGTATATTTATTCATATATCGCTCAGGATCAATCCTCGTAAAGATATTATTTAGTCAGACTGATTCACATATCGTTAAAGATCAGTTCTTTCTAAAACGGACTTTTCCGACTACATGCCACGATTTGGTTCGTTATGATTCATATATCGCACAGAATCAATACTCATGAAGATATCATTTATTCAGACTCCTTTGAGTTCTAATTCTTTTAGTCTTAAGTCACAATTTAGCTGCTTATGATTCACATATCGCTAGGAATCAGTTCTTGATATTTCATGACTTTATGAATAAATTTAAAAAGTTCTCAGATTTTTTCGAGTAATAATACTTGTAGTCTTCAATCACAATTTAATTGTTTATGATTCACACCTTTCTCGGGATCAGTTTTTACAAACTGTTGGTTTTTATAAATGTATTTAAAGAGTTCTCACACTTCTGGTAGTATTTAA
>MU182317.1:298782-349329 GCA_016904865.1 Pissodes strobi
GATCAGTAATTTATAACTGATGAATTTAAGGGTGCTCAGACCTCTTCAAGTTCATGCCACGATTTGGTTGGTTATGATTAATATATTGCTCATGATCAATACTCATGAAGATGGCATTTATTCAGACTCCTTTGAGTTCTAATTCTTGTAGCCTAAAGTCACAATTTAGCTGCTTATGATTCACATGTCGCTAGGAATCAGTTCTTGATATTTCATGAATTTATGAATATTTAGTTTTCAGATTGTTTGAGTATTAATACTTGTAGTCTTCAATGACAATTTAATTGTTTATGATTCACATATTTCTCAGGATCAGTTTTTACAAACTGTTGGCTTTTATAAATGTATTTCTCACACTTCTAGTAGTAGTTAACTATCTATAACTCACAATTCTCTATCTCTTAATACCCGTACACTGATGGCATTTGTAAATGGAATTAGAGAGAACTCAGATTTAGCTCTTCATGATTCACATGTCGTTAAAGATCAGTAATTTACAACTGATGAATTTAAGGCTGCTCAGACTTCTTCAAGTTCATGCCGCGATTTAGTTGGTTATGATTAATATATTGCTCATGATTTATGATCAATACTCGTGAAGGTGGCATTTATTCAGACTCCTTTGTGCTCTAATTCTTTTAGCCTTAAATCACAATTTAGCTGCTTATGATTTAGATATCGTTAGGAACCCGTTCTTGATATTTCATGAATGTATGAATACATTTAAATAGTTCTTACACTTTTTCGAGTTCTAATACTTGTAGTCTTCCATCACAATTTAACTGTCTATGATTCACATATTGCTCAGGATCAATTTTTACAAACTGTTGACTTTTATGAATGGATTTAAAAAGTTTTCATACTTCTAGGAGTATTTAACTATTTATAATTTGCAATTCGCTCTCGCTAAATACTAGCAAACTGATGACTGATTGAATGGAATGAAGGAGTACTGGTGGTTTCTGGTTTATATATCGCTAAGGGTCAATAACTTATAAACTATTGGCATTTACTCAAACTTCTTTATAGGCTACTAGTTGTAGCCTTAAGTTACAATTTAACTATTTATGATTCACATATCGTTAAGGTCACTTCTTTATAACTGATGAATTTACGAGGGCTCAGTCTTCTTCGCGTGCATGCCACGATTTGGTTTGTTATGATTCGTATACCTCTCAGAATATTTATTCAGACTCCTTTCAGTTCTAATTCTTGTAACCTTAAGTCACAATTTAGCCGTTTATTATTCACATATCGTTAAAAATTCATTTTTGATAGTTTATCAATGAATTTAAATAATTTATCACAGTTTTTCGAGTACTGTTACTTGTAGTCTTCAATCACAATTTAATTGTTTATGAATCACATATTGCTAAGGATCAGTTTTTATAAACTGTTGGCTTTTATGAATGAATTCTCATACTTCTATTATTATCACTTTTATGCTACACAATTCAGTTATTTATGATTCACAATTCGCTCTCGATTAATACTCGTAAATTGATGGTATTTACTAATAGAATTAAATAGTACTCAGACTTGTCTGCGTAAATGCCACAAGTTCATATGTCGCTAAGGGTTAATACCTATAAACTATTGGCATTTACTCAGACTTCTTTGCAGTCTTCTTGTAGCCAAGTCACAAATTAGCTATTTATAATTCACGTATCGTTAAGGGCCAGTTTTTGATAACTAATTCATTATATAAATGAATTTAAAAAGTAGTTAGACTTCTCCAAGTGCATGCAGCGATTTGGTTGTTAATAATTCGTATATCGCTCAGGATCAATAATTTTAAAGATAGTACTTACTCAGACTCCTTTGAGTTCTCCTACCTGTAGCCTTAAATCACTATTTAGTTGTTTATGATTTACATATCACCAATTATTAGTTCTTAAAAACTCATGATTTTTATGAGAGACCTCTGTGATATTTGTAGGTTTATGTAATAATTTAACTGTTTATGATACACATATGGTTCTCCGTGCTCGTAAACTGCTGATATTTATGAATGAAGTTAAAGAGTACTTAGACTTCTCTGAGTAATGATACTTGCATGTTTAACCCATAATTTGATTGTTTATCGTTCATTTAATTAAGGATTAATACTAGTTAACTCATTACCCAGACTTATCTGAGTATTGATATTTATGACACATATAGTTATATATCGTAGATGAAGACTACTTGTTGGCTTATTCCACAATTTAACTGTTTGATATATGAATCTTAAATCACTAAAAATCGAGTAGTAATTAATACATAAATGATACAAAATTGATCGCCCATGTTTAATTAATGTGCTCATAACTAGTTTAATCAAAGTTATATATTAATAGCTAATTTATGGAATTAATCTCCAAATCCGTAAAGGACAAATTAACGAGACTTCATTATAAAAACCCCTCTCATAGATAGAGCTGTTTTCCTTTTATTTCTCTTCCATTCTAACCAAGATCATTATTTCAGATGCCGACCTGTACACGGGCACAGTGGCCGATTTTAGCGGAATGGACCCCATTATCTATAGGGAACCTTTGCAGACCGAACAATACGATTCGATGAGTCTAAACGGTAAGTCCTTGGCGTGTGAATGGCTGGAAAACCGAAAGAAAGGTTTTTTGTGTCGGAAAGATAAATTAGCTGGAAAAAGTGGCTCAACGTAGTGCTAAATTGCGAACCGGAAAAAGATTTTGAGGAATCTTAAATCGGGCGCACAAATTAGGATTGGTCTTGGAAATCGCTAATGGAAATATACGAAGATGATACATAAATTATAATGTAGGCACTAAGTAGGTTGCTTTATCGATAGGAGCTGTTATATTTTGATTTTTTTTTATTATAAAAGATAAAATTAACCCTCTTCTTTGACTAACTTCACAATACTGCAAAAAACAGTCATTCAAATACGTGTTTTAAATTTCATTGTTTTTAATAGTTTTAATATTTGATAATACTTACGTGTACTTTTGAAAATAATGGTGCAGTAATGCACTATTAATTAAAACATGATAAAAAAGCAAATAAAATAGTACGCACCAAGAAAATTAGGATTAATAGACTCACTGCTAATGATCGATATAGCTAATTTTTATAGATTTACTTTTGTTTGCTTGTTGCCTGTTCATTAAAACTACCGCTAGATGACTAGCATCTTTTTTAAATATTGCCTGAAAAATATTAAATCATATCGACTTGAGCTGCAATGCATTATTGTTAAAAATAAAAATCAAATAGGTTAGTACCCTATTAAAATATATTCGTTAAACTACGACAATTTTATTATCTAACTCTCCTGATTTGCACACAAAAATTTGATTTAACACTGTGCACAGAGGAACTATAAATTAAACTGAAAGGTTTTTCATTAAGAACAAGATATAAATTAACGGAAAAAATGTCATGATTCCTAATTTAGAGCTGCCTACGGGATAAATTATAGACACAAAAAGTTCGACTGTGGTGAATTATGGGCAAAAAAGGTTCATCTATTTTTTTTCCTTCCGACGGATTTGATACATAACTTTTAAACCATTTTCATTGGAGCCGCTGCTTTTGATTAATAGATAATGATGTATTTTTATTATTATTTGCAGCCCCAGACTTTGTAGGATCGATGACTCAAGGAGACTTCGTATACTTCTTCTTTAGGGAGACAGCTGTAGAATACATCAATTGTGGAAAGGTAATATGGTTTTCTTCAGTTTTATATCGTTAAGTTGTCATAATAAATGAGGGTTTGCAAATTGTAATATCTTTAAAATATATGAATACAAATTATTACAGATCATTGACTAGTTCTAGTCATTTCAATTCATTGTGCAAATACAGTAGTTAATCGCATGATGTAAAGCAGTATTGGCCGTGATGTAATCATTCCACTACGATAACTGACATAGAAATCTAATACGAAATAACTACTAAGAGACCACTGTTTACTGGTGGCTTATAACTTTTACATCCCCTGTACTTTAAGCACAAGTTCTATATTAAATCACCTCATTTGGTGACTATTGCAAGCAAAATAACATTTTCGTGTTTTAATTATTTTCCTACCTTTTCTTGCTTATGGAAATACTCTACGTACACAAAGCAGGATAAAGTAAATGTCAAAATGTTGTAATTACAATTTTTTGTGCTTATTTAAATGTTCACGTTCTTTTAGCGGAACGCTTGGAACTTTACACTCTCCAACGTCTTATAATAAATATAAACATCTTACCGTTAATGGTCCAATAAAACTATGGTCGGTGTTGCCTCGAGGGCTGTCAACCTACTTTAACGCTTCTCTTTGTCATTTCAGACAGTATTCTCAGGTGGCTCGGTTCTGTAAAAAGAAAGGGATCCACTTGCAGCTCGGATTTTAGTTTTCTATGAAAATTGCCGCTTGTCACCGTGCTCTGGCTTATAACTGAAAGGTTTCTTTACTCTCGTTTTTTTAATATTATTCCCTTTCTATATTTGCTGTCCGATTTTTACTTATTGGCAGTTTAATAAAAATCAAAAGCTATTTTGACTTCAAGGATAGCTTTTAATAAAGTAAAGAATTGCAAACCTATTTTACCATTCCCATACTTTCTTTTGCAAGCGGGAAACAGTCACTCATTGGCTCTTTTAGAGCTATACTGCAGTAAAATAGTATTTTTGATGGTAGTTTTGATTTTCTCCATTCTTTATGTTGTTTGGTGTGTTGAATCCGAATGTGAGGTTTGCTAACAAAATTTCGTGACGCAAAACTGAAAAAAAATGCAAAAAATGGTAAAGATGGTAGTTTTTGCAGTCTTTTTCTCATAACTCGAAAACTATACATTTTTTCGGAAAATCACCATGAAAGTACATAAAATTTCCTTCAAATTTCATTCTTCATATTTTTTGCTCCGACGAACCGTTCGGGCTCAAGCGCTAGTTGAAAAGTGGCAAAAGCCCCTTTTTATCTGCAAAACTCTAATTTGTTATCATTACAAGCACACAACTGAAGTGAAACTTCTGAAAGATATTAGGAATTGAGTTTTTATTTTTTAATTTTTTTTTTCTCAACTTTTACCCCAGTTTCGACACTTAATTTTTTTTCCCTTTTTTAAACTTTTTTATTCATTAACCATTTTTTTTCTTTCCATTTTTACCATCCTCAACCTCGTAACTCAAATCCTTGGCCTTTTTTCGCTGAAAACCGCGTTTCTCTAACTTTTTTTTATTATTTTTTTTCTTATATCGTTTTAGAATTTTATTAACTTCCCCATCAATTTTGTACGTTTTTTTTTTATTTGTTCCCATTTTTTCGAAAATTTTTGGCGGGGCGGATGGGGGAGGAGAGGAGGGGTATAATGCCTCCCCACTGATGGCCCCGTCATACGGGGCCACCGCTCTCGCTTGTCAGATTTTCGACCAGAGGCTCCGTTGCAGAGATAATGGCAAAAACCGGTTTTTTTTTCAAAATCCCTCCTTAAATTAGAGCCCCGGTCCCCCTATATGGTCAAGGCAGAGAATCGGGTTCTTCCATAAACATCATGGGAGCCTGAGCTGCAAAATACAGGAAATCGTGGGAAAAAAACCTTAACTTGTGATTTTGCGATTAGGCACACTTTCCACATCGTGTGAGCGTTCATCTCCAGACAGTTCTTGGTCTCTTCGGTTTCTTCTGCGTCTATCTCAACGCTGTAATCCGGGGGCTCGACAATTTCACACAACCCGTTGCATGTTGTACATATTGAAAATCAATAAGGGCCTGGCTTCTTGCTTCCACAATATCGTTGGCACTATTTCTTGTATTTACAAGGAATGCGTTGAAGTAGTCCGGTGATGGTTTGGACATGGTTGCAACGGACACGGTCTCTTAGTAGATGTAAAGCACCGGTTCTAGACCAAAAAAAAGATCACTAGTGATCCCTAGTCCTCCTACCACCCCAGTTCCCAAAAAAAAACAGACAAGAAAAACAGCAAAACAGACAGGAAAAACTTCAAAACAGACAGTTTAACAGCAGATGCTGTCTGCTGTGTACTGTTACTTGTAGTCTTCAATCACAATTTAATTGTTTATGAATCACATATTGCTAAGGATCAGTTTTTATAAACTGTTGGCTTTTATGAATGAATTCTCATACTTATTCTATTATTATCACTTTTATGCTACACAATTCAGTTATTTATGATTCACAATTCGCTCTCGATTAATACTCGTAAATTGATGGCATTTACGAATAGAATTAAATAGTACTCAGACTTGTCTGCGTAAAGGGATCACTAGTGATCTTTTTTTTTGGTCTAGAACCTGTGCTTTACATCTACCCTCTTTGTTGTTCATTGAATATGGTTTGTCCAGATAACCACTGCTGCACCTGAAAGTGAATGTACTCGCAGCGCAGCTTCAGTGGGAGGTAGTGGGGCAATGTTGGGTTTACTTTTATAAGATGATGATATATGTTGCCTGTATCTCAAATCGTTTAAACTAATAACTCGGCCTTTCCCAAACAAAGTCATTAGAAATATGTTGCCTGCTTGGGCAAGTTCGTCCTGGTAAGCTCGAGGGTCGTTGAAAGCCTCAATAACTGATACCAAGTCATTGCTCTTTTGCAGGACTTTGAAAATTCTCAATTTACTCTGATTAAATAGAGCGGAAGTGGTGTGTCACAACCACTCTTCGCATGCAGGAAGAAAATATGGCTTGATAGGGTTTTGTCTGATAGGTGAGGATCGTAGATGGTTTGAGACACCTTTCCTTTTCCTGGTTTCATGAACGAGACATTTCTTATATGAGGACTACACAGGCCAATCAAAATCACCAAAAGGTCGATATCTTCTCCCACCACTGTCACGTATTCATTTGAAGGAGCCAACTTAAGGGCTGTTGTGATTATTAGGATATCAGCATCTTCAACTGCTTGCTGTGACTCAATGTTTGCTTCGATCAACTTGTTTATAAGCATAAATATATATTCCGGCTTTTGTTTGTGAAATTTGCAAGAAAACTCTCCTGCGAGAGAGTGGCACCATCGATGATATTGCCGCAGAATGTTTTCTTTACACTCTTCTCAATCGCTCTATTCGCTCAGTGCTTTCACGAGCTTCGTCGAGGTAGCCATTGAAAATGACTACGGCATTCCATTTTAATTTGACTTTACATAGGAGACAGAACTATTGCAGATTTCTGCATATGCCTGGCCGTGGTGCCATTTAAGGTTTTAAAGCGTTGCAATTGTAAAATCATTTAGGCAGAGATGGCTTTGTTTTGCAAGCAGAAAACAGTCACTGATTGGCTCTTTTAGAGCTATCGCTATAATGTTTCTATATTTACTGGCCAGTTTTTATGTTATTACTAAACATTTAGATAATAAGTTTAATCACTATTGTAAATTTTTTACTTGTCAATCAAAGAGTCTACACGAAAAGTCAGGACAAAAGTGTTTCTGTATATACATATATAGCGTTAGGTAGTGCCTGACCACAATGATTATCTCCATGTACAAAATCCTATAACAGCGTATTCCTCTGCATTCAAACGTAGTAGTTTCATTTTATAATACACCGGGCCCTAGAGGTTTATGTCTACGTATATCATAAATGATATATGTGATAGGGAAGCAGTTTTATTAACAATTATTGCTAAGAATTATGTATTTATAAACCACGTAGACATGTAATGGAATAATAACGTTTCCCGTTTCAAGAACTGTCTACCCATTTTACAGCCCATTCTTGTCCTATTTTAGGCGGTGTATTCTCGGGTGGCCCGTGTCTGCAAAAACGACAGAGGGGGCCCGCATAGATTCAGGAACCGATGGACGTCCTTCTTGAAATCCCGACTAAACTGTTCGGTCACTGGGGAATTTCCGTTCTACTTTAACGAAATACGTGAGTATATTGTTAAATTGTTAGAGTTGCAGGTAGTAAATAATAGCCAATGAAGTATTTGCCGATGGAATGGGGTGGAGTTTTCGCAATGGCGGAGGTAACACTTTCGTTACGCCAAGCCCAGTTTTTAAAACTGGGCCTTAGACTGACTAACTATTTTTATAATGACGCCTAAATGTCTTTTCATATTTATGTTTCTTTTTCAAATTATTGCCAAATTTTAATTTAAATAACTTTTATATTTGCGAAACAATATTCTTAAGTGGGAATATTAAATCTAACATCTGGAAAAATCCTATAATTTTCGTTTCAATTTCAATTTAAAAATAAATGAGAAGTGGCACTTCATCCGTACAAAATAGAAAGGGATAATAACTTACAGGCCTGCGAAGTATATCAGGTATACGACGCATAAGGCTCTCCCCCCATATTTAACCACATGTTTTATGTCAAATAATAAAATAATATTTGTTTAACGTTGCATAGGTTTATATAAATAAAATATATAATTTACACTAAACCCAAACCCGTTCAAACGATCTATGCTTAACAGAGAAAGATAGGCGAGTTCGATTCGGATGATTGGAAGAGACGAAGATAAAAGATGTTATCCAATGTTGGTTTGAAATTTGGACGGGCCGGAAGGAAAATTTGCCTTGCTGTGTCACCGCGTAACTCTCTTCTTCTGTCTTTACCAACCCCATATCTCTCTTTCTACTTTCGATAATCTCGCTGTATCACACATTCGGTAACATTACGCATTTGCTGCATCACAGATTTTATAACGTTACGCGTTCATCCTATCAAACATTTTGTAGCTTCCAAATTTTTCGATCGTGAGCCAGTTTCCCATCTTCAAATCGATTTAAATGAAATTTTAGTAAAGCAACCCTACTTACTTGCCACCAAACTACGCGCATTGATACTATTGCTCCAGATTATTCGGTTTAAAGTTTAAATTCAAACTGGAAACTACAGATGCATATCAGTCACAGGTACCATGAGCCGTTTGTATGGAAAAATATTGGACTATGTACCCCTAGAGATCGAACAACAGGCGAGGCTTCGCGCTGGCAGATCGTGTATCGACCATGTTTTCACGATGGTGCAGCCTAATGAAAAGATGGTAGCAAGGAACCGTGAAGTACACCTACTATTCGTGGACTTAACAAAGGCCTATGATACTGTACCGATACAATCCTAGAAAACTGTCCCATAAATAACATTGCAATAAGAACTATCCAACAACTGTGTGAACACCCAACATCAAGAGTTAAGATAGGAACTACTCTGTCAGATAGCTTCGAAGTTACAAAGAATCTGAGAGAGATATGCTGCCTCTCCCCCACACTTTTTAAGATATATTTAAACGGAGTATTGAAGAACTGGCGGAGATCATACAGTGGAATGGGCTTACAACTGAATGAAGACACAATCCTATATACCCTTCACTTTGCAGACGATCAGGTGGTTATTGCGCAGGATAAGGAAGATCTAGAATTCATGACTCGAAGACTATTCAAACACTACGAGGAATGGAGCTTATCAGTAAATAAAACAAAAACTTAGTATCTTCAAAACAAATAATGAAATGAGTGCCAACGGAAAGAAAAAAAAAGAGAGACCAAAAAATATGGATGGGAGGAATAGAGCGATTAATGACTGAGCGAAATCTATTGCCAGGGGATTGAGCAGACCAATGAGGCTGAAACTTGGAATCGGAAGGCGTAGGACGCTATAACAACCGATATAGTAGTAGTAAGTTTAAATTCAACTAGGCATAATCGTTGTCAAAGTGTTAGTTTTTGGCGTAGATTCTCGTCAAGTAATCGACTTTTCTAAATATGGCTATTTTAAAAAGAACAAACGCTTATAGAAGAAATTATGTTGCTAATGAACAGATACAGGGAACCACTGATCCGAATACGTCAGAGAACAACAAAAGCGAGATCTACAAAAATTGTTAAACTTATCAACTAAAAAAGATGATTATGTCTATTTTGATGATGTGAACGAACTAGTGGAAATATTAAAATTACTAGTTTCTTCGCAAATGGCAAGTCACACTAGTCATCAAAATGAAATTATATCAATATTGGAAGAAGTTCGAGAAGCAAAAATAATTGTATAAAAGCTAATGAATTGAAAGAAACAATTATTATGTTATAGAACTCGAAGTTAAAATGTCGATTGATAAATGGAATTGTGTCTATTTTTTCTTCTTCATCTGAGATCTTAAATATGTGGAATACATCGGAAAATGGTATACCATTAAGAAACAATATGGATTACTGCAAGATGGCGGAACTACGTATGTCTTCTCATTCAATGAGAGGTATATAGAGAAAGTTGAATATCCAAAAGAAGATGTTGTTCTTTATATAAACGGACAAGCAATAGCATTTGGAACGATACCTAAAATTATATCATGTGATGCAATTAGTTTCACAATGATAAAAAATCGACTTTTGTCGTTGTTTTATGGAGAACTTGTGATAAAATGTCCAATTTTAATAGAACATTAAACATTCTTAACTTACAACTATGACAGATAGCTTTAAAGAAGATATTAATGAACTTCACAAGCAAAACAGAAAGAATTACAAATATCGGAGAATTATAGTAAAAGGTCTAAATGATTTATGGCAAGCTGATTTAGTCGAACTGATACCTTATTGGAAACTGAATAGAGGATATCGTTACTTGTTAAATTAATGTATTCTCACAATATATATGGATAGAACCAATTAAATCAAAATCAGGAAGAGAAGTTACTCAAGCTATGAGAAAAATTTTAGAAAACATTGAAAATGTCGCAAAAAAACCTTCAAACTTACATGGGAAAAGAATTCTTTAACAAAGATTTTAAAAACTTCTCTTTCCGAGAAAAAAAAAATAAAAACCATCATGACCTAGATATTGATGACTAAATTTTTCTTGAAAAGTCCATTTTCCCGACATTTTCGAAGCAGGGAAGCATTTAGACAGTTTTCCTCCTAGATATTCCTTATCAAACTGTTGTCTCAGTTTTTTTGATCTTCACTAGTTTTTCGGCGCTAAAACCAGTCAAAATGACTCATTTTTGAAAAATATACATAATAGTCATATTCCGATCATCGCCAATTTCAATAAGGTTTAGAAGACCTTATTGAAATTGGCGCAAAGTTACGTGTCCAGAAAATTTCGACAACATTATTTAATTTTTCCGATAGTTATTGCGTATCAAAATAAATTTTTTCAAATTTCTGTTCGCAGAACAGAAAAGTGAAGTTGACGCCGTCTTTACCCGAATCAGCGATAGCCGAGCAGCACTTTTCACATGTGATGGCTTATTTTTATTCTCTACCCAGGAAAGACTATTTCTCTCTCGCTCTAGGATGCCTAGTTTAACCGAACGTGACACTTGACATAGCCGAGCATGATGGCAGGAAAAGATTTGCTGAGTGGACTAAAGGAAGTCACTTGAAAAATATAAATAATTTTCGGTCACTGGCCTTTTCCGATCCATTTTAACGACATATTTGAGCGTCACGATCGCGTCGACCGCAACAAATATACTAAACGGATAATCACATCTCCTGATTCTGATATACAGTGTTATAGGTTCGTAGTAGTTAAGTTACGACAAACACTCACTCGCCTCGCATAGACGTTAACAATTGCCTAACATGACTAGCATCCTTCCTCTAAAATAATATAAAATAATATATCACAGTATATTTTTAATATATCCAAACATCCTTTACGTGATTTGTTAACAATAAAGCCATTATTTCCTTTTCAATTTTCCACTGAGCCCATTTGGCGTGTAATATGCGATCTATTCAAAACTCACTGACAAAACAAATTGCCTCCACTGAATAAGCTCGTTAAAAATAGAATAACGAACTGAAGCTTTTTCATCATTTAATTTTTTCACGCCGCACGCATATAATTACTAGGAAGCAAATTTATGGTTATGAAATAATATAATGTGCAAATTCTATATATAGCCTTCCCTGAATATGTGTCTTAATCATGTACATAATGGTTCATTTAATGGAGGTATTATTTTATACTTTCGGGAAAGGTTGACTCACTGTTCTATACTGTTATAGTTTTCCATTATAGTAAACTAGCCTTTATATATTTAATTAGGTATCATCTGTGGTTAATAGCTTTGATATATGATAAGCTATAAGAAGTAATTTCAATTAATACAATATTCTTCAAATATTTTTATGTTATTTACATACCACATCACAATGCATACAATTTATATATATCAGGTGTCAGTACCAAAGCAATAGATTTTCAACAATCTAAATCAGAGTCGAACATAAATTACCTATCCACATTCTCCGACTTTTCAATAAAACTTTTTATATCATTTAATAACAAACATCGGTTTACTTTTATTAGTTTTCAGACATACAGAGCAAAAAGTTTCGGATTATAAAATCGTTTCATATTTTGTATAGACGGGGCTTGATCTTGCTTGCCAACTCCGCCTGAAATCCCCGTCCGAGCTTTGGAAGTTTTATAATCTTTTTCGAGAAACTTATATTACTTCACTCTAATGGTTTCTGTCGCATGTTATATTTTTAAGTTTTTTTTTAAGTTGAGATGTTAATTATTGAGTGTATAATCGAACTACTGTAATTACAGTTTATGTGAACATTAAAATAATATTAATTGCTGAACCTGCAATAAGAAAAAAATAATATTAATTGTTCTCATATTACATTAGTAGTAGAGAACCCGGGGTCCGAAGCCAAAGGTGAGGTTGGAATCGCCTGTGCCCCCTTCAAATTTTGGGGCCCCCTTGCGTCTCTAACTCAAACTGGAGCCCTCTTGTGCCCCATTCGGTATGTAATACCATCAGAGACTGCGCTTCCAATAACCCCCCATTTGGATCCCCATTTTTATATTCAGTTCCGTGCTGTTTTACTCTGGCCAAACACCGCGAATAGCACGAGCTTTCAAGCTGTTCAAAAGGCTGTTTTATTTGTCTAAAAAGCTGTTTTATCTGTTTAAAAAGCTGTTTTAGCTGTCCAAAAAACTGTTTTAGCTCAAAAAGCTGTTTTAGCTACAGCTTTTTAGACAGATAAAATAGCTTTTT
Source organism: Pissodes strobi (assembly GCA_016904865.1). Lineage (NCBI taxonomy): Eukaryota > Metazoa > Arthropoda > Insecta > Coleoptera > Curculionidae > Pissodes > Pissodes strobi. Next base: position 311,732 of record MU182317.1, read on the forward strand.
AGACAGATAAAATAGCTCTTTGAACATCTAAAACAGGTTTTTAGACAGACAAAACAGCTTTTTGAGCTGCTTAAACAGCAAGTTCGCGCCATTCTTGGTGTTTGGTCAGAGTAAAACGGCACGGAACTGAATATGAAAAGGGGGCCCCAAATAGGGAAGTTATTAGGGAGCGTAGTGTCTGATGGTAGTAGGTATCTAATGGGGTACAAGGGGGCTCCAGAGTGAGTTAAAGCTGCAAAGGGTCCCCAAAATTCGAAGGGGGCACAAGCGGTTAGCAGCGTGTTGAATCGATAGGTGATTCTAACCTCACTTTTGGCTTCGGACCGCGGGTTCTCTACTACTTACATTAATTTTAATTAATTTATATTCTCGAAACGACTAATTTTAAATAGATGAATTATGATTGGTTGAGTTGCATTGAGAACCTATCCGCTGATACTCAAAAAAAATTGAATATCCAGTACTATTCACTGATAAAAGACTGACCCATAATTTGCTTCTTTTATTAATAGCTTCGTAAGTAATGCCATAAAAGATAACTCCTTTATTTGCTACGGTTTGGGTTACTTTAATCCTACAATACACGCGCTGCAATTTATTTCGTGATAAATGATACATTGTATCCCAATAGCAGAATACCGCTTTTTTTGAAATTATGAACAGACATACAAAACATTTTTTTAAAGAAACTTTTAATGAAAATCTAAACAAAACAAATCGAAATCAAGAAGTGCTGCAAACAAAAGGAATAAGCAATTAAATAAAGTATATCATTAAAAACGTAGTCATGTTCGTTTACGCAAACAGCCGATATATGGTCTTTATAAATCCAATAATTGCAATATATGCAAACGTTCTTTGTTCTTTTGTCTCTTTTGCGAAGGCACATGTTGCACCTTCCATTTCCATGTTGAACCCTGGATTGAACTTGTCTTTCCTGAATATCAAGAAATACACGACTTTTTTCTCTTATTTGCCTTGGAATCGAATCAATTTGTATTCTGCAAAAAAAAAGTTTCATCGGACAACATTTTCATTTGGATGCTTCAACTGATATAATAGAACAAGTGCATTTATTCCCGTGATTTTCATCACCCACAAATAAAATAGTAAAAAGTGGTCTTGTCGCAGTATGGGATTGACAACCACGAGGTACCTTAGTTCTTAATACAGTATATGATGACCGTGTAGAGGGATGAATGACTGGACGGATACAGCCGCTTTTGGCTCCTCCGGATACCAGGCATCTTCTGGAGTGTAAATTTGTCTTATTGGGCTATCCAGGCTCTGCCTTAATGGACTGAATAATTCCTATAATACTCGTGGGACCTACATGGACCCATTATCAGGCTTTTACCCCCCTTTCCATGGGCCTCATAAGAGACCTCGAACATGTTGATCGGAAATAATTAAAACGTCAGTATTTTAGAAAAAATATTTTATAATAATCAGAAAAAAAAATACTTTTGAGAAAACTTCCCCCTTCTTAATGCATAAGGAGTGGTACACTAGGAAGAACTAAAAAATGACTGGAGCTCTAAATCAAGCGTAAGCTGAAAGAGTTAAAGCAATAAATAAGTTACGTGATATGGAAGTTGTAATCGAACCTCATAAAACACTAAATATAGTAAAAGGAGTCATTACCTGCAGAGATTTATTAAATTGTGAAGTAGAGGAAATATTAGAAAATCTATGACACCAGGGCCTTACAGAAGTCAAAAGACTAACCACTAAAATAAATGGTAAAATAGTACGTTCAGCAACTTTACTTGTAACATTCAAAGCACTGAAACTCCTCCAAAGATTAAAAGCACGACACATAAATATCAAAGTTCGCCCATACATACCAAATCCTCTCTCTTGTTTTAACTGTCAGAGATTCCGGTACACCTCTGAAAGTTGCAGATACCAACCCATCTACCCTAGATGTAGAAAATCATCCTATGGATAAACTCCTTGCAATCCACCACAATAATGAATAAACTGTCACGAACAACATTCTCCTGCGGACAAGGGATGACATGGTTATAAAGTAGAATTAAATATACAAAAAAAATTGTTTTACTGGAAAAATACCATATTTTGAAGCAAAGAAAAAGTTTAAAATACAAAACCCATCTCTTACATCCCCTACTCTGAAGTTTTTGGGACAAATACATACAATGAAAATAAAACAACAAACAAACTCTTCTCAATCCCACTTCCTCTATCATCTTCTCAACGACCAAGTACAATATTCCTACCCGTTAAGTCCCCCCATCCCAAAGGACGCAAATCCCCTTCCCCCCACCAAACCCCTAAAACTCCTTATCTAAACAGCCAGATCAATCACTTCCCGAAAATGCTAAATACTAAACTTACTACTTCCACCAAGCAGTCAATAAGGACAACAACGTCCCCTTTAAAGTAAATAGACATATGTGTTCTTTATTCCTCTCTATCTTCCAAAAGTACCTCTTCCAGAAACCACTCCAAGGAACCTAAATCAAATAACCCTAACAAAAGAAAAATTATTTCTAAAATCCTCTGGAGCACAAATGGTATAAAAGTCACCTCAAAAAACTCAAACTACCTACTCATTAATGCACATAATCCACAGGTACTATCTATTCAAGAAACCAATCTTAATATTTCTGATCACCTTAAAATATCAAGTTACAACATAAAAAGAAAGGGCTGTAGTGATCATCTTAGACCCTCAGGTGGTTAAGCTCAATACTAACTTAGAGACCCACGAAACCACCACTTACATAAATTCTGGAACAATTTTTACGCTCTGTACATGTCTTTAGCAGTATAAGTCAGTGAAAATGACATTATAAATGTATTTTCCCAATTACCTTCTCCATATATTCTGATCGGAGACTTGAATGCTCAAAACGCTCCTTGGGGTTCATCATCTCATATAGATGACCGTGACAAAGCCGTAGAAAACATAATTGGAAATTAAAACCGTCATCTACTTAACGATGGCTCCCCAACCTAAATTTCATCATTAACATCTTCATTCTCATGCCATGCATAATCTACATCCTTTCAGTGGAGCACCCTGGATGACACACACGGAAGCTGTTCTTTGAAACATTTAAAGAATTACAGACTTGTTCAAGCAAATCAGCACTATATTTAGTGTTGTTGTAATCTATTACCATGATGGGTTTATTGATATCTTGGTCAAGATTGTCGTCTGAATGTGTAGTGGACAATGACATTTTTTTTCTTTTGGGGACATCCAAGGTGCAATCGTTATGAAAAGCAAACTGGCTGCTACCAGGTTATCTTTGAGTAACATTTACAAGTTCTGGAGGAATTTCGCTCTTATTTTTCCTCAAGTTTCCAACATTGTAAGTGTATAACCGGTTGTCTATGGTAATAATGCAAAATTTTTCTCTAATTACTTCAACAAGGCGCTCGACAACTTCTGAAGGCTCATACGAAAATCGAAACGGTTCTTCCGGCTGACGTCCTGCATATGTGTCTATATTCAAGGTATACATATTATTCGGATGTATTAAGACAAAAATCTTAGATCCGTATTTTACAGGTTTTGATGGAATGTATTGCCACGAAAAGGAACAAGTTGTTCATCAATTGTACAGGTACAATGGACTTCTTACGCTTCTCAACAAACATCTTCAAGATTTTCCTTATAGCCGTCAGTTTGTCGATTTGTCTTCGTATTTGACGAAGCGCAGGCAACCCAAAATAAAGCAAATTCCATTATATGACATTGTACAGTAAAAAGTGTCAATGCCAGTGCCACCTGTTCTCCAAAGATCTACTTGATTTAAAAATTCCCAAAAAGTGCAACATGCTTTGATCTCACATAATGTCGGTTGGTCGTGCTTCCTTCTATATCTATATATGTGTTTGTTGATTTAGTTATTCTTTCCATAATACTGTCATAAAAAATTATAGTGTCTTAAAATACCTTCTGCGTTTTCTGTTCCATTTGCTGGTCCCCTTTTTTTTGTGAGAATGGTATGTGCCTTGGTTCTTGTATGATCTGGAGCAATTTTCTTATATTTCATGAAACGATTCCTTGATATACCACAAGGCACATCATCATCATCATCATCAAACCACTTTCCAAATCGCGCATCGACAATAGTCTCATCATCATCTTGCTCCGAATTTGTGTTATGTTCAAGCACTTCCTTCTCAATAATCTTCATCATCCTCATCAGAATCAGCTTCCTCGAATAGATCGCATCTAGCCACCAACCACTTATTGGTCTCTTGTGTTGCTATATCCGAGTCATTAAACTACAAAACATTTAAAAAAAACACACAAAATATATAAAATAAACTTACCAAAACAACGGGCAAAAACTGTACTTAGATTTTAAAATGAAGCAAAATGTTTCTGTCACAGTCAAGAGCAAGCTGAACTTAAAGTATTAGCTTGAATTTAGAGATAGCCGTAGCACGGCACCTAATGGGCGGTTAGTTTACCCATGACTTTGCGGTCCAATCAATTGTCTGCAAGTGCTCTGGTGGTTCAGTGGTTAGATGCTAGACCTGCGATGCGGCGGCCCGGGGCTCGATTCCTGTCGGTTTTTAACTTTTTTGAAGTTATGCTTGTAAAAAGTTTTTTCTTCATTTTGGGCATGCCTCGGGATAGTTTTGGTTAATTTTTGTCGGTTGCGCCTCCGTAGCGGGCGAAGCGAGCGGAGGGTCATGCGTGAAGTGAAATAATAGTCAACGTTTCATTGAGCTCATTAGGTGCCGTGCTACGGTTAGCTTCAAGTTTAGCTTGGTACGGCAGAAGCGACGCGGCGTTTGCGCACAATTGCCGATTTGCCCTAAGTGCGATACAGGTGCGTCCCACGCAAGTAATCCAGGATTAATAAAATTGGACTATACAACACATAATCAGATTAGATTTTGGATGTAACAATACGAACAATGTACGGCAAGCTAATGACTGTACGATACCAAATTGTACAGCTATTGCTCTCGAGAAATAATTCAAAACGTAGCACAGTGCTTCGTCATACAAAAGTGGAATTCTATTGTTTCAAATCTTCGAGTCGTAACTTGCACCATGCATTTGTTAAGAATGAAAGGCCTATTGTGTGCTTCTTATATTTTTTCGACAGTCCCCTGAATAAACAGCGGAATCACTGGAGGATAAAAACTCTGCGAATTTGCCATAATTCCCAATTTACAAGACAGGCGCCCAGCTAAAATACTGACGGACACATTTCCTAGAAATCCAGACTAACTCCGGAGTCTCACCAGGGAATTTTCGTGCCACTTCAAGGAGATACGTGACCGAAATATTGATGATTTGTCTTATTAAATAACCATTACCCCGTGTAATGCCCGGCCCATTCAAATATTAGCAGCGAAATTTATGGGGTTCGTGAATTTGAGAACGGAATAAGAATGGCTAGTTTATGTTTACTGGTTACGCGACACAAAAAATGGGTGAACAGGAATTTCGGTGTTATGTGTCCTGTATACGCTAAATATTGAAACAGGGGCGTAGTAAAGTTGGTAACACGTCCATATAGTTTAAGCATAAAAGTGACATTAGCTTTGGGCGAATTTTCTACGTAATTGAACATTTATTTTAAGTATAAGTGCAATCAAATTCAGGATATCAGTAACAGTTAAAAGCTAGATTTGCAACGACATATCTTTCTGTATATTCAGATAGTTTAGTTTGAAATATTATACAGACATGACTAAAGCTTTCGACAGTGCGTCACACAATCTGCTTCTAGCAAAGTTGGAGACCATTGGTGCGGCTGTGAAATATTTGAGGTAGATGGATCTTATCTACAAGATAGAGTCTAATGTACAGAATAGAATAGAGCGTGCCAAGGTTGACTGAGACATGTATCAGGTTTGGCGCGTATCCAGTAAATTAATTTAGCTCACTTCATCGAATCACAATTTTTCGAACTCCTTTCATCGAAACTGAATTTAGGCGAAAAAACACATATCAAATTATATATTTTAATTGTATTTAATATGATGGGTAGTTCGTTTCAGTTCGTTTAAGCCAATAAACGCTAACGTTAAGTGTTAATTTGGGTAAATTGCTCACCGTTATTCATTCAACTAATTATCTATTAATTTTAATGCATTAAAACCATTACTCTCGTATTAAATATAATTATAATAAATAATTTGAAATGTGGTTTTTCGATTAATTTATCCTTTTGATTAATTCAGTTTCGATGAAATGAGCCTGCGAAGAACTTACCGTTTGAATTAATTGAGTTTCGATGAACTGAGTTCGAAAAATTGTGATTTGATTAATTCAGTCCGTTTAATTTTCCTAATTCCGGTCGGTTGTTCCGAAATTATCTCTTAATCCCGATAAATTGCTGGATTGGTGTAAACAGAACTGATTGGAATCAATAAATTCATTTATCATTTTAAAATAAAAATATATTTTTAAACTTACCATTAAGTTCTTTAGGAATTAAAATGTAGTGCTTGTGTTCATATTCGCAATTTTTTTACATTATTGATTGATTAAATACAGTAAAATATTTACCTATTGCTGTTCGCAAAATAAATTGCCAGTTATGCAAAAAGTTAAATAGGCAATATATGGTTACCAATCATCGCTGGTTACATTATATAAAAAAGTAACGCACATGAAAATAAACGTTAAGCAAACAGTTACTAAACTACCCAAAACATGATCATGTTCCGTTTACACTTCCTGAGCCCACTAGCACTTTATTAAACTAGTAATATTGTGATTACAGTACGTAAGAAAAGAAACCCTCGTGAAATCTAAGATGGTTTATTCTAAATGTAATTAAAGTGGTCAGTTTTGATTATAAAAAAAGACTTTAGAATTGCCTTAAGGTAACGTAACGATCTTAGCAAAATCCGCCGAAGAGGAGAACAACAGCTCAGACTAAAATCAGGAAACATGTTATACTTTAGAGGAAACGAAGACAGATCTGAGGGAGGAGTGGGTTTTATAATGCACAAAAGACATAATGATAATATCCATCACCTTGGGTGTATAAGCCCTAGAGTTTTCTTTTTGGTGCTGAAGTTAAGCCAAAGATACAGCATTAAGATTATTCAAGTTTATGCACCTACATCAACATATTCTGATGAAGAAGTGGAGACCTTTTATGAAGACGTTGCCATGGCCATGTCTAAGGTTCCAACACATTTTACAGTCGTAATCGGAGATTTTAATGCTAAACTTGGAAAAAGGCAGGACGAGAGTGAATTCGTCGTATGGGATAGGAGAGAGAAATGACAGAGGAAACCGCCTGTTGCAATTTCTTTTACCGCCTTAATGCTATGAATACCTTCTTTAAGAAACCTCAGCATCGAAAATGGACATCGATTAGCCCCGACGGAAACACGAAATAGATTTCATCGCATTACAGATAAGAAACAAATCATACAGGATGTAACAGTACTTAACCGTCTATCAGTGGGGAGCGATCATGGAATGGTAAGAGCAACAATAATATTAAATCTGAAAAAGGAGAAAAGAAAACTCCAAAACACCAAAAATAAGAAATGAAATACAGTTGCAAACGAGAAGGAATATCAAGGAACCATAGCTGAAAACTTGGGAAATATAGTCACAAAGGATATAGAAGACCTAACACAGTACTACAATCATTACAAGAAGCCCACCAAATACACTGTACCCAGCGAAGTGATAAAGAGGAAAGGATCTCAGTAAATACCCGTCATCTTATGAAACAAAGGCGAGAAATGGTACACAGGCACTCAATTAATAGAGACAAATTGAGGATATTGAAGAGAAATATATCGAAAGCCGAAGGATATCAGAGATTATAACACAAAATGGGTAACGAAAGTTGTGGAAGAAAACAAGAGCATGACAGTACTCAGAAGTAAAATCGCACTGGGAAAGGCAGAAATCACTAAACTGGAAAATGCAAATGGACAAATGATCACAAATAAAGAAGAAATCCTAGAAACTGTGAAAGATTTCTATGCAAATTTATAGTGCAATATCGAACAGCTGAGATGGACTGAGGACAGCCCTCGAGTTTTAAACCAGGGATCGGAAGAAATGCCTGATATAACAGAGAAAGAAGTCTTAAAACATGGACATGAAGAACAATATGGTGCCAGGTGGAGAACAACTGTTAAGGTCCGTAACAAAACAATTCAATAAGTGTCTTACAGAAATCACAACACCTAAAATCTTGGATATTGCAGTTATAATAGTCATGAATAAGAAGGGAAATATTGCTGACCTGAAAAACTATAGACCAATTAGCCTGCTCTCTCATCTTTATAAACTGATCACCACCAAAATTCCAACTAAACGTCCAACATCGACACTCGACTTCTACCAACTATCCGATCGGGATACGGAACAAATGACCATTTATAAGTTGTTAAGACTTTGATTGAGAAATCCGTTGAGTACAATAAACCGCTCGTGTTAATATTCGGACTATGAAAAGGCGTTTGACTCCATTAAGCATAGTGAGATGTTCAAAGCACTTGCTGACTGCCGAGTGGACCATAGGTACTCTGCTATACTGCAATACATATACGAAAATGCAACAGCAAGCGTGAGACTCCACGAGATGACGGTTAGGGTGCGCGCGGGGTGCCGCAGGATGATACAATCTCCCCTAAATTATTTACCACTTTGCTGGAGTATATGTTTAAGAGAATCGAGTTGGAGAATATGGGTATAAATATCAATGGTGAAAACTTCAGTCATCTTCGATTCGTTGGCCACATTGTGCTGATCTCGGATAGCTTGGATAAAGCGGAAGAATTGCTTGTAAGACTAACAGCTGCAGGACCAATTTAGTCCCTGGCCGGAACTTTGTGGTAGAAGGAAAAGAAATCCACAAGTCACATCTTACAGATATCTGGGGCATGATATTAGGATTAGCAGATATAATCAAACCTGCGAAATTGAAAGGAGGATTGGATGGAAAGCTAAAACACATTTTCAAGTCCGATATCCCCATATGCGTTAAACGGAAAGTGTTTGACCAGTGTGTTCTACTGGTTTTGACTTATGGCTCAGAGACCCTGACGCTAACACGAAAATCGGTCAATAAATTCAAAGTCACGCAGCGAGCCATGGAACGCTCCATATTGGGAATCGCGTTGAGAGACAGGATTCCAAACGATCAAATCCGCCGGAGAACCAGGGTTGCCGATGCAATTGAGCGAATAACATTATAGCAAAGTTAAATTAGCGTTACTATATAAATAAAGAATTGCAAATAAAAAAATCAGGGCCGAAACACCGAAATTTGTTTTAGTTAGTGATTCATCAACAGGAACTCATGGGCAGCTCTCCAGGCAACTCAGGACAGGATAAACTCTTCACGTAAAGAAAACCTATAAAATTTTAGGATATTCAAGGCTTTTGCTTGAAACCCAAGGCAAAGGACATTTACTGGCTTGGAAGAAATGAAAATTCTAAAGAAAAATTAATGCTTTACCTATGAATGGTTTGGCAACCCACCAAGTGGGGCACAAAATGGCGGAAAAACTTAAAGCAACTCACCTGCAACGAAAAGCCCCAATTACGGAGTGAGTCTAGGCACCAAGCAAACAATACACTAAAGGCAACAACAAAGCACGGCCTAAAACTAAAAATAATTTGTATATACTACCTAACAAAGGTATTTAAAAAAATACTGTCAATCGCAATGGATGACCTTTTAAGAATGAACCTTATTCAAATTCTATGAATGGAGAGATAGGACGAAGGCTCCGAGCAGGCTTCAGGGAAGCTTCCCTCCAAAATTCAAACTAGCCAATCTCTACGAGCCCCATGCTACACAAGTACCAAGGCGATAAGCGAGTGCATTCTACAACAACCCATTCCTGCAAGCAATGACGACATTCTAGAACCAAACTCGCTCATAATTTGTGATATTTCTCTATTCAACTACGTTACACTACCATAGCGGTAATCTTTAAATTAATCCACAGCAAACGTTTCCAAAAACAAACATTTATAAATCACAGTCGATAACATAGTTTGGAGTACACATTCCTAATTGGTAGGCCGATATTATCGTAAAAATGCGCCTTCCATGATACGCGCAAGGCATAAATGTCAAGTCCAGATGACAATTCGATTCTCGAAATGACACACACACGCAAAGAAAGTAATAAAATTGAATGCGATATCATAGAAAATCAATTTAGAAGCTAAATAGGCGGCATTGTACGGTGATATACGGCCACAATTAACTTCCACCATGCGTTAATACCTACAAAAGAAGCTAAGGTCAATTATCCCAAAATGGCATACTTTGTTTTTATTTTCATTTGCCCTTCAAAGAAGCTCCAATCAAGCCAATTAAATAGAGGAAAGTTTTCATTACCCCTTTCATTCCCTAAAAGCCAAAATTAACAAAAATAGACCGTCTAGGAAGTTGGCCACTAAAGTCGATTTACCTGAGGGTAATGGTATAAAATGCATTTTAGTTAAAATCCAGTACACCCATACAAAGTAGGCATTTCCTAAAATTCAAGTAAAAAAATCAAGTAAAAAATCTCAAGCGAGTTAAAGCATGTTTTCCAAACAAAATTGAACCCCATTTAGTACTAACTATTTACTTTTATTTGAGACAAGCATATGTGTGACTGCCTTCTCCTTTTCCGGAGGACAATTGATTTTACCCCAAATTAATTGGAGAAATATTAATATACTATGCACTACGATTAATATAATATGATAATACCATTCTGATATGTACTTTGTTTTTAAATTTAATCAATATTTAAACACCTTTTAATTCGAAATGTTTTAACTCTTTCTTGACAGAATGGTGAACGAAAATGAAGCCAAAATTTAAATATCAGAAGATTGCTAGTCCTCCATCGGGCGCCTCCCCAGGTGGCGGATAGAGGAACGCTTCCCAGATATGGGTAGCACCGGTGAAATGAAATAGCCGGGGCGGACCAAAACTAGCGCCTGACTTTGGGAAGCAGCAAAGTCAGTACTGACATGCAGGCTGATAATGAATACATTAGAAAGGCTCATAAACAGATACTTCTGAGCGGAGTTGATGCAATAGAAAGGTCTGAATACTGCAGTGATGAAGGCAAGGAGAAACCACTTCACTATTTATCCCTAGTATAATCATCATGATGGTACAAAAGAAAGTAAAGGCCCCGAGTCCCCGGCGGCGCCCCTTAGATGGGTCAGGGGTGCGAAGAATCCCCGGGTGGAAAACTTTGAAACCAATATGTAGGATTTCGACCTGGAATGTGACTACTTTATTTGAGACAGGGAAATTACAGAACCTTCTACTTGAAATGAAAAGACTGGATATCTCGATAATGGGAGTGTGTGAGACCAGATGGACAGGTAACGGTAGCTTCAGATCGAATGGATACACAATTTACCACTCAGGAAATCAGGACGTTATGCACCGAAACGGTGTAGCATTGATTATGAAGGATGATATCAGCAGATCGGTCACTAATTTCATTCCAATATATAGAATACTGCTAATTCAACTTCATGCTAAACCTGTAAATATTAACATCATACAAGTGTACGCCCCCACAGCAGACAAAAGCGAAAACGAAGAGGAACAACTCTATCAACAAATCAACGACACACTGAAAGAAACAAAAAAACAGGACATAACTATCATAATGGGAGACTTCAATGCTAAAGCAGAGGAGACAGATGGAGTAACAGGACAATTTGGGTTGGGAAAAGGGAATGACAGGGGTACACGACTTATAGAGTTCTGCCAAAAATATAACTTTGTAATAATGAACATCTGGTTTAAACTCCCGAAGCGCCGTTTATTCACATGGAAATCACCACAAGATGGACATCAAAATAGAATAATACGCAATCAAATTGATTATATAATGATCAACCAACGATTCAGAAATAATATCCCGGTTCAGACATAAACTCAAATCAGAATCTGCTCTGCGCTACCTTAAAGAGTCAACTTAAAAAACAAAAAAAACCCTCGACAAACCGCATATCACTGGAACGGTTATCAAACACTGAAATCAGAAACGAGTTCGCTGCAAAAATAAACGAAAAAGAAACACAATGTTTGTAAAACACCCATTGCAAATAACACTACTCACGAGAACTGGATAAACATCAGGGAACCACTCTTGGAACAGACAACAAGATTATTAACAAGTTCAACAAAGAGAGAAAGTGGCTTACGGAACAAATCCTCAACATGATGGATGATCGACGTAAATTTAAGAAAAAAACAACCAAAAATACAAAGAGATAAATAGAAAAATTAGAAGAAAAATAAAAGAAGCAAAAGAATCTTGGTTAGAGCAATCGTGTAAGGAGATCGAACACTTACAGCAGAATCATGACACTCTCAACCTTCACAAGAAACTTAAATCTACGGAAGGAATATATAAACCCAGACACGTCAACTCGCTAAGAGATGAACATGGAAGCATTTTATCCAACACTTAACAACGTTGTAATGAGTGGGAAAACTACATCTTAAACCTTTTTGCAGATGCGGCGAGACCGGAACCTACACAATTCTATGATAATCATGATGAAGAAAATGAAAAACTTCCAATCCTTAAATCTGAGGTCGTGAGCGCAATAAAGCAAACAAAATCGAATAAAGCACCCGGACCAGACCAAATCCCAAGTGGATTACTAAAGCTATTAGACAATGACAGCATTACCCATCTAACGAGGTTCTTTAATCAGATTTACAATCATGGCAACGTACCGGAAGACTGGCTCGAATCTCTTTTCATTACATTACCAAAGAAAAATGGGGCAAACAGATGCGGTGATTTTAGGCTCATTAGCTTAATGAGCCTCACCCTCAAGATATTGTTGAAAATAATACAAAATCGTGTATACAAACGCTGCGAGAACGAGTTAGGTGCTGAACAATTTGGTTTTCGAGACGGACTAGGAACAAGAGAAGCTCTCTTCTGTATACGACTTCTCATACAGAAAAACGTGTTTATTTGCTTTATAGATTTCGAAAAAGCTTTCGACCAAGTCAAGCATGGATTATTGTTTGAGTACCTCGAGCAGAAAGGTATAAACAACTACGATCTTAGATTACTAAAATACCTCTATTATAATCAGGTAGCTACCATTAAAGTGGATAAGATGTTTACAAGGAAGATACCAACTGAACGTGGTGTGCGCCAGGGGTGTGTTTTATCACCAACACTTTTTAATGTTTATTCAGATGAGATATTCAAAGAATCGATATTGGATAGAAAGGAGGGTGTAAAGATTGGAGGAGAAATAATCACCAACATAAGATACGCCGATGACACTGCCATACTGGCTGAAAACCTGGAAGATCTACAGGCACTGCTTAACTCAGTGTACGAGGCGAGCAAAACTGGGGGCCTCGAGATAAATGTTGGTAAGGCAAAATGAAACTGAATATTTCGGGCATATCATCAGAGGACCCAAGTACTCTCTGCTCCCCCTTATTGTCCAAGGAAAAGTGGAAGGCACTCGTTGGATTGGACGTAAACAACAGTCATGGCTGCGAAACATAAAGCAGTGGACAGGACTGCAACCTGAAAAACTTTTCAGAGCGGCCGCCGACCGTAACACCATTCAAAATGTTATCACTACGATGATCGCCAACGTCTGAAGACAGACAGGGCACCGGGAGAAGAAAACTTAACATTCAAATATGTTAAGATTTTTGTTTAATTTGTATTCTCTTTGACACAATATGTACTGTGTAATATTAACTTTAGTGCTGCGTAATAACTATTATTATTATAGTACTATTCTGATGTGTGTTTTCCGAAAGATAAATAAGGCTTTGAATCCACACTCAAATTATTCTCAGGCCAAGACCTAAATCACACCAGAATTTAATTAAAATCATAAAAAAAATATGAAAAACTAATAGAAGAAGTAATTCCTTTGTTAAATTTTAAAATTAAAAACTGCACTGCAAATTGGCAAGTACGTTGTTCCGTTTTCAGACTAGAGCAATTTGTTATATGTGCGGAATTTAGATAGATCGCATAATACGCTCTCGAAAACGATTTCATTGAAGCGTGTGCAAAAATAATAGTTTTATTGATGACAAAACATGGCGAGAATATTTTTACATAATAAAGTGGTACTCCATGTGCTCTCGCTTATTAGATTTGTAGGCATATACTGATGCTGGAAATAAAAATGAGAGAATAAGACATTAAATAATTAGCGCTGCGTTTTGTTGTTCATTCATTGTTCTAGATTCTCTAAAAGTTGCATGTAATACTAAAAAATAAATGGTTAGTAAAAATTAAAAATAATATTGAAAAAACGAAGAGAAAATATAAGAATATATATGTCACAGTGCCAACTAAATTTATCGTAAAAATTGCTCTATACAATAATTATCATTTTTTTCAATGATCATAAACTCTTTCACGACTAGTTAAACAATTTCTTCAATTAGAGGTTAATTACAAGTCATATAATAAATCCTATATTATTTCATTAATTTTGCTCTTAATGAAGGACACTTAAGAAATGTTGTTTGATGACATTAAGCTACATGTGATATTAAGTGATTTTTGATCGATTATTTTGCAATTATGTTTTTAATTGTGCGATTATCGCCATGTTTTATCAGGGAAATCTAAATTATTCTTAGGCATTTTAGCGGCGCTTTTCGAACTTTCGCCTCAAATTTCAATATAAGAAAATGAATATCGTACTCGCAGAAAAAAAACGAATTTTCTCTTTCTCGTTGTCACAACATATGATAAAGTGATATATAAACCTTAGGTGAATGTTTAATCTAAGGTATAAACGCAGTAATTATCTCGTAACCTGAGCGAGTATGTTTTCACTTTGTACCGACACATAATTTATTTATCCCTCAAAGGACCATAATCATAAAACACTCCGCTGCTGTAGAGTAGTTTAAAATTTCAGAAAGGCAGTCTAAGAAGTTTTGTTTTATTCTCGTTAATGTAATCCGTTTAGTTTATGGCGAGTTTATATCGTTGCATAATAAAAGAGCAAATTGCTTCAGCGCCGTTTCGCCGTTTAACTAAATTTATGAAACTTATCCGACGAAAACTTTAAAAATCTTAGTCTGCTTTTGTGGTATAAAGCAGAGTTGTGTAGCATTTAATTAAAAGTTGCGCCATTTCATAAAATCATTCGTCCATAGATGTCGTAATTACAGATATCCCTCGACGGATATCATTAAGGACAGTATCATATATACCTACCTAAAAATATTGCTATTTATATCCAGATCTAAGAGGAAAAGTTGTTATTGGTTTGCAAACTATTTGAATAACAGGAAATTCAATATTTCACCTAATATTCTACTATTAAGAATTTTATTTTGCCATTTTTGAATTATTTATCGTTCACTATTCTACATGCGAAGGGCTAAGTCCGTTATCAAAAAAGGGCTAAGTCTCGTTATCAAAAAATAGAAAAGCTGCAGGTCCAGATGGAATCTACTCGGAAGTCATTAAAATCTTAAAGAATGAGGAGTCACTGAACGTGATAGTCTCTCCGACTGGCTTCAATCAACATTGGTAACGCTTCCAAAAAAGAGCTCGGCAAAAAGATGACGATTACCGGCTTGTCAGCTTGATTAGTTACTTTCTTAAGATTTTCCTAAAGATCATCCATAAGAGAAATTATGTAAAATGCGAGTCCTTTATGGGCCAATCTCAGTTCGATTTTCCTAACTAGTTCGGCACGAGAGAAGCCCTGTTTGGTATCCAGGTGTTGGTTCAGAGGTGCACGGATGCCTCTGTTCCTGTTTATGCCTGTTTCATAGACTAGTAGAAGGCTTTTGACATGGTGCAACATGAAAAGCTTATGAAAAGAAAATCCTTAAAGACGTGGGCTTGGTTAATAGAGACCTCAAAATAATCGCAAATCTCTACTGGTACCAAACTGCACAAATTAAGGTAGATCAACAAATATCAGACGGAGTTAAAATCAAAAAGGGTGTCCGACAGGGTTGCATCCTTTCACCATTACTTTTTAACATTTACTCAAGCAAAATATTCGAAAATGCCTTGGAAATCTGCCTTGAAGGAATTTCCATTAATGGCGTTAACATAAACAACCTTAGGTGCGCTGACGACACCGTTATAATCGCGGATTCGCTGGGAGGTCTTCAGATTCTACTTGACCAGGTGGCAACTAGTAGCGCAGAATTTGGATTTTATTTCAATATAAAAAAAACAAATGGATGGTTATTGATAAGAACCAAGTTGGAAGAGGTATTCTGCAGGTGCAGAGCCAGCAGATAAAGCGCGTTCAGTCATACAAATATCTTGGATGCCAGGTCAACGAGAACTAGGATAATATGCAGGAGGTTCGTGCCCGAATTGAACAAACCAGAGCATCATTTGTAAAAATGAAGTCCGTGTTGTGTTGCCGAAGTCTGTAGCTCTCCGTTCGCACTCGAGTACTACGTAGCTACGTCTTCGTCGTCTTCAGTATTCTCTATTATGTAATTGAGGCGTGTGACAGAAGCCATGTGTGAAAAGTTGGAAGCTTTCGAAATGTGTACATATCGACGGATGTTGAAAATATCCTGGATGGACAGAGTGCGCAGTGTAGATGTACTTGGAAATATGTCAAAGGATCCCGAAGTTAAGGAAGGAACAAAAGTTGGAGTACTTTGGATACATTCTCAGAAACAAAAAATACGGACTTCTAAAATTAATAATAAAAGGAAAAATCGAAGACAAAAGAGGACCCGGTCATCGAAGAATATCGTGGCTGAAGAATTTGCGAAAATGGTATGGTGAGACTACGAGAAGTCTCTTTAGAAAAGCGGTCGACAAAGTATAGATAGTGCTGATGTTTTTCGTTGTGAAATTTCCTGAATATTAATTAAAGTTCAAAATAAAGGCACACATGAAAATTATATCATATATTGGTCACATTGCATGAGCTAATACTTTTCGGTTTCTGAGAGCTCCGCGCGGATCGCTCCGTTCTGAGACCAATTTTGTTCCTTCTTTATATAAATGATATGCCCACCTTAGACATCAGTGGACAATTCACCATATTCGTGGACGACACAACTAT
This sequence comes from Pissodes strobi, assembly GCA_016904865.1. NCBI lineage: Eukaryota > Metazoa > Arthropoda > Insecta > Coleoptera > Curculionidae > Pissodes > Pissodes strobi. Next base: position 328,755 of record MU182317.1, read on the forward strand.
ATTATCGCATGGTATCGACTTTGAAGCATTATGGAACATAATTTCTTCGGTTTTATTAAAATTTAAGATTTTAATAAAACAAATATGCTCGTAGTTGGTTTCAAATGTGACATGAAGGGGTTGGGGATACTTCTCTTGAGAGCCGACCAAATACCGAATTCCTAGGCCTTAAAATAGATAAGGAGCATAATCTCATATTGTTTATCTTGCCAGGAAAGTAGCCTCAGGTTGCTTTGCAGTCAGGAATTAGGACCCCAAATAGGTAGAATGGTGTAATTTTCTCTAATCGAGTCACGTTTTAAATATGGTATACCTATCGACTTATTTATTTTAGAAACGGTGTGTCGTCGACTTTGTGTTAACTATAACACTTGACAGTATCTATACGTTTATATATTTATTTATCAAAAAGGACCTTAAATGGGCTTCTATCTTACATCTCTTTAAACGAAGAGTCCACAAGGTGCTGCTTGGTAAGGCCTATTATAGCTTAAACGAGTTCTATAGTGATAGATTGTGATATCTTGTGCTTGCTTATATGATCGATTTTGTTTTGTATTTTCTTTGTATCACCTTATTTTCTTTTAAAGGTTTGTTTTTATTTTAGTGTAGATTTTAATATCAATTTTTGATTTTCAATTTTTATCGATCTCTAATTTTTACTTTAATTAAGCATCGTATAATTTAGGCCATCAGTTTGTCAATGAGATATCTTATCTTTGGACAATAAAGCTTATTTTGATTTGATTTGATTCGATTCTTTAATGTGCTTTATATTCCCGTCTCGTTGTAATGGTTTGGACCATCTGTTTTAACAACAGCCTTTTATTTCATTGTCCTCCGGAAATGTGAAGGGGGTCACACATGTGCTTGTCTAGATAAATGTAAAAAATATTTAGTGAATTTCGAGAACTTGTATAGGATATTTGCTTGTATGGTCTTATGACTCTTTAATTTGATAAAGTGCATGTCTTGTGGCGGATTTTAATTCGAAGGCATCTTATATCTACTTGTTGATCAGATTGTTAGACCTTCTATGCTTGTTTTCAGTGATTTACATGTTTTCAAGGTCATTTAGTAATTCAAAACATCTCTATTTAGTTTATTTGAGCTTTTTGATAACTTCCCTAGAAGCATTAGTTTGATTATGGCTGATTAGCAAGTTTAAATTTTAAAAGAGATGAGGATCACACAGTAAGTAATATTCAACACATGTATGGAAAAATGGATTGCAACACGCCTGTGATACTAATCGCTTTCTTAAAACCTAAAGATTGATTTTTATGTCTTTTTTGTAAGTGGTCGTAGGAAAGACAGTGTACATTACTCGTGCGAGAGTACTTTCAACACTTGTCATGTAATGTACTATTTATTTACTGGGGACGCCACATACCTACAATCAATTTTAAAAATTACTATTTTTAACACCCGCGAAATATCGACAGGAATGTTTGAAATATTTAGCAGAAACCTCAACCACCTCCTCTTGAATCATTGATGGCGCGGCATCAATTATGTAAAATCAGCTGAATGAATTCTTTTTGATATCCTAAAGGGCCGATGCTAAAAAGAAGACCAAGAGGGTCGGATACAGCGACAGCACAAATGCAATTTATTTTTCATATAAGTTTTAATATTAACAAATTTAAAAAGACAAAATTTAATTGTTTTCCATTGACGACTTTGAATAATCATCATGAATAGTTTATAGTTTGCATGTATATTATATTTTACTGATCAAATGAAATATGCGACGCTTAACCATACCTACTACTTTTATTGGCATTTAATTTTGATTTATAGGCATGAATAAAATAAATTAATTAAATTAATTACATTTATATACAAGATAAAATTGCTTTTATGTGCAAAATTTAAAATGGAGCTAAAATAAAAACCTGCTTAAACCATATCGATCATTTCCTACTAAAAATACATATTTTTTAATAACATTGAGTAATTTTATTCGCTAACGCACTAACTGGTTTGAAATATTTGAAAGAATACAAGTTTTAAGCAAGAAAGTTTTACAGGTACCCCAAAAAAGCTAACTGAAGACAGGTTTTAATAAATCACACTGATGGACGGTTTTCTGCCAGTTATGAAATACTAATTTATAATACTGCACTACCTATGCATTCAATATATTTTTATTTGAAAATATTAAAAACAAATAAAACATGTCGATTCCATTTACATTTACTGAAATGTATTAATGAATATTTAATGAAAAGAGGATTAAATGGCAAAAGAGAGGCAAAAGGCAAAGTAGTTTGAATCAACATTCATAAATAAATTCGTTTACTAGTTTGTTTTATGTACTGCTGTATGCACTTAAATTAAGGTTAAACTAGGATTAATTCTAATGCCGTATTTAGGAGCTGCACTTCCCTAGGCTGAACCTGTACCAGGGAAAATATACTTTTTTAGATTAACCTACAAAAACGGTATTTTCACAATTATCCAATTAAAAACTCCAAAATAAGCTTTAAAAATTGATTATTGAATCAGACTGAATTGATGAGATGATAGGAATGATAAGAACTGAACTTTATTAGGGTAATATACTTTAGTGGTTTCAAATATAGAACTTTTCCAAGCTATCTAACTAAAACGATAATGTCATATTATCTTAATGGCTTTTACACCTACACTTCGTACTAATAAAGCTATTTATAAAATCTTCATAACTTTGTTGTCTTATAATGCCACTTTCATTGTATAAAGTAAAGCCAACGCGTTGTACCTGTCTTCTAATATGGAGGTCCAAGGCCTGTTTCTCATCAACTTGATAAGTGCATTCTTAAGGCAATCACAATATTAGGAAAACAACCTAATGCTTTTTCAAAACCACCTCCTTGACTATTTCATCGCCATTTTTTTTAACTCTTTTCAAAAGGGGTGTGAGTTCGACCTAGGCGTCGACAACTTCTAAAATTTTTGGCATGGAACTTCCCACGTCGCCGTCCTCAAAGTTCTGAGGTTCAGCCTGATTTGAGCAAGTAGGAGTACCTGTATATCATCATTTTTTGGAACAGTAGAGCAACTTATCTTAAACTTCTGGCATACGACGTGACTTAGCTTCTTCATTCTTCTTTTGCCTCTCTTTTGCAATCTATCGGTTGGCACTACCGCTTTTTAAATTCCTCTTTCTTTTTATGTCAATTAGTTTGTATTGCAGGCAGTCCATAATACTAGATTAAACTACACGACAAAATCGAAAAATATATATTGTTACGTTATTACCGGGTGCCGTGTGAATAAAATTGGTATTTAAACAGTCTAAACTTCAACTAATTGATTATTATTTATCTATAAATAAGTTATGATCTATGTCGAAATTACTTTGAACGCTTGAACCACTGCAGAAGATGCGTGCGCCTTCCTTTATGCGACAGCAACGCTTTCTAGAATTATTGTCTCTCTCCCGTATGCGCCACGTGTTAGGCCTCTTTCAGACGATACGGATTTTAGCCGGTCCGGTTTTATTGATTTTAACGTGAGTGGTGCATTAAAACCGAGTGTCGGTCTTTATACTCGGATTAAACTAAATGGCCTCTTTCAGACGATACGGAATGAAAAAGAATCGCGGAGCGGCGGCGTCCGTATACGGTCGTATAGCTGCCGGATGTTCGACTGGGATTCTGCGGCGCCGTGTCGTGTAGAGAGGGGCAGAAGGCCTAGTCAATAATTGTGACAATAATTATTAGTTTAATGCACTACTGGACTACACGTTAAAACCAATAAACCGGACCGGCTAAAATCCGTATCGTCTGAAAGAGGCCTTATGTATCGCCTTCGCGCAACAATCGGCTGGCAGACAGTGAGAGATATTCTCGTCTGGCTGGTCAAATACCACAATAAGTTAAACCAAATGCAAATGATGAACGATGATTACGATCACCAAACTTGTGCCACACTCTCTGTTTAATAGCAGAGAGTAAGGTTATAGTTTATATATAATAATATTAAAATAATATGAACAATAAAAAACAAACGAGTTCAAGACCAGACAGTAAACAGACATTAGTTATATTGGGGTGTGCAAATCCTGCTGCTCAGTGAGGGATAGGTTCGGTTAAGGGCGCCAGCAGCTCTACCAGTCGAACCGCAAACTACCTATAATGTACTAGGTACCACTCCTCAGTAACTAAATAAATTTATGACTGAGTTTGCAAGTAAGTAATGAGGTATCAGACAACAAAAAATTAAATTTTTAAAAACAAAGTTTACGTTTATAGATAGTTGTAACAGATGTCTTGCTATTGAAGTTCTTAGTTATAGCAGTAGTGATAATTATATGCAATAAATCAATAAAATTCAAAAACCACTCACTGACAACTAGATCAGTTAAAATTAAATGGTACTAAAGTTATTCGGTATCCAATGTTTAATTAAGAGATGCAATGAATCAATTCGATCAAGTGAAGCTAATAATTATGAAATCAGTACAATGAAAATCAATTAACAAATTAATCAACGAAGTAAATCGCCAATCATTAATCAAATAATATAAAAAATAATTTAATGAAATTAATTAACAAATTAATTAGTGAAGTAAGTCACCAACTATTAATCAAATAGTATGAAGTTAATTCAATGAAACTAATTAACACATTAATTAGTGAAGTAAGTAGGTTCCTTGCGCCTAATTCATCAAAAATACACACCGGTAACTAATGATAAGGTATACAAGGACTTTTTTATGTGGTTTTCGCTCAGTCCCATAAAGATGGTCTGTAAAATTATAGATATGGAGCTATCAACCACTACTATCAAATGACCGTCGAAAAGTAACATGGCCGTGGCCCATCCACCTCGACCAAGTGTTCCTTCAAAAAAAAAAACTTCGAAAGTGTACTAAACTCTCTAGTACTAAACTTGCACTTGTATAAAATTTGGCACATTTAAATACGTATTTCGAGACCAAATAAAAAAAAGAAGCAATAGATGATCCTGCCCCAACTGACTGACGTCTATGCGAACCATAATCAAGGATAATTAAATAAATTAATAAATTGTAACAATTATTCTAGTACAATTAGGTCAGTGAAATAGTACCAACGTTATTTTGGATAACCGCAACCCTACTCCACATCACGGACGCGGTACAAATTACCGTCCCGTGTTGAGAACGTTGAAGCAGGTATCAGGGCTATATATATTTACTGCATTTAACGATACAACTGATGGTGTTGTCAAAATTCGATTAAATATTCGAAAATATCAGATGTGCTTAATATGAACCAAATTTAAGCTAATTTTAAATATACGCGATTTAAAATGTTACACTTGTTTACTATTTATTTACTAGTACAAAAAAACCTGATTTTAAAATTTTAAGTAGACTCATCTTTCACCTGGACAGTAGTACAGTTTGTATTGCGGGCCACCTTTCTGGTCGGGGCCCATAGGTTGCAGCCTAGGTAGCTTATTTATATATTTGGCCCTATGATGTATTCGGTATATATTCAAAATGTCGGAGGTTACTCAGGTTACATCATTCATGTTGACATCGAACCGTAAGCGAGTCAGCAGATGTAGAATTTTGAAGTTGTTGGTAAATAAAATACTTATATTAAGAAGCAATAACACTGGTTTATTAAGAATACTTTTTGGGCATAAACGTTGTTTTAAGGTTGTGACATAATCGTATTATTTTGGTGTTATCCTGACTTGTTTAACATGTCTTCTCTTTTCCTCAAACTTTTTTGATAACTTGGACAAAATATCTTTCTTTAGAAGGTTTATATTAAGAAACTGATTCTGAAATAAACTGTATGGTTTTAGAAACTTTTAGTGCATCCCAATCACCGATGTTTGAACACTATTTTATTAAGCAACGCCACTCCTGATCAAGAGAAACTTTTGGGGCGCTTGATATTTAATTTTCATATATTTGGTAATCCTTATTAATGAATGCCTATAAACAAGCTCCTGTTTTTAAAATTAGGTGTTTTATTTGCAGTTATAAGTAACAAAAATATATCCCAGCCAGGAGGAGTTTTTTAAAGCACTTTGCGAACATTGCTTCTTAATTTCATAACTTGAATTTATAAGTGATATTTTCATCTTGACAGTACCATACGCAAGCTGAATTAAAAGGGATTTATATCGCAGCAGAATTTCCAACCCTTATTTAAACAAAAGTAGGTAGGTAACTAAATAATAAAATTTTCCAAGTAGAGCACCCGTTTTTCATGTCTCATAAATTAAAGATATCCCAGCGAGCAACGACAAATAAAAAATTTCAGTCGCCTGTTATTTATGGTGTATTTCTATGAAATATTCCTCGTAAGTGCTTTAATTCTTGCCTTTTTATTCTCGGCACGAACTGATGTAATTTTTAATTAATTTCGTTTAGTATACGAAAGACATTTTTAAATTTTCCTCGAAATTTATATCGTGATATTTGAAGTCATTTGTATTTCGCTAAGCAGCGTTCATATACGTAATATCTCCTAGGAGATACAGCTATCTCAGTGCGATCAGTTTTATTGTTAAAATATTTTCATCAGAAACAATAAAGGTGATGATACAAATAGCATGTGTGATAATCAAGAGATGACAGAGGAAGCACATACTTTAAAATAATTTTAAACATATTTGAGATTAAATTTCTCGTATTTAATAAAAGGCATGGATTTATTACACAAATAAAACAGTACGTACATGGGAGAATGTTTGAAATAGTAAATTATTTTAATATCCCTATTATATTTGTAATTAACTCCCTTGAGTTAATTCAACACGCAACTGTGTGGGGTTCAGTGGCGGATTTACCGGTACGCTAAGTACGCTGCAGCGTAGGGCCCCGGGCAGCCTGGGGGCCCCGCAGGGGTCCACCTTACTTTCAAGAGTATACTCCAAATTCCAAATTTATAAAAAAAATCTGTTAAATTAAATAAAATCTAAGGCACCCCTCGAGTAATAATTATAATGAATTAAAATCCAGGAAACTATAATCACGACACACTACACACCAAAAGTTAATTACATTACTACATCCAAAAACTTATGCCTATACCTATTTACCTATCATTTTTATTATAACGTTCAGTAAAGACTGTAAAGACGTAAAGAGTGCTTAAACAAAGTCATTTCCTTCGAGCAAAAATTTAAAATTGACAACGCTGTTTCCTGTTTAGATGTTGACGTCGCACGAATCGTGTCGCAACGGGCAACGCGTCGGCATCTTCTTTTTATTATGTCTATAGAGCATAAAATCCCATTAATTTGTTTCTTGGTGGTTTAGTTATACAGCAATTTTGAGTCGATAAGCGTTACATTTTTGAAGTTTTTCTATTTTTTATTAAGTTTGCATTGCAGAGGTGTTTGGGTTAGCAGGGGGCGGGGTACGGGGTCCCGTTTTCGTCCAGGATCTTCTTTTTACCCCGGCTACATCCCCTGAAAATGTCAGCCCCCCACTTATGCGGGAACATGCCATACATATCCGAGCGTGACAGCTCCGAGCGTGACGCGTGATGCGTGACGTGTGACGGTTTTACTGAATTCATCCCCCAGGAAAAAACGCAAAACGGGCCTAAAGAAGTTTTCATTTCAAAAAATTGGAACGTTGCAACGAATCATTTGCTGAATTGGATACAACCTTTGGTGGATATCAAGACTTAGCTTTATAGCCAGACTGTATTAATAACGATGTGATTAAATTATGCCTAGCTAAAGATTTTTCATATTTTCAAAATTATGACCATAATAATAGATATCCCAAATCTGAAATTACATGCGAAAAGCATAAAAGATATTTTTCTAATAGTTGTTTTTCAAAGACTCTAAGGGACGGACAACAGATAAAAAGACAATGGTTATGTTACTCACCAAGCAGTGCATTGGTTTATTGTATTGCCTGTAAAGTGTTCTCAAAGGTAGAATCAAAATTTAAAACCGAACAACGATTGGTCTAATATTTTGCGGTTACTGGATACGCACCAGGAAAGTAAAGGTCACAAGCAGTCAATTTTAACATGGTTTTCAAGAAAGACAAATAAACATACTATCGACAAAGAACTAGAAGAGCAGACCAAAAAAGAAATTATCCACTTTTACCAAGTATTGCAAAGAGCCGTAGCAGTTTTAAAATGTTTGTGCCAAAGATGTTTAGCATTAAGAGGACATGAAGAAAAATAGGGCTCACCCAATAATTGAAATTTTATGGGAATTATTGAGTTAATTTCAGATTTTGACCCTTTTTTGCAAGAATATTTAAAAAAATGCCAGTCTACATCAGGAAAAACTGTATCTTATTTGTCCAAAACTACGTACGATTAATTTATTGCTATAATGGGAAAGCAAGTATTAAGAGCTATATATCGATCAAATAAATAATAATGATGTTCAGTACTATTCTATAATTATAGATTCTACACCGGACTTAGCACACCTTGACCAACTAGCTATTGTTGTAAGATATTGTTATCAAGGATGACCGTACGAAAGGTTTTTGACTTTCATTCCCATTGAAAATCACACATCAGAATATTTGTTTCAAGAAATATTTTTAAATAAATGTGGTCTCTCTCTTTACAAAACATTAGAGGACAGTCATACGACAACGCAGCCAAGATGAGTGGTCGATATAATGGAGTTCAGGCTCGTTTTAAGTCAATAAACAAGTTTGCAGATTTTATACCTTGTTCGGCACATTCATTGAACCTGGTGGGAGTCGAAGCTGTAAAATTAATGCCAGAAGTCGTTGATTATTTTGGTATTATCCAGTCCCTTGTTTTTTTCTCCGTGTCACCCCATAGGTGGAATATTGTATCAACTATCGCCAAACTTCAATACGCTCTTAAATATTTAAGTCTAACAAGACTTATGAAGATTATGAAGCTGTTAGAGCACTTAAAATTGGATACGATGATATTTCAAAATCTTTAAAACATATTTACATGAATGAAAGAGAAAAAACTGATTGCAGAAACGAAGCCAAGAACTTATACAAAAAGATGATTAAAATAGAATATGCTATGTTAACATTAATTTGGGAAAAAAGTTCTAAAGCGCTTTAATAAAGTTTCTACCAAATAATTGCAATCGCCTGGTTTGGATATACAAGAAGGGTACCATTTATTGGATTCTTTAAAACAATTTTTACAAGGCGTCAGAAAAAAATCTGAATCAGAAACCTATAAATTGGAACCAAATGCTAAAGAACTAAGCGAAGATATTGAAAAAGAATTTGCTGAATCCAGTAACCGTAAAAGAAAAATATTGCTAGCTAATAAGGAAACTGAGATGTCCATGTTTATTGGAAAAGTAAAATTTAGAGTTGAGATTATCAACAGGCTTGGATTTTTTGATAAACGACTTACATCGCCGAAGTTCTGTCTATCGAGATATAACAGTTAAATTTAAATGTTTATTTGATATAGGGGATATCTCAAATGACGATATTGATGCGGAGGGCTTTAAAAAACTCTTAGAATATTACAACGAAGATCTTGAAGAAGAACTCATTAGCGAAGCTTTGCAGTTCAAACAATGTTTTAAAATATTTAACCCTGAAAAAAAACACGACTTGCTCAACAATGTTAATTATCATCTATAGTAAGCAAATGATAGATGTATTTCCCAATTTATACACCACCGTAAATATATTTTTAACGCTACCCGTAACTAGTTGCGAATTTCCAAATTAACAATAATAAAAAATAAATATAGAACTGTTATGACAGAGAAAATATTGCAATTTTTGGGAATACTTTCAATTGAAAGTGATTTGACTGGTAATTTAAATTACGATGATGCAATAAGGGAATTTGCCGATATTAAAATTAGAAAAATAATGTGTTTTTGTGATTTTTGTTTGTTTCCTATATGTTCATATTTTATATAGGTATATCCTTACTACCTAGTTTTTTTCTGTTGTACCTTTAGTACTTTATATTTTTGTAGTTTTGAAAACTCTTACTTTACTATTAGAAAACTGGTTATTTTTGTTTTAGTATTTTTGAGTTTTTATTTGTTTGTTTGTCTAAAATGTTTGTATTTTATTTTCTTAATTTTTAATGCTATACTTAGTTCCTTTTTTATTTATGTGATTTTGTATATTATTATGTAGAATGTACCTGAATTACTTTTAAGTTATTTGATTATTTTAATTTCATCGATAGTTTTCCTATTTACTTAATATTTTTAATTTTGTTTCGTTTTGATTTTGTTTTAACTTAACAATAGATTCTAAAATGAAAATGTTTGTTTTATCTTGTCCTTTGTATTAAAAAAATAAAAATAAAAAGAAGGGCGTAGGGGCCCCAAAAATTACGTAGCGTAGGGCCCCATAAATCGTAAATCCGCCACTGGTGGGGTTCTTAAATATTCCCTGGCAATGTTTTACAAAGCACACTGGTTTTTAATGTCTTCAAAGAAAAAAATCGGGCTGGGTTAAATCAGGCAGTTTTGACGGCCTCTCGTGAAAAAAGTAATGCGGCGATGCCCGACACCATTTTTTCTCGTAACAAATATTAATCTGCTTTAATTGAGTTCTATATTTCCTAATATAGAAGTGCAAATGTTATTTTTTCTGACTATTACATTGCAGTTTTACACGGTCTCAGCAGCGGCAAAAACGGCCTGGCATTTTACTGTTGTCTATAGTTCTTTCTCAGCATAAAATATAAATTTTCGCATTGTTGGATGAAATAAAGCCCATATACCTTTGTCTGGCAAACATTAACCGAATTATAGAATTTACTCATTTTATTTTTTCGCTAAATTTTTTCCATTCTGTCGAAGATGAGCCGAAAAACGATGCTCCTGATTTGCCATCCAAAACTAACTCAACTCAAATTTTATGTACATCAAATATTTCTATCGAACTTTTTATCCAGTTAACCACCATCGTCGCTTGATATTTTCTTATAAGACTTGTTTAATAATACATTTAAAATATCCACATTTTCGTTCCAATCATCTTCGGCCAATTTTATTAAATTTTTCATTCGAAGTTATTGCCCACTTTACAGTTTTCATCCGCTTAAATTTTTATATTTTGCCTGGATATTGGATTCTGAAATTATGGGTTCATATGTCAGCTTCCATTCTGCAGACTCAGCGTCTATCGTAATAGCTGGTCTAGCTTAAAATTGTGAAACTCTATGTAAAAATGCGACATGTGTTTGAATAGGGTATTTGTCGATTGTGATTTTTCTGGACTACATGAAAAGCATAAAACAAAGTGGAATATTGATATGTTATGAAGAAATGTAAGTTTGGAATACTAAGTAGGTAAATAATATATTTATACGCTGAGTATTGTGACCTATTGCTTTAAGGTGCATTCTTAAAATTGTGAAGATTCGTTAGTTTCTAATTTTTATAGATAGAAGAAATCTGAAGTTCGGAGTCCGTGTTCGCATCAATTCTAATTTTGAGATAATATGTCCCAGGCCTCTACAAGACGTTACTTTATCTCTTGAGTCTTTATTTAATAAGGTCACTTTTTCATGTCATCTTTTGATAAGGAAGCCTTAATCTTCGAAGCAGCTTCATTTGTCTACGGGTAGTCTAATTTTGAATTTTCCTTATTGTGAAGGAGAGTTTCCAAATGACTTTCTACGATTTGCAATAATGCCTTGCCGTTGTTCTCTTCTGACAGGTAGTTGTGTCAAAAACATTCCAAATATGTATATATTTTCAGTTATTATCTGTCATTTTCAAGGTAGAGGAGCTGGATGATAGAATGCGCTCACCATTTGATATCCCAAACACTTTCTACCAAACCTTTAACATTTGCTTTTCCTTCATAGAAATAATTCCAATATGTCCAGAGTGAACTAGTTCTAAAGTCTTCTTTCTATGTTACGAAGAGATACTATCTTATTTCTTTCAAGTTATTTTTTCTTTATAAGAGCACAGCTTATATTCTATTATTTGAAGCTTCCTTAACTCATCTGTAATATTTTTTCTCCCATTTTTATGTTTTCTCGTAGCAAATATTCTGCAATCCATGTGTCTTAATTGTCTTCGTTCAAGGTTCTTCATTTACTGTTTAAAACTTCCTTAACTTCTTTGGCCATTTCAGTTAGTTGTTACTATTTCTTCATCATCTTTCAGTTTCCTCTAACTTCTTTCGCTCTCAGTTATCTGCTTTTGGCAATTATCCTACAATTCTTGTAACGCGTTCGTCTTCATTCAGGGTCCTTTTATTTTTTGAAACTTTAATAACTTCTCTACAGCTCATGTATCAATTTATCAACTGAATTTCCTATACAATTATTTCATCTTCATTTCTTCGATTTCTCTTGACTTGCCAAAAGCAGTGCGATTCCACTGGCATTACTTTTGGCAATCCATATGACGTGTTCGTCTTAGCTCAAGATTGTCCAATTATTATTTGAATCTTCCATAACTCCTTTGGCTATTTTAGGTACGTATCCATTTATGGAATAAACTACCTGTACTATCGTCTTCTTGACAATTGTTCAGAGTTCTCTTTCGCTTTCTCCGCTCATTGCTTTTGGCAATAATTATTCTGCAATCCATGTTAATTGTTCGCCTTTGTACAAAGTTTATTATCTTTGACTAAATTACCTTCATAACTTTTCAGTTTCCTCTTTAACTGATTCCACTCTCATTGCTTTTGCTAATTAATATTCGTCCATCTACATGACACGTTCGTCTTCCTTCGACTTTCTTCCCTTATTATTTGAAACTTTCTTAAATCCTGTGGCCATTTCACGTACCCTTTTCAACCGCATTACTTGTACTATTTCTGTGGTCTCATCAATTCTATTTTAAGGGAATTGAGTCTTGATTTAATAAGATCCCTTTTCATGTCATCCATTAATAAGGAAGCCTTGATCTTCGAAGCAGCTTCATTTGTTTAACAATCTAACAATTTTGGCTTTTCTTTATCGGAAAGAAGAGTCCAACTGGACTATTTCAAGCAGATCCAGTCAGACAATTTAGTAAATGTTAATGCTTAAAAATAATTTGGGGATTACAATCCAAAGTTACCAAATGACTTTCTACTATTAACAACAATGCCTTGCTGTCATTCTCTTCTGACAGATAGTTGTGTCCAAAGCGTTCGAAATATGTATATATTTTCAACTATTATCTGTCATTTTCCAGATCAACCTTTAATCAAATCAAACTAAACCCTTAGCCTTTGCTTTTTCTTAATCGAAATAATTCCAACATGACCATAATGAACCAGTTCTAAATATGTTACGAAGATATATTATCTTATTTCTCTAGAGTATTTTTTTTTCATAAAAGCACAGCTCTTATTTTATTATTTGGAACTTCCTTAACTCATCTGTAATATTTTTTCTTCCATTTTTCGGATTCCTCTTAGCAATCCATGTATCGTAATCGTCTTCGTTCAAGGTTCTTCATTTACTATTTGAAGCTTCCTTAACTTATTTGGCCGTTTCAGTTATTCGATACTACTTCTTCATCATGTTTCAGATTCCTTTAACTTCTTTCCCTCAGTTATCTGCTTTTGCACAATTATCCTGGAATTCATGTGACGTGTTCGTCTTCATTCAGGGTTCTTCCCTTATTTTTTGGAACTTTAATAACTTCTCTACATTACATGTATCAATTTATCAACTAAATTTCCTATGCTATTCGTACTTCGTATTTCCTACACGTGAGTAGGACCAAGAATTTCTAAACACTGTTTGTCTGGTTCTTTCCACTGGTGGACAGTGGGCATAAAACATGCTCCATTATTTCTTCGTCCTCCAAATACAAGCGGCATTCCGTTTCTTCGGGAAGCCCTATCATGTTCATGTGTCTTCTTAGTCTTCTTAGTATGTCCAGGTATCCAGATCAGTGTACGTTTATTTTCTCTGCATAGTTTGGTGAGTAGTTCCTGGCAGTTCCATACTGCCTTGGATGAACAACGGCTAGATTCAAAAGCTTTCAAAGCCGGTAGACTGTCCGAGAATATTTTGACTGACTTGCCTTTTCGAGTTTCTATCGATGAGCCACTGTGCAGTCATACAATATATCCTATACTGTTACTTTATCCTCGTTTTTTCGTTTCCTCTTCTCTTGACTTGCCAAAATCAGTGCGATCCCACTCGCATTGCTTTTGGCAATCCAAATGACGTGTTCATCTTAGCTCAAGATTTTCCAATTATTATTTTAAACTACCATAAGTTCTTTGACTATTTTAGGTACGTATCCACTTCTAGAATGAATTACCTGTACTATCGTCTTCTTCACAATTGTTCAGTTTCCTATTTCGCTTCCTCCATTCATTGCTTTTGGCAATCATTATTCTAGAATTAATGTTAATTGTTCGCCTTCATACAAGGTATATTATTTTCTCTAATCATTTCAGTTATCAGCGTATGAACTGAATTACCAGCACTATTTCTTCATAACTTTTCAGTTTCCTCTTCAACTTGTTTCACTCTTATTGTTGCTTTTGCTAGTTATTATTCATCAATCTACATGACATGTTCGTCTCCCTTCGACTTTCGTCACTTATTATCTGAAGCTTCCTTAAATCCTATGGCCATTTCAGGTATTCTTTTCAACCGAATTGCTTGTACTATTTCTTCATAAGTTTTCCGATTCATCTTTAGCTTCTGCCACTCTCATTGCATTTGGCAATTCTATTCTCGGTAATTATCATTCTTCGTACAAGATAATAATCTTAAGATACATTCAAAATAATACAGTTTCCTTGTAATCATGAATTTTTCTATTACCTTAAAGTCGAAGAATCCACTTTCAGTTATTGCAGTGGCTTAAATTCAAACAAATTTCGCATGACCTCTGTAATACCTACCGTTCCTGAGGTATGGGACATTACTCAAAAAAAAATTGTCAAATAATTAAATAAAAAAATGTGTATGACAATATTCTTTCGACTCAATTTTGTAAAACGTCCATACTATTCATGTTGTCCGGATTTTGATTTAAACAAACTTTGTTCCAAATTTGAAAATTTACGCTTTAACATTGTAGACAATCGGCCCAAAGTACTCTAATCGATACAGAAACGCAAATTAGTTTTTAAGACGTGGTAAGTTCGAAATCTCAAAAAAAAACAACTACGCTCTATCAGAGAAAACACAATTAAATATCTATTATTAACAATGTTAAATGGTTTATATGGAAAGAATTACCGTTTTTCGACTATTGTGCGTAAATGAAAGATATCAAGAACTATGCGAATAGCACAAATAAAATCACAACTAGGTACGATCTAATTAAGAACAAGAGTGCATATCGCTATTAAAGCCAAACTTCCTCTGTTCTTCGACCATATCAAATAATAGTGAAAAGAGTTTTTCTAATATGTTCTTCAATATTTAATATTAAATTGTTGACTACATCCTACTATTGATTGGAACTTCTATCACTTTTTAATTTTAAAAGGGATATTGGTGGCTAGACCGTTCTGCTTTTCTCATATCCTGATTATTACAAATGTTATTGGTCAATTCAGCGCGATATTGGAATCAAAATCGCCCGCTTATACGTTCGTTTCGTTTATTTCATTCTTTTTACTCAGTCAGCGTTCCCGTATAATTTGTTATCTTTACGAATCATGTTGTTTTTGATGGGGTTTTATGTTCCCCCTAATAAGGTTCGAGCTAATCATTTACGGGTTGCCGGTATTTACATCGGCTCTTTGTTTTCGACGCTAATTAAAAACTCTCCTATGTCTGTTAAAAATATAATACCAAATGTTTTCGTAGATATGTCACCCTTAAAGTATACAAATTTAATTAATTTGAAGGTGGAAAACAATGGTTTTAGGTTACATGTGTTTATTTCGTATTCCTCTCTTAGTAGCTTCCTTTTCCATCCGAATAGTTTTTTTTTATCATGGATTATGTCAGCAATTCACACCATTTATCCAGTTACAACATCTATATCGTCAGCATACGCCGAAAGTTATCTGGTACCAAGGTAGCTAAATACTACGGGTCTTGCCCAAACGGTTATTGCGGATTTCGTCAGCCCGATCTTAATATGAAAATAAGACAATGCATCTTGACTTGACAGAAAAACTAACAATGAATAAGTAATCGAAGTCTGCGTTAAATCATGATACGTAAGAGTAATAGTCATTATTCAAAAATGTAATATCTCTATAATTTGAGCACACTATTTTATCACTCCTTTTGTACATTGTCTGGAATGCAGTCTTCCTTCAAGACCAGCTGTGTTAAAACAATGCATATATCCATGCAAATGCTCTTCTCTATGGCTGGAACCTTATTCTCCCAAGATTTTTGATCGCATTAGAAAATCTTATCACTGTTGTAGTATTGAAGACATGATAGGTTTGACAAAATGAATTTTTAACTGTACCAACTATTTATTTATCATTACTATTTTGGCATCTTACATAAGTAAGTGTAGTTTTAAAATGATCATCTAGATATCTGGATTCTTCAGGTTAGTTAGTCTAGTGAAAATGTCCGAAACCGTGTCCAAAGATTTATAAAAAGATCTTTAGCATCAGATCGAATTCAGAAATTCACATATATACGGATTAACGACTACCATGTTTACGTTATTAAAGAAAAATTGATGTCAACATAACCTTGGGAGTGAAAGGCTTTGTATTTAAGCTATACGACTAATTCTTTTATTGCCTTTCTAGAATCGACCACTGAATTGATCGACGGCAAATATGGCGACATTTCAGCTCAGCTGATTTACGGAACTTTTACCACACCACCAAACAGTATATCAGGAAGCGCCGTGTGCGCCTTCAGTCTTCAGGATATCACGGACACGTTCGAGGGAAATTTTAAGGAACAGGCTGCGATCAACGCAAACTGGCTGCCGGTACTGAGTAGTAAGGTGCCGGATCCCCGACCTGGACAGTGTCACAATGATAGCAGGACGTTGCCAGACTTGACGTTGAATTTCATCAAGACCCACTCTCTCATGGACGAGAGTGTGCCGAGCTTTTTCGGACAACCTATCGTTATTAGAACGAGTTTTCAGTAAGTACACATCTATTACAGAAAGTAATTATTTTATAAAACTAAATGGGGAAATATATAAGAACGGTAAGCTTGTTGCAGAACAGTTAAAACTAAGAATCGGCGGCCGTTCGTTAGGAACATAATACAATTATTGGCTTTGCTATCCATGCAATATAGTACAGCGAAAAAACTGTTATTACTATACGGAACAGTAAAGTTGTAATAATTTGCCGCTCATCGCAAACTGAGTGTAATGTGCGTCAATTAAAGGACTTCGCGGTGACTTTATAAACTGCACACTAGACCACTTTGATTGGGCGTGTTTATATATTCCAGAAACGTGCATCAAATTCACGATTTTCTATTAATTTATTTATAAAAAAAACGGCATCCTGTGTTACGTGATTATTTCGCGGTAACGATGGCGAATAAAGAGGAGAAAACAATTAGAAGCGCCGCACGTGAGGTAATTGCTCAATTTATTGATATCTGTGATAGAGAAGCATTAATATGTAGATATTCCCATTGGAATTTGCATTGCATTTTACACCGGTGTTTCTGACAGTAGTATTAATAGTATATTATTTTATATGGAGGAAAAGTGATACTTTTCATGGCGCGCTCGTGTTTAACAGCCGAACGGAGTGAGGCTGGTAATAGAGAGCAAGCCATGAAAAGTAACTTTTCCTCCAAATAAAATATGCTGTTTTTTCTTCAAATGTCGACAAATTAATGCAAAAACATCTCTTTTTAATAGTAATAATATCTAATTATTATTAAAGATAAATGGGTTCGCAAGGCGGCTTAGACCACGGTCGTAGGTGGCCTTGCTTAGACCGGTGTCGGTGAATATCAACATAAAGCTGTCAGTGGACACTGTCAACAATAATTATTTTTTTAAGATCGCGTCTCCGATTGCATTTAAATTCCGTATTGATAAGCAGTTATTGAGTAAGTTCGATTAAATAATAACCAATTTGTTCCTAAATTAGTGATTTTTAGAAATGCAGTCACAAATTGAGTGATAAATACAAAATGTAGTTTAATAAATCTTGAGTTGTTGACGCTTATTTTGTTGTCTGTTTGTATTGTATCTATGTTGCTATGACAACACTTTTACCTCCGCCGGCGGAAAAGTGAAAAGTAAAGCTCCGGCGGAGGAAAAACGAAACTTCACGGCCGCCTACACAGTCGAGTAATGACGGATTTACTGACGTTTGAAGAAAAAAATATTTGTGACTGCTCCAATCCTTCCACATCTTCTCTATCTCCTGCCAAGAAAAGACCGCGATTATCATATGAATGTAAAATAGATGACTTTCAAGTAATTTCACGAACTATAGAAGATATTTACTTAAAATTAAAAGGAGTTCCAACTTCCAAAACTTTTTCCGTACGGATATAAGACCTTAAATCGGTTTCTACGAACAAGGGGTTTATTTGGCATAAGTGTCAGAATGCTTGAGAAACCAAGTGTGTAAAATACATAAGACAAAAGAGACAAGAAGGACGCAATATTGTTGCAGGCAGAGGCTCTGTACAGGGTGGCTCGAACTCGAAAACCGTAAGAGATGTCGGTCAAATTAAGGCAAAATTGCGCATTTAGGTGCCTAACAATATGCCGTTTAGAAAGTTTTAAAATTCCGAGTAATTCCGAAGATATACGGAAAAAACCGAAATTTTGAAAAATCGTTCTATTTTTTTCCTGGGCTTATTTAAAAACGGATTTCAAATTGAATTGCACTTTTGCATTGCCACTTTTTCCGCTCTATCCAATGATGGTATCTAGTTTGAAATCCGACGTTTCGTCTTCAAGGGATCATCATTAACTTTCTTTTTTTAAATACGAACTTTAATTTTTTTATCGTTTTTCAGATGGTATTGGCGTTATTAATATGATTATGTGTTTTTATTTTTTTATTTTTTATTTTTTTTTTAATTTTTATCATTATTTTTTTAATTATATATTTTGCTCTGGCGTAATTTTAAACATTTTAAGGTAGGTACTTTTGAAATATTTATATTCTATTTATATTCTATTTTGTTTTTTGTATTAAGTGGAAAATTGGAGCGTATTAAAAATAAAAAATAGTAAAATTATTTCTTACGAGAATATTAAATTAAATTATATAAAATCACGCCAAAGCAAAATATATAAAATAAAAATAATAAAAAAATAATAAAAATAAAAAAAATAAAAACACATACTCATATTAATAACGCCAATACCATCTGAAAAACGATAAAAAAAATTTAAGTTCGTATTTAAAAAAAGAAAGTTGATGATGATCCATTGAAGACGAAACGTCGGATTTCAAACTGGATATCATCATTGGATAGTGCGGAAAAAGTGGCAATGCAAAAGTGCAATTAGATTTGAAATCCGTTTTTAAACAAGCCCAGGAAAAAAATAAAACGATTTTTCAAAATTTCGGTTTTTTCCGGATATCTCCGTAAATACTCGGAATTTCAAAACTTTCTAAACGGCATATTGTTAGGCACCTAAATGCGCAATTTTACCTTAATTTGACCGACACTGTATCTCTTAAGGTTTTCGAGTTTCCCATACATAGACACGAATTCCAGCCACCCTGTACACTCACGTACAGTCAATAAAATTGTTAAAAGTCTCAATTATGACCATATTACAAGCTTAACATTGTTTTCGGCGTATTTTCAAACTGCTTAAGCCAATCACTCTGATTTATGTAGCTGAAAACTTCAAAGGTTAGATTGCATTCGTCCCAACCTCTTAACATGAACTCGCACAATAATATTCCTTATGCTCACAAATGCATGTGGATTATGAAGTTTTAACAGTTCCGTACTCCCAGTACTATTCATTACAAAGCCTCAAAATCTATATGGTTTACGAATCAAAGATCGGAATCAAGGGCATCCAACACTCTTTCTGTAATAAGACAAAAAGACAATGGAAGATATTGGGCGACACATTTAGGTCAACTTTTTTTATGACAGTAACACACACACACTAAAGGAAAATCCTATGGCACTCGAAGTGCGATCGGCGAAAATGTTGATTGACACGGTTCTTGAATAGCTGTGTGTTGTAATTTGGGGGAACAGATGTCCGGGGAGTGAGTTCCACAGGGATGCAGTGCCCCAGACCTCTCATAGTAAAGCGATGTTCTAAGTGTTTCCAGTTGTACAACGAACGGGTGCGCTCTTGCCGTCTGTCATGACTGTCTGACAGGGACCAAATCCTGGGAACATCTGCCGCGATGATATCTGTAAATAGGGATATATCGGCCACATGTCTGCGGTGTTCCAGACTATCCAGATCCCGGGTCAACTTCGGGTCTCCGACGAGGCGTACAGCTCTCTTCTGAATGGAATGAAGCAGCTTTAAGATGCGCTTCGGTGCGGCACCCCAGATATGTGAGCAATATTCTAAGCACAGTCTTATTTGTTTGCACTTTGTAGAGCAAGAGCAACTGCTGCGGTGTATACAGTTTTTTTGTTGCGAAATAGCACACCAAGCTTCTGCGAGGCTGATTTTGCGATGTTATCAACTTGGTCATGCCAGAACATATTGCTATTGATCGAGACACCCAGTAGTCCAAATGACAAGGATGAACACTGAACGAAAAAAGTACGTGTCATTAATAAAAAAGTACATCAAA